>CP135122.1:3343127-3734843 GCA_032248835.1 Ophiostoma piceae
GTCGTATTATAATTTTATTATTATTAATTAAAAAAAATATTAATTATATAACAAAAGTCTACGAATTAAAAGTTTATATTATTAATAGAATAAACCGGTACGAAACGTCGGGAAAAACGGTATATAATATTACCGAAATCGTACGGAAATATAAAATTTTTTAATATTTTAAGTTTTTTTACTTTAACCCCCGTAGGTAATATATAAAAGTAGTTCTATTTATCTATTTTTATTTAATAACTTTAAAAAAGTTTATCGATAGTTAATAGTAAAATACTATTTTATAAGTTATCGTTAAAAGTTTATAAAATAAACTTTTTAAATAAACGATTACGAATTACTTTTAAATATTTAAATATTTTATTTTTCGTAATAGTTTTAGTTATACCTTAAACTACGTAAATATCTCGGTTAACCGTTTTTTTTACGTAAACGCCGCGCCGAAATATAATATTATATAGCTTTATCGCGTATTTTAAACTTACGTCTACGTAGTATCGAAACGTTTATTTCTTAAAAACGTTTTAAAAGATATTTATTAAATTTTTATCGTACGCCGTAGTAACGTTAATCCGTTTTATAAATTCGCGGTACTTTTTACGTCTTCGTATCGATCTATTAGTTTTTTTTTTTATTTTCCTCCGAGATTTTTTTATCCGAGATTTTTTCCGAAACCGTTTCTAAAATAACTTTCGAAACTACCTCCGAGACTACCTTTTTTAGTTATAGCTATACCCCTTAGTTATTTATTATCGAAGTAAAACTTTTTTTTTTTATTTTTTTTTAAGTTTTAGAGGCTTAATAACTAATATTAAATCTTTAGTCTTTAAATTACAATTATTAAAACTATTAGAATAGTTACTTCCGGAATCGTTCAAATTACAAGTATATTTACACAGAACAACGTAACATATTAACCTAAATACTACATACACGAAAAAATAAATATTCTGTCTATTGATCGGTATGCCTGTGTTATTCTAAATGTCTGTCTAAAAAGGCGTAAAAAGAAAGCAAAAGTCGAGGTCTTAAAAGTGGTGATGAGGGAGGTTAGAGCCTTGGACGTGGTCCGTGCGCCGAGGCCCTGTGGCCCGTGCGCTTTGTGGCTAGTGATGCAAATGTGGCTTGACATCTCACCGCCTTGCTGAGTTATCCTGTTAACCGACACCCCAAAATGTAAATTAAAAAACATATTGAATGAAGTTTGTATTGTAAATTAAAAGAAAACAAAATTAAAACGTTAACATGTGACTACTCTAGTATGCACCAATACGGTATACGCTCGGATTTAAGAATATCCTGCTGTAGCCCAACATAGCTTCAGCAGCATGATCTAGCCTAGCTCTCAACAGCTCAACACCACTCCGCATACATCATCCCACAGCCATCGATTTCAATTCAAACTACTTTGGTACTTGCTATCTCAAAGATGACGAGCCGGTCTCAATCTTAATAGTCCCGCGTGCTTTAATTGCCCCTATCACCGACACCGTCCCGATAAGGGGTGGGATGCGACGAGCGGAAGCACGAGGCGGCTAGACTTCAGAGCCAAAGCCAGACACAATACCAGCCATGGCGTCGTTTGATTCTACCTCTGCCGGCGCGGCAGCCGATGCGTCTGCGGTTGTCCCGGCCCAGCTCGGCTTCTTGGCCATCTACAACCCCAGCCTGGGAACCACCGATGAGACCCTCGAGGACCAGATCGTCTACTTTGCAGCAGCCCCCAAGACACCACCAACTGGAGCGTCTGCTAGCAAAAGCCAGGACGAAGAGCGCAATGAGAGACTGCGCCAGATTGGCCTTGCACAGGGCATGGTCGCCTTTGGCCGCAGCTTCGCCGGCGACCAGTCCGTCGACACGATCGAGACCGACAAGGCGCGCGTGATCCTGCACGAGCTGGAGCCCGGCTGGTGGATCCTGGCATCGGTTGACCTGACCCGGCTGCCGACCCCCAGTGGCGAGCCGGAGTACTCGTCGCGCGAGGTCAAGCCGGCCGCGCTGCTGCTGCAGGACCTCTTGCGCGCCCACTCTATTTTCCTTTTGCATCACAACATCTCCTTGCAGGCCCTGTTCGACTCGTGCCCCTCGCGGCCGCGGTTTAATGGCCTGCTGTCGCGCTACTGGGACGTCTTTCTGTCGTCATGGTCGGTGCTGCTGCACGGCAATCCGGTGCGCGATGTGCTGCCCGGCCTGCGCATGGCGGCCTGTGGCGAGCTCGGCGTCGGGGTCGGCGAAGAAGAGCGTGGAAGCGGCGAACGCGAAGTGCTGGAGGGCCTGGTGACGCAGACAGAGGGCCTAGTCGATCTTGTTGTCTGCAAGTACGGCGAGCTGCCCTCTAAGAATAGCAGAGACGGCGCCGATGACAACGACGACGACTTGGATGGGCAAGACATGTTCAGCGGTGAAGACGAAGAAGGCGACCAGAAATGGCTCGGCTCAGGCAGCGGGCTAGGCGCGGAAGACGGTGCCATCTTCCTGGGCGTCGGTGCAGTATCGCGGCCGTCGCTGCGCAGCCTCACCTACTGGATGGAGGATATCTACAGTTGGGGGCAGGATGCATATGGCATTGCGGAGAATCCATCAGCACCCGCGCGGCAGGGCAAGCGGCGCAAGAAGTCAGTGGCGTCATCGGCCCTCGGGAGTATACCCGAGCAAGATCAGAAAAAGAAGAAGGACACCAAGAAGCCAAAGAAGCCCGACAACCAGCCAGAAGGCATGACGCCACCACCGTCTCTGCTCCCACCACCCCCGGTCACTCAAATTACGCGGAGGACCAAGTCACCATCGGCACCTATACCGACGCCGGCGCGGTCAAAATCATCAGACACAGACGTCGCATCGTCTTCCTTGCCAGAAAGTGCAGACGGCAGCGGTTCCAAGTACATGTCTATAGTCAAGCTTGGCTACGGGACGTACTGGAGCATAGGAGGCGGCGGTGGCGATACTTCTTCGAGCACGACTGATGGCCCGAGCCCAAGCAATGCTCCCAAGCGGACGCGGTTTCGTAATACAAGCCGGTCTTCTGGTCGCTTCTTGATTCCCCTGCTTGATACAGTCGATGATAAAGGCAAGGACAAGGCGGCTGTGCCTGATGAAAGCGAGTCTCCGGCAGACACTACACCTAAGCCAAAGAGCCCCGCATCACCTCCCCGGTCAGTATTTGTCGATGCTTTAGCCATCACACCAAGCGACGACAAGCGGCCATCATCACAAAACACGGCACACGACACTCAAAAAGAGGACGGCTCTCCTGCAATGCAGTCGAAGAAACTACGCGTGGTCGTATACGCTCAGAGGCCATTCCTATACACATTTCTTTTTGAGCAGAAGCCGGATGATACCGACGCTGCTAGCAAGGCCGGCGAAGTGGAAAAGGTGGTGCAGATTCTTATCGACAGACAGCTATCTGTGCTGCACAAACCGCTGATGAAGTCGACACTCTACCGCCCTGACAAGCCCAGTGTAGCATCCGGGGCATCAGCAATGCTCAGTGCCACCATGGCTGGTTCGGCAGCGGCGGCGACTGCAGCCTCGGCCAGGGGCAACATCTACGACCTCATCTGGGACCCGGGCATGCTGACGATACATTCCACTATCCCCAATATCCCCGAACCCTACTCGGCAGCCATGATTGCCGAGGCGAATATACAGAGCGCCAAGCAAGGGAAGCGAGGCGCAAAAACTAGACCTGCACTGCCCGCTCCAACATGGTCGCGCGTGGAGGCACTGAATACGCACATGCAGATCCTTAACATGTACTCTGCAACGCGCAGCAATGGCGCCGAGCTCGAGCGGATGTGTAAGACCAGCCGCGGCTGGTGGATTGTCTGGAACCGCATCGTTGAGCGGGCACCTCCTCTCCATGAAGCCAAAGCCGACGACGGCGATAATGACGACTCCGATGACGACTCGAGTGACGGCTACAAGAGAGCGCCTAGCGATGCAGGAAGCGACAACACGGCGACAGCCCGCCCGGCATTGGGCGACTACACCGTCAGCAAAGAGATTATCCTCATTCGCAGATCGAGCGACCACCCAGATAACGCTAATGGCGGGCCTGGTGCTGCGAGCGGCAGCGGCGGTCTCGGTGGCTTGCTGGGTGGTGGTAATGGCGGCTTTAGCCGAGCCTCGTCTGCAATGCGGGCGTTTTCTGCTTCGGCCTACCTCGGGTTTGGAGGTGGAAACGATAGTGGAAGTGGCAGAGACCCGCGCGATCCTTCCGCCAGAAATGCATCCCCTGCCCGGATGGACGCTGCCGGAGCAGAAGAATTGGCGGCCGTTGCAGCCGAGCGCAATGGAGCCGGAGGGGCTGGATGGGCCGACGGTGCAAGCAAGATTGCGCAGGGCATCGGTGTCGATACAAAGAAGTACATCGAAGGGCTGTTGACTCTGAATCGGTAGCTAGAAGTGTCGACAAATCATAAGTCAATGTTTAATATCAAGGCAAAACACGTCACAAAGTATACTAGTTCGGAATGCACAGTTTGAAAACAATTTGAATTTCAGAGTAAAACAGCTCAGAGCTGAGAAATGATAATAGATACGAAGAAGTAGAACAGAGAGAAAGCCGGGCAGATGAGAGCTGCAAACTCTCAACTGCGCCGGTAAGTCTCTTGAGATATGTACAAAATTTGCGAATAAATATGTGAAAAATAGAAAGCAAGTTAGAGAACAGTCAACTGTTCATGCCCGAGATGTCAAATCAAGAGGGACAAGTAGACTGTATGTCTAGTTGAACGACCAGGTGACCTGGCCACGGCCAATGCCGAGGTCGCCAAAGATCTCCTCGAACAGCTTCTCGCTAACATCGATGGATCCGTAGGCGCAGCCCATGCACTTGTCGAGGATGGTGCCGGTGGCGGTCTTGCCGTTGCCGTTGATGGTGATGGTCTTGCCGCAGTAGGGGTTGGTGTTGGACAGCTCGCCCATCTGCTCGTAGTTGAGAGCGACAATGTTCTGGGTCAGGTCCTGGCCGGAGCTGTCGATGCCGCAGGCACCCAGGCCGACGTTGTACCAGGTGAGGTCACCCGAGTAGGTGTCGGCGGCGGATCTCGGGCCGTGGGGGTGGCCGTGGCCGCCGTAGCCGCCGTGGCCGCCCTGAGTACCGTTAAATCCAGGAGGAGGAGGGATGGTAGGGAGACCGGCAGGGGCAGGGGCGGTTCCGGTGGGCTTGAAGTGCGTCGCAAAGGTAGTGTGAACCTCGGCAGCGGTAGCCAGGGCAGTGAAGCCAACAACAGAGAGAATGGTAGAGGTCTTCATCTTGAATGAGTGTAGTAGCAAAGCTAGAAGTATGAATGAGTGTATGGGTATCGGACAAAGAGTGTCTTTGAGCAAAGATTAAGAAAGAAATGAGTGATCTGTAGGCGCTGCCTTGAAGTGAGAGAAGATGGTGTTGGTGATAAAGAGAGAAAAGATGTAAATGAGAGAGGAGGAGGTGGCTATATATACTCGTGAGACGCCATGTTTGGTAGACAAGAGTGATCAAGAGACGACATGAGAAGGCCTGAGCATGCACGCAGAGAGAGTATCGACAGAAGTAAGAGGTGAGGTTGTACAGACCAGGGATCGCCATGAGAGGAAGGAGGAAGATGACCTTGGAGTGGATAAAACGTGGAGAGAACAGTCAAAGTAGGAAGGAGGAGGGACCATGGTCGAGATCGCTGTTGCTGAGGAAGGAGCGATGCAGTACTACATTTCGACGGCAAGAGACATGATGGGTGGGAAACAAAGGCAGCGAGGCGGCAGACAGGGTCGCAGAAACTAGGATACAGAAACACAGTAAAAGGGCGACAGGGTCAGAGCATGCGCTACTAGGATATGATCTCGACGTGATACGTTTGTGAGCTGGATCTGGTGCTGTGCTTGTTGAATGGATCGCGATAGACATGCCATGCCAGACACAATTTTAGGGAAAGACCAGCGGTAACTCCTGCCAAAAGTGTAGATGTGCCTTACTAAATCTATAGAGAAGGCTTACATCACAGCAAGGCTACGTGGTATCCTGTTGAGGAAGGAACAGAGATCGTCTGTTGTAGAAGTGGAAGGAGCCGATGAGCTGGAAAACGTGTTGATGGCAGAGTGGCAACAGCGGTAAGACCGGAAGCTGATGTTCATGATGTACGAGTGATGAGTAGTACTTTTGATATTATCTAGAATAAATAGAGGACACCAAGCGAACCAATTTACGCGCAGGCGAAGCTGGCGTTATGATGGCGTTGTGAGGCGAGAATGATGCTGATTTAAGGTTAAGACGGAACGACTTACACGACACTATAGTGTATATAGACATTAACTGTGTAATATAGGTGGGATCTGACTAAATGTACATGTTAGACTGGGCTCAGCTTGGAGTAGTCAACAAAGGATCATCGGTTCCAAAGCCACCTCTCCTAAAAAACAAAACACCAGACGAACACCCCTGATTAAAGAAGAACTGAAAACGTGCTCTTTAAGAATGGATCCTAGTAATAAAAAAGAATAAGATTCCGGCCGGGTGTCGACAACGATCGTCGCAAACCTCGAGACTAGATCCTTCAGAGATCCTTACAAGATCCTTTGGCCAGACATGGTCGAAATAGTAACAGTTGAGGTAACGTATCTCAATGGCAGCAATGCTAGTCAGGGCCATGCACCATGGGAAGGGTATCCTCTCGCTATCCTTCAAGGCAATTTCGGAGCGCCATATGCTTCAAGATGTCTTGCCCTGTAATGATAAGATTGCGATTTGGGTTTCTTGTGTACTATCGCGTAGACTAAACCACCAGGCGCCACTTACATCATACCCGGGTATCCGTCGAGACGCCCATGTCAAGTTGACCCGAAGGGCCAAAGGTGAGATGGGAAGAGACCATTCGGAATGCCCTGGCCATTAATGAACAAGCATGATCGGACCGGGAAATGAAGTCTGTGCCTGACGACGTCGTCAATCTGCTAAATGACTGCGTCTTTCTTCTGTTTCAAGAGACCACAAGAGTCCTCTACTGACCTGCATCCATAATGCTGGATTCTGTCAGATAATATACTTCCTACAGTAGCACAGCCAATCGGTAGCACAGCGCACCTGGTTTCCAAAGACGAGCACGGCAGGAAGCGTGAGAGTGGCATGCAAGTCGAGTACAGTACGAAACAGGTGGCGCCGGCGAGTCGAGTGCGTACTCTGTAGTGCTTGCGTGTTCTGACCCTCTGACTCTCGGTTTCCGTGTTTCATGGCTGCTGAGGTCTTGCGTCTATTCTCCGAGTGGCGTATGGTACTTTTCACTCTCTACCGAGCATACCTTGGAAAAGACTGAGGGACTGGAGGCGACAGAGTCTAGGAATGCGGATGCCTGCCATGTATTGGTGACTCGTACAGAGTAGATGCAGCCGCCATGCGAGCATAGACGCCATGCAGGAACACGTATGAAGGCCATATTACTTGCAGCACCCACAAGCAACGGGCGTCGGGAATGCGGGCGTGGCCGTTGCCCATATGGCGAGCCGCATCTGTCCAACATACCAGCATACCACACAAAAGAACGAATAAAAGGGCACATCATGCAGTCGGGCAGTCGTCAATTCGGGTATATTGCTGTCAGCGCTGTAAACTCGCTGTAAGGACTCGCTCTATCTTGTCGCTATCTAGTTTTGTCTATTCTCTTTATTGTCGTGACTCGTTATGTTGACTTTTATTTTATTTTGTGCCGTTGGCGCCGTTCGTTGTGCGAGCGCCATTAACTGCCTTGGCCGGTTTCCGCGTGATCGTGTACAAAAACAGATTCTCGCGGCTAAACACCGGCCGGTCCTCGTCAAGCACTTCCGTGAGGACAAACTTCTTCTGCGCCTTTTTAAGGAACTGGTTGTCGGCCCGCCGGCGCTTCTTGAAGCAAAAGTAGATGACCATGCGCTCGTCTTGCGGCACGGACTCGTCGTCAATCGCCAGCAGGTCCTCCAGCGTTGCCAGCAGCAGCGGGAACGCAGGCTCAAAGTAGACACAGTCGGCTGCAAGAACAATGTTAGGCCGCAACGCGCGCACCTCCTCTGGCAGCGGCTCGCCCCAATTAAGGATCATCGCCTTGGCCTCCTTTTCCAGACCGTTGAGTACAATGTTGTGCTTCATCAGCGACAGCATCATCTCCTGGTCTGTAACGTACATTGTCGGCTCCGTCGGCGGGCTCTCGCCAGCCGCTTTTCTGCGTTCCTGGTTGGACAGTGCCATTCCCAGGCCCGTCAGACCACCACCAGAACCGAGTTCGAGTCTGAACGTTAGCATATACTCTTTCTCCTATAAATTGGGTTGATATAGAAGAAGCCTACATTCTTGCGTTGACCATTTTGTCACGCTGGTACCGCAGCATGTGCTTGCCCAGCACCATACCGGCCGGCCACGTCTGGCCACCGCATCCCTCACTCAGATCCTCCCGCAGCCGCAGGTCCGGCGCAGGACTCAAAAGGCCTTCAAAGTCAACGGCTGTCTCGCCTGCCGCCTTGTACTCGGGCAGCGGCGCAATAGCATCGACATCCCTGTCTCCATTCCGGCTGCCCTTGTCGCTGTCGTTGTCCCCATACTCGTAGTTGAGGTCACCCATGCTCAGCGGATTGAGCTCCGGGGAAGAATCTGGACTGACAACCATGGCTACTGCGAGTCACTTGGCCGTTTGCTACTGATTCGGTACTTTTGTGTCTGTCCCGCTTTTCGCGCTGCTGATCTGGCACAACCGCGTCCTTTCGTTTTCGCTGGCCTTACTCTTTCTTCACCTCTGTCGCTCTTCCTCTCTTCTCTTCCTCGCCCGTCCTTCTGCCTCTCCCTTGCTGCGCGTGGGTCGCGGTCGTGACTGGTGACCAGGCGACTTGAGGCTGTCTATGTGTTCTCGTGTTATTGCTCTACTTTGCAAAACTACCTGACTCTCGTCTGTCTGCTTCTGCCAGGCTCTTCGGCGCTGTCTCTCCCTTTCTTCAGCAGTGACGTCCCTTGTTTCGTGGATGCAGAAGTCGGAGGTGATTGTGATGCGCGGACCCTGGGGCTTGCTCAAGAATGCAGAATTTAGGTTCCCTTGATTCGCTGGTTGTTGGTATAATTGCAATGATATCCCTCGTTCATGAATCTGGTTCGAGTGAGAGTCTTGCTGCAACTTTAAACTACTTTGTGCGCTCCGGCACACCGAAATTGGCACTGCCTTTTCTGACCGTTTCTGCTCCTGCCCGTTTTCTGCCCGTTGTCCCCGCCATATTATTTGCCCTCTTGCCCGTAGAAGACGACATTCTGTGCCTGGCCAGCGGTCTAGGCCCTCCCTTTCCCTTCCTAATTGGGATGGATCGTGTCTTTAACGGGGCTCGCTGGCTATTTTGAAGTGTTTGGCAAGTGCGACCGGCCGAGCCAGCGAGCAGAGGACCCCTCTTTTCCTATCGCGCGCTCTTTCCCCACGAGCTCGTTATCGATAATCGCGATAAGACGCGTCCCGATAAACGTGTAAGCCATCGGTTCGCGGTCGCACCTGCCACGATCACAACGTTTCTAACTTTCCGCGAGCATTTATGCGTATTACTCATCGACTATATTCCGTGACTTGCTCTTTCGGAATCAAATCAGATTCGCACTTGTTGAAGCCCAATTCTCACGATTTCTCACGATCGTGTTATTTCTCTTGGAGAAGCCGGTTCGTCAACAAGTCGACGCGCCGTCTGCAGCTCCTCACCCCTTGATTGACTAACTAGCCACTTTTGTCTCCCTTTCTCCAACTTACCTCATCCTCTTTCTGCACAACAGCAGAGAAGAGAAGAGCGAAAAAGAAAAGAAAGATCATTGAAAAAAAAATAAGAGGAGAAAGCAAAGCCACAGTTCTGACCTTTCCAGCTCTCCCTTCCAACATACTTGGAATGCTGCCGCTTCCACACCTACGCGATTATGGATATCTCGTGTGGAAAGACGCGGTGGTTTGCGCCATCCCTCGGGAAGAACCTGCGATGTCATCTGCTTGACACCAGGTGAGGAATGAAGGAGAAGCAGCAGCAAGACTATTTTCATCTCGAGACGTCGTTTCAACCGGCCCAAGACAGAGACCATGACGTCTCTAAAGTGCTCTGCATTCCATGTCATCCTGTGACGCCGCGGAGGTCCACCGGCTGAATCTCGTGGACTTCAACGTCATGTCAAAACGGCTTGGTGATCTTTGCACAGAAGACTGCGAAACCACCATATCTCATGACACAGGCTTCGCACAAGTCCAACACTGCAACCAGCGTGTTCTGCGTGCTCATATTGCCTATTCAATAGTCCTTGTACTGCCCAAGTGGTGCACCAAAGTACCTGACAGAGGGGGTGTCCATCCCTCAGAGCATCCTCCCTTTGCTTCCACTTTGGCTTCCACAACTCTCCAAGACGTCGAGACTCGCACAAGGTGTTGGCAGTCAATACACCTTACACCTTATGCCTCTTCAGGCCCATCCCTCTGCAGAGCCTCCCTTATTCAAGTGAACATCCTCTTTGCCTCTTTCATCTGGCTCTTTAATCTTTAATCCTCTTAATATATCTCCCCATTCCAAACCTTTGATTTCTACCACCCCCTTGGCCCTCTCTTGCGGTTTCTGCCCTGCTCAGCCAGTCTCTCAGCCAGTTCTGCTATACTCCAGAAATTATCATGGCCATGGCAATCATCCAAGGGAGTCCTTGTTGATTCCTCGTCACGTCCCATACCTAGGTCGTTGTCTGCTCTTTTTCGCAACGGCCAGTCCTTTTTTATTTCCCTTTTACTCTTCTCTTCCTTCGTACTTTGTTGCATCCTTCATCATCGTTCTTTTGTTTGTTCTCGTGCATCTTGCTTCTTGCATCGTCACTCCTTCAGTCACTCCTTTCAGCGAGAGCGTGCAGTTATTTTCTTCAGCAATCGACGACAGTCTACTCACCGCGTCGTCTTCCTTTCCTTCACGCCTCAACGGTATGCCTTTTTGAAGCATCATCACAACATCTTATTCAGTTCATACGATCGCGATCGATTACATCGCATATCTTCTGTCGCACAAGATCTTCTACACCAACTCACCTTACGGGGAGGCACAATGCAGATGCCTGTGGTGATGGCTACCCGGGCTGCGGCCTGGGCATGCCTTGTCGGTATTGTTTCCGGCTCACCAACTATCAACTTTCCCGTCAATGCTCAGGTCCCGCCTGTAGCACGTCTTTCACAAACATTCTCCTTTGTGTTTGCTCAGAACACCTTTACTTCGACCACTTCAAACGCGTCCATGGACTACACCCTGGACAGCGCGCCCAGCTGGCTCTCGCTTGAATCTAGCGAGCGCTGGCTGCACGGCACACCGGAAGCTAGCGACATTGCATCTTCATCTGACGATGTTGTTGGCATTCCCTTTGGCATCATCGCAACAGACAGCACGGGATCAACCACTCTCAATGTCACGCTGGTCGTCTCGCGGGACGCTGCGCCAACTGTGGAGATCCCCATTGCTGCACAGCTTGCCGACTCTGGCCTGGTGTACTCTGAGCCGTCTTCTATCCTTTCTTACCCCGACAGCTACTTCAGCTTCACTTTCTCCCAGTCCACCTTCTCCAGCCCTGGTCTCAACTACTATGCCGTGTCCTCCGACAACTCGCCGCTGCCCTCGTGGATCAACTTTGATTCCGGCAAGCTCATGTTCTCGGGCACCACACCTACTGCTGATTCCCTAATCGAGCCTCCAGAGACTTTCAACTTTCAGCTGATTGCCTCTGATGTGACTGGCTTTGCAGCTGCTTCCGTCTCCTTCTCCATCGTTGTCGGAAGCCGCGAGGTTACTGCCGACGACCCATCAGTCGTTCTCAATGCCACAGTTGGCAAGGAGCTCGTGTACAACGGCCTGCAGCAGGGCATCAAGGTCGATGGCCAGGTTGCTGGCCCGGCCAACCTCACAGCCAAGATCTTGTCGGCGCTGCCTAGCTGGTTGACATTTGACAACAGCACATGGGCGCTGACTGGCACACCGCCTTCCTCGGCCCAGAATGCTGCTTTTGCCATCAGCTTCTTTGACTCGCTGCTCGATACTGTGAATGTCACATTCCAGGTCGACATTGACGATAATGGCACTGTCTTCCGCAATACCCTGCCGTCTATGCAGGCACGCCGCGGCAGCCAGTTCTCTCTGAACCTCAGCTCCTACCTGGTGGCGAGCGATGGTGTTGCAGTCACAGTCGAGGCAGACCCCAAGCAGGACTGGCTCACGCTCAATGACACGACACTTGTCCTGTCGGGCGACGTGCCGGCTTCGCAGAGCGACGAGTCCATCTCTGTCTCCGTCAGAGCTACACTGGATGGCGCGACCGAGAGCGAGACTTTTCTGCTCCAGGTCACCGGATCGTCGGCTACGACATCTTCGCCTGCATCATCGTCTTCTCCTACTGCGGCTAGCACTTCTACTAGCACTGCCACTGCTGCAGCCGTGTCCGACAAGTCAACTTCGCTTTCCAAGAAGCAGATCCTGATGGCTGTCCTTATCCCCACCATGCTTTTGGCATTTGTTCTTCTGATCTTGGCCTGCTGCATGTGTTACCGCCGGCGCCGTGATCAGTCCCAGAAGACCACAAACAAGGAAATTTCGGAGCCGGTGCCCTACACCTTTGCCTACCGCGGCGAGGCCGGCACAGCCGCCTCTCTGGCCGCACTGGAGAAGGAGTACAACACCAACAACGTCAACAGTGTCTACGTGCAGCAGCAGAGAGCCGCTCAGGAGAAGGAGAAGATCGGTATTGCAACTACGCACATGCCCGTCGGCACCGCCCTTGCTCTGTCGTCCAGCGACGAGGACAGCTTCGCCAAGGAAGCCCACGAGGCACTCGAGGCGGGCAGCAGCCAACCGAGAGACCGCGCTATTGTTGCCACTGACGAGGACGGCCGGAGCGAGGTCCTCAACTTCCCTGCGCCGCCTTCAATTGATCACAGCTCTATCCACCACAGACCTGGTCAGTCCGTCTCGTCGGCATCTTCCGGTACTGGAACTGGTCGCAGCATTCATGACCTTGCCGCCGTGACTGCTGCAGGCCAGTGGCCCTTTGAGGAGTCCACACTCAGATCAGTGAGCGTGCACTCCAACACGTCTTCCCACGGCGACGAGTTCGAGTCAGTGTCCAGCAACGGTGACGGCTCGGACCACCACGACGCTCTCGGCATCTACCGCAGCGCGGGCTCGTCATCAGCCAACACCAACCAAAACAGCAACTCCATCATTACTCGGCAGACAGTGCGCACTAGCACACCGATGCAGATGGATGCGATCACACCCTCTGATGTCGACGGTCGCGTTTCCGCAGGCCTTCGCTCGGAGCACATGTTTGCCAGCCAGGAGGCTATTGTTCTTGACGGACAGAGCGCGGGCACCATCCTCCACCACGATGAGATGGGCACGCAGAGCTCTATCCACGCTGTGGCCGAGGGCACTCGCTCGACTATGGAGGACTACCACGCCGACCTTGAGGCCGGCATCGTGGCCGACGGAGCTGACGCTAAGCGCGGCTTCCTGTCTGGCTTCGCAGCCCGCATTGCCAACCGGTTCAAGAAGGGCGGCCCTTCGACTGAAGCAGGTTCTTCAGCAGGGCCGACTTCTGCGCCTGGTGGTGGTGTAGTTGCAGGCGGAGGCTCATCGACGCGCGGCTGGTCAGCGATCCGCCACAAGCGGTTCTCGTCTGCCGCCGGCAGTGGGTACCCCTCGCCGGATGCGCCCTCGTTTGACACGGATGTTGGCAGCGTGACGTTTGGTAACATCACCACTGCACAGCCCTACAAGCCGCGGCCCGTTTTCATTGGCAGCGTGAACCGCATCAATGAGGAGTCGCCCCAGCCCAACAGCCCAATGTGGGGTCAGAACAACCGGGCACCGGGCTCTTCTGGCACCGGAGCACCGGGCTCCAGCCAGCAGGCAAGACGTCCGTCCGATACCATGTTCAAGCGCCAGCAGCCGTTGAGCCACATGGACGACGACAGCGATGACGACGATTACGAAGACATCGATGGCGAGACTCGGATTGATGCTGGCAGCGAGGCGTCGGGTGACGAGGCGATCCGCCTGGATCCGCCGCGGCCGGCCTTCCTTGGCCCGTCCAACTTCGAGCGTGACGCCACGTCTGACCTGTCGCAAGACATTGCCAGCTCGCTGCGCAGCCGCCGGCCGACAAGTGCCGACAGCGGCTCGAGCAGCATTTCAGCAGCGATGGAGGAGGTGCGCAGCCTGTTGCTGCTCACCGAATCTCTGAGCGGCGGCGATGCTGAGACGCTGAACAACAGCCAGCACCACAACGAGCACGACGACGGTGCTAGCGACATGTACGGCTATGCGCGGTCGTCCAACTCGTGGGAGACGATGCCGTCGAGCGAACCCAACTGGACGAGCATGTACGAGTACCGGATGCAGGGTGGCCACGGCTCGCCCCTTGACGGCTCGCACGACGGATCGCCGATTGTGGGCGGTGTTGGTCGCGGCGTTGCGACTGCGACTGATGCAGGCACCAACGAGCCGCCGACACCAGCTACGGGCACCGGCATTGCCTACACTGGCGGTGGCTTTGCGGCATTCTCCAAGTCGTCGGCGTCGTCGCCGGCGCAAGGCTCCTTCTCGATGGCAGGCAGCCCAGCGCTGTCTGTTGCGCAGCACCAGGCGCGGTCAAGAGCGTATGCTCAGGAGCAGGCGCAGCACAAGAACGGCCTGCAGATCCGCACAGTGGCGGCCAGCCCTGCGATGCAGGCCACGAGCCGTCTCGACCCTAACCACCCTGAGCACGGGCTGAGCTTTGCCGAGCGCAAGTTCCGTCACACGTCGTCGTACTACGGTGACGAGGACCTGCAGCAGCACCCGGCGTTTGCAGGCATGTCGACTGGCGAGGACCGCGAGGACGATGGCCGCCAGTCGCGCACGCCACCGTCGACCAACAACGAGTACGAGTACCCGACGCCGTTTGTTGCGAGCGACAACGGCTCGTACAAGAACTTCAAGACGGGTTCGGCCAGAACGACGCCGTCGCCGCGGTTGGCCATCACGCCCGAAGAGGGCGATGGCCCCGCTGTTCCCAGCATTGGCGTTGCCGTGAGCCAGTACTCGTCGCAGTACAAGCAGCGCAGCGCGGTGCACAAACACACGCGGTCCAGAAGCATTTCGGTGTCGCACACGCAGGGCCAGAACCTGTCGCAGCCGCAGCTGCACCAGACGCAGGCGTCGCTGGTGTCGACTGCCAGCAGCGGCATCCGGGCCTTCATCTAATAATTTAGTCGACACTCTTTTCATTTGCAAACACAATCACAGTCATTCCGACACAATCATTCAATCATTCAATCATTCCTATTTCCTTTGTCTCGGTCTTTCTTGGGCAATGGCAGCAAGCCTTGCCAACGCCTAGTAGGCTGACAGGTCTTGTCCCTAGACAGCCCATCTCACTCCTTTGCTCTTTTCTGCACATGTAGGGAGGCCCGTCGGCTGCCTCTTCTTTCTTTCGTCGTTTCCGTTTATACAGTGCATTGTGCACTTCGATACCTCTTTTCTTTTATCCTGCTACTCTGTACCACTTCTCTTCTTCTGTCTCAGTAGGACAAGGCTCAGTCCTTCCGCTCTGGTGTACATACTTTTCAACTATAATTTTAATGTTACAATCATAATCATCAATCAACTGCTTCGTAATCAATCAACCTGATCGACCAGAGCCTAGACAGCGTGGCCTCCACTATGCTGCAGTAGGGCGATGGGCGTTCGTGACGGGCGTTCTTGAAGTGGCGTTCGTCTTGATAGCCCAACGGCTTGTTGCTTACGTAGTTTGATTCTCTCTCAAACTTGCATCCGATGAAGAGAGGCCACCAGGTCTCATTTCCCGTCAAGTTGCCCGGCAGGGCAGAGTTTTCACGCATGCACAGCAGTGATCGGGCAAACAGGGAGTCTGAGCAATCAGCTCTGATAGGGAGATTTTAAAAGAAGGCGTCGATGCTGTGAACCACAGCGCTTTAGCCACACTGCCTCTGCTCGCTGCCTTTTCACTGCAAGTATCCTCCGATTGGGCTGCATGATTGGTCTTGAGCCATTTAAGTAGCTAGGCAGAATACACCACGATCGTTATGCTGCACGATTCAGCCCCGGATTTGCACATTTACATGCACTATCTATCTGTGGCTCGGGGCAGTGTAGAGTTTAGCTTCATTTGATCCCCTCGACCAGATGAATGCGCGAGCCTTTTTATGATCGAGCCTTTCGATCAAGCCTCGTAGTTGAGAAGATGTCAAGCCTTTCGAAGCCGAGACGTAGCAGGCCGTCATCGTCCTTTGTCTGCCCGTAGCCGTTGCAAAGACTCCTTCGAGCACAAAGAAGCGTTCTGCTAGACTCATGCTAATATAGGTGTAACGGCCCTACCCGCAGTCTTACAAGGAACAAGGCTCGAGGAGAGGTGGATGCTGCAGTCAACACCCTCTCACCCTCTACACTCTCTCTACGTAGACCTCTCCGAACTGATAGTAACAACGGTTTCGCAAGGTTAGCTAATCAATGAGGTGTTCAAGGCATCGGGGCGGAGCATTGGCTGTCGATAGATGAAGTGATTTTGGCCAATCGACCCAACTCGTCGCGTTCCGAAGCTCCTCCACCTCGCTGGCTGATTACACCGTTGACACCACGCCCTGGTTTGCAAGTTCGCAGTAGATGTTCTACACAAAGTAATCGAGTCTGATTTCATGGCCAAGGCGTATTTGGACTTAAGTAAGCATCAGGCAGAGGCCAATGAGTTCAGGCGTATAGTTTCGAGCATAGTCCAGCCAACCCAGCACCACTCCTCCATACAATGCAACAGCAGACTCCTTGACGTCCTTCGAATATAGATACTCTGGCCTCCCCGACACCTTTATTCTACTTTGCCTCTTACTCCTCGTGGCAAATCTCGAGTTCAGACTGATATCAAAGCTTAAGCTTAGATCTCACTCTAGTCTCGTTCGTTGTCGCGTTTATCTACTTGATCTTGTTTTGCTACTCACTTACACCTCGTCTTACACCTGTGCCGCATCCCGCATCATACTCGACGTCCTCGACGTCTTTATATACTACCCTTCTCCCCACCACTACTCTTCTTTGGTTCTGTTGTGTTTGAATTTCTTTCCTAGACTTCACATCTTTGCACAAGAGGCTCGTTGTTTGAGGCGGTGGCTCGCCTGCTGTCTACCACAAGCCCCATCGCACAGCCTCAAGCTGAGATCCTTCGACTTCACCTCACACTTTACACTACACTTACATCATTGACTCTCATATCTGTCGCCTTTTATATACAACTGACTCACCCTTTTCCTCCACTTACTCTCCATTTCCATTCCGATAGGCGACAACAAGCAGCTCTTGAGCTGCACCGGGTCCCCTCCTCGATTCTCTTTCCTCTGCTTTGCTTTCTCTAGGATCTACTACGTTCTAAGCAGCAACGCAGACTAGATATTCCACGTTTACTCTACCGTTGCTGGTCAGCATTACGTTTGATATTCGCCTCGCGGCCATGGCTACAACAATGGTGCCGGGCTCCGGTCGGATTCGGCATATTACGCTCCGCAACCTTGCCATGGGTATAATCTTCCTGTAAGTAATCAATCACAAGATGGAGTAGATCCAGTCACAGTAGCTAACTACTAAGATCTAGGTCTTCGGCCAGGCACAGCGGCGACACTCTGGCCCGTGCAAACGCCATTCCGGTGGCAGCAATGGCAGCCACCGTGCCAGCGGCTGCCGCGTCTATCGCCACCATGGCTGCCCGAGTGATCACGACCAACCCGATCGGCATCGTGCCCTTTGAGAGCATCACCAGAGCTGCGACAATTGACCAGCAGTCGTCATTCAGGCCCGCCGCAAACTTCCAGCCCGTCTTCAGAGAAGCCACCCCCAGGGCAATCAACCGTGCCAGGCAGACGGTCTTGAGTGACACATTCAGGAGCTTTAACCGCTTTCTGTTCCTGGGGACTGAAATTGACGTGACGCCGACTGCCTCGCCGACTCCGGTGCCGACGGTTGCCTCTGATTCCGGCTCCGAGTATGAGACTGCCTTGCAGAGACCACATATGCCTCTGGAACTCCTTGCTGGAATTCAGGAAAATCTGGGTGAGCTCTACATCCCGGACACGTTCTCCATCTCCGATTCATCCAACACCGGGTCATCCATCGCCGATTTATCCCTCACTGGCTCGACTATCGCCGCTTCGTTCATCACCGCTCCATCCGTTGTCGGTTCTTCTGCCGCTGCTTCATCCACTGATGCTTCGTCCGAGGTTTCTTCATCCGCTGCTGCATTTGTTGCCGCTCCCATCTCAGTCGCTTTCAGCTCCGTCCATACGACGAGTTCGGCTTCCACCTTTTCAGGTAGTCAGTCTCGCACCGAGGCAGCTTCAGAGCTGCCTCCTTCTGAAGACTCAGACAACGTGACTCTGGTGCCTCCGACGCAGCCCTCCATGGATGTCAATTCTCGCACTGCGTCTCGCGCAACCTCTGCAGCAGGTTCCGTGGCGTTGCGTCTGTCGTACCACACAAGACGCAACATCCTTGCCGGCATGCCGTTTTTTGACAACATTCCGGCCGGGGGACTTCGCGAGGTCATGTTTTCTAACCTGCCGGAAACGAGCGCTGTAGGGGCATATCCCTCGTCCATAGCAGTCTCTTTGTCCAGGGGCTCGCGTGAGTTGTCGCCGCCGCCGCCGTCAGAGGCCGAGGAAACCCTGGATGAGGTGACAGATATGACGGCACTGCCGGCAGCACTGTTGAACTTTTCCCCCGTTCCACTCGGTGTTCGTCTGAAGCATGGCACTTGGCACCACAACTGCCAGTGGCCAGAGCCTGCTCGCCGCCAGAGCATGAAGCGCACCTTTTTCCAGGCTGCGTTTGACAAGGTTGACAGCGGCGTTGAGATGCTCAGAAAGCGCGCCCGTTTCGGCGACTCGTCTGCTGGCCCCAGTGCCGGCGCATGCTAGCAAGATCGCTAGCAGCAGCCTTGGCCAAGAGCCACGATACCAACAACGTCCGATCCGATTTCGGTGGCCGGTTGTCTATTCGCCCTCTGCAGCCTGGCTTTTTCTCGGCTTTGAATTTCTCTCCAGCACCTAGTTTGGTTTGCGTGTGCAATGTCTTTGTCTTTTGTCGTTTGCTTTCAGTGCCTCTTGTTTGGTCTCCTGCCATTGAGCGCACTGTTTCTGTCCTTTCCGCTATAATACCGCAAAAAGTCCTGTCGTTTTCGCTTATACCTCTCTATCGTCCTTGTCTGTCCATGTCTGTCCATGTCTGTCGTTGTCGTCTGTCATCTCATCGTCGTCGTCTGCTGTTCAAGTCTGTTCTTACCACGCTGCTATTGTCTTTTCAGACAGAGGGATTGTCCTCTTTCGCACACTAAAAAAATAAAAAATAATAGGGTCTTTGGACTCTTATATCTTACTCTCCTCGGCCACATCGTGAAATGTCAACAGGCCTCGGTCGCCTCTGAGGGTCTTTAGGCGTCGACTCAGCCCCAGCGGCTGTGTCTCTCGTTCAGCAGCCTATGCACGCTTGAGCTGCCTGGCTGGCACGGTGCCATTAACACTGCTTAGTCATCCATAAATTCGGTCTTTGCCGATTCGCAACGGATGCCTCACTGTTGGCCTCTATCTCCATGATATCTGTATTTCACATGATCTCGTAATTAACAGTCATTAACAGCCACAAGTCAATCGCAGTCGCAGGTATTACACAAGCCGGTGTGTCTGGTGTACGAGTAAAGCGCCTGGTGTAAACAGTGGCCACTGGTGAGCTTCACTACTCTGTAGTCACTGAGCTAGCGAGGGGTAGAGGCCAGGTTGCGCTTTGCCAGGTACAGTCAGCAAGCTAGGCCGGGTGGAACCCCTTGGAAGCTTCCAACTTTCGGACGAGAGAGGCAAGAGAGAGAGAGCTCAAAGAGAAAACAAGGGCCCACTTTGCTAGGTTCCAGCGGGCAGGCGCAATCCTGTGCCTGCCTGTGCCTGCCTCAACCAGCGTGCTCGCTCTTCACTCTTACACTTCCAGGCAAAACAGCAAGTCGTCATCCGATTCTGTGCCTAGTCCATGTATTCCCCACCCGAATTTGTATGCAGAGTACATGCCACTACTCAACCGCGCTCGATCGCTCCTGCCTCTGATTGCTGTCATTCACTGTTTGCTGTACTTATTCGCTATTGACTGCTGTTGGCCCCTGCCGTAGCTGTCGACTGCTGCCCTGGCACCTTGCCACCGTCGCTAGCCTCGACCTCTCCACCGCCCTCGCCATTCACACTCCGTAACTCCTCTGTGCTCCTGCCGTAATCAGTTCCAACCACTTCGCCTGTCTTCTACTGCATCTTGTCTCGTCTTTTGCCTCTTTCTTCCTCTTTCACTTCTTCCCAACCTCATCTCCGTCTTTTCTCTCTTCCTCCTTCTCCCCATTCACACATCTTTTTGCAATCTGTTGTTGCTACTCGTCTTGACTTGTAGCTTCTTTTTCCTCTTCTCCTCTTAAGACCCCCTCTTTTCTTCCGGTTTCCTCTTCGCTCCGAGATCAGGAATCCTAGAGCATCACAACATCGAGCTTCGCAGCATCCAAGAGCCTCGATATACACGACATCCCTCCTACGAACACTCACAAACACCGCCATCATGTCGGACAGCAAGCCCGATATCCCACCCAAGAAGAAGGCCAACCTGGCGTAAGTTCTTGTCCTCTCGTCTCCCTCGGAGGCTCAGCTCAGCTCAGCCCAGCCTGACCCCAGCCTCACTTTGCACTCGGCAGCTCCCTCGAGCTCGCAAGTAGCAGCACGCGGCTGCGTGGGCACCTGGGCTTCAGTTTGCGTATCAACAGTGTGCTAACCACATCTACAGTGACGTTTCTGGTGCCGAGCACCGCGACGTAAGTAGACGATCTCCCTCGACCAATCCTTCCTTTGGCATCGAAACATCGACACATTGCCAGCGGCACGCCGCAATCGATCAGCAGCAGACTCAAGAGTCATCACAATCCTTGTCCAGCTACTAACAAACACAGGAGGACGACACTGCCACCGCCATCCTCAAGAGAAAGAAGAAGCCCAACCAGCTCCTGTATGTCCCTTAGCTCCGGCAGTACGCCAACAGCCCGAATCTTCACAATACTAACATCTCCAGCGTCACCGACTCTACCAGCGATGACAACTCCATCATCACGCTGGCCTCCAGCACCATGGAGACCCTCCAGCTCTTCCGCGGTGACGCTGTCCTGGTCCGCGGCAAGAAGCGCAAGGACACCGTCCTGATCGTCCTGTCCGACGACGAGCTCGACGAGGGCAGCGCCCGCCTGACCCGTGTCGCCCGCCACAACCTGCGTGTCAAGCACGGCGACGTTATCACCGTCCACCCCTGCACAGACATCAAGTACGCCAAGCGCATTGCTGTCCTGCCCATCGCCGACACCGTTGAGGGCCTGACCGGCGACCTTTTTACCACTTTCCTCGCTCCCTACTTCCGCGAGGCCTACCGTCCTGTCCGCCAGGGTGACCTGTTCACCGTTCGCGGTGGCATGCGGCAAGTCGAGTTCAAGGTCGTCGAAGTCGACCCCCCAGAGTTTGGTATCGTTGCACAGGACACCGTCATCCACTGCGAGGGTGACCCGATCCAGCGCGATGAGGAGGAGAACAACCTCAACGAGGTTGGCTACGACGACATTGGTGGCTGCCGGAAGCAGATGGCACAGATCCGCGAGATGGTCGAGCTGCCCCTGCGGCACCCCCAGCTCTTCAAGTCCATTGGTATCAAGCCCCCCCGTGGTGTCCTGCTGTACGGTCCCCCCGGTACCGGTAAGACACTGATGGCTCGCGCTGTCGCCAACGAGACTGGTGCCTTCTTCTTCCTGATCAACGGTCCCGAGATTATGTCGAAGATGGCCGGTGAGTCCGAGTCCAACCTGCGGAAGGCCTTTGAGGAGGCCGAGAAGAACTCTCCCGCCATTATCTTCATTGACGAGATCGACTCCATCGCCCCCAAGCGTGACAAGACCAACGGTGAGGTCGAGCGTCGTGTCGTGTCCCAGCTCCTGACGCTGATGGACGGCATGAAGGCCCGCTCCAACATTGTTGTCATGGCCGCCACCAACCGTCCGAACTCCATCGACCCTGCCCTGCGTCGTTTCGGCCGTTTCGATCGTGAGGTCGACATTGGCATTCCCGACCCGACTGGCCGTCTGGAGGTCCTGCAGATCCACACCAAGAACATGCGTCTTGGCGACGACGTCGACCTGGAGCAGATTGCTTCCGAGACTCACGGTTACGTCGGTTCCGATTTGGCTGCCCTGTGCTCGGAGGCTGCCATGCAGCAGATCCGTGAGAAGATGGACCTCATCGACCTGGACGAGGACACCATTGACGCTGAGGTCCTTGACTCTCTTGGCGTGACCATGGAGAACTTCCGCTTTGCCCTGGGTGTGTCCAACCCCTCTGCCCTGCGCGAGGTTGCCGTTGTCGAGGTGCCCAACGTCCGCTGGGACGACATTGGTGGTCTGGAGACGGTCAAGCAGGAGCTCAAGGAGAGCGTCCAGTACCCCGTCGACCACCCCGAGAAGTTCCTTAAGTTCGGCATGTCGCCTTCGCGCGGTGTTCTGTTCTACGGTCCTCCCGGTACGGGTAAGACAATGTTGGCCAAGGCTGTTGCCAACGAGTGTGCTGCCAACTTCATCTCTGTCAAGGGCCCTGAGCTTCTGAGCATGTGGTTCGGTGAGTCGGAGAGCAACATCCGTGACATCTTTGACAAGGCCCGTGCTGCCGCACCCTGTGTCGTCTTCCTGGACGAGCTGGACTCCATTGCCAAGGCTCGTGGCGGCTCTGTCGGTGATGCCGGCGGTGCCTCTGACCGTGTCGTCAACCAGCTCCTGACGGAGATGGACGGTATGACCTCGAAGAAGAACGTGTTCGTCATTGGTGCCACCAACCGTCCCGAGCAGCTCGACCCTGCTCTGTGCCGTCCCGGCCGTCTGGATTCGCTCATCTACGTGCCCCTGCCCGACGAGGCTGGCCGTCTGGGCATTCTGCAGGCCCAGCTGCGCAAGACCCCTGTTGCCGGCGACATCGACCTCAACTACATTGCCTCCAAGACTCACGGCTTCTCTGGTGCTGATCTGGGCTTCATTGCCCAGCGTGCCGTCAAGCTGGCTATCAAGGAGTCCATCACCGCCGACATTGAGCGCACCAAGGCTGCCGAGGCAGCTGGCGAGGATGTCGAGATGGACGAGGATGCCGAGGATGCTGTGCCCGAGCTGACCAAGCGTCACTTTGAGGAGGCCATGCAGATGGCCCGCCGCTCCGTCACGGATGTTGAGATCCGCCGGTACGAGTCGTTCTCTCAGCAGATGAAGAACGCCGGTCCCGGTGCCTACTTCAAGTTCCCCGAGGCTGGTGCTGAGGCTGAGGCTGGTGCATCTGGCAGCGGCGGTGCCGCACCCGAGGGCTTTGGCGAGGCCGGTGCTGACGACGATCTGTACGACTAAATGCAGACTCCCGTCGACGAGCAGGCTAGATGACGTGCAATATATGCAATATGCGCAATGCGGAACGGGAATGGTTTTACTCGCGTAATTGTTTTAGTGTTATTTGTTTATTGGGATTCCCAATTGGTTTGTGCATTTTGCATTTATAAAGATGTTAGTTTCACCTGCTCTCGTGTCGTGCTGTTTGTCTTTCGTGTCTACTGCCTTGCCCTGCGTCTTCTGTTGCTTCTCGAAGCTTTCCTCGGATCTATGTTTAGAAGGGGCCGATACGGTTCTGTTGAGTCGTGCTTCAATATACTGCTCTTTAGTTAAACATCGTATCTCTTCCATTGAAGACAGAATAAGTGAATAAATGAATGATTGCTGGATGCACGAGCTCCAAGCCAATGTATTGGTGATACTGGTGATATAGCGGTACTTGTGATACTATGCAACTATGTAACGAGACAACGCCGGCCTGGTGGGATAACGACCAAAATAAATACAAGAAAAAGGACAAGAGAACGAGACCAAAGACCAACACACAAAAGACAAAAGACAGAGATGAATACAAATGTGCAAAGAATGCCGTCCCTACTCCTCGATCTCGCACACCATGTCCAGGCTCTCGCGCGTCGCCCGCAGCGCCTCGTCAATCACCGCCTGCGGTACCGCAAACTGCGGATCTGTCCGCACGTCGTCCAGAACGCGCTCCATCAGCGCCGGGAAGCTCAGACACTCGCCCGTTCGCAGCAGCTGTAGCGCGTGCGCCTGCACCGTCGCCGGCCAGTTGGCATTGTCGGCGTGCAGAATGTGCAGCAGGTAGTCTTGGATGCGGCTGACATGGCCGTCGCGGATCAGCACCATATTGATCTGCGAGCGCAGGTCCGGGTCGAGGGTGGCGGGTGTGTAGCTGGCAGCGGCGGACGGGACCTTGACGGGCGTCGATGGAGCCGACGCAGCGGACGCGCCGGAGGCTGTGGCCGTTGCTGATGCTGCGGAGCCGGCAGCTGCAGCACCTGTGCCGGTGGCGCTTCCATTGGCGCCATTGGTGCCATTTGAGGCAGCCGTGCCGTTTGTTGCAGCAGGCATTGTGTGTGTGTGTGTTGTGTGTAGAGGTAGGTGTAGGTGTAGGTGTGTGTAGGCGTAGGGTAAAGGACGGGCGGCCCTTGTCGTCGCGGCAGTCGGCAGTCAGAATGCGCCGTCCTCTGTCTTGGTATCTCTGGATTCAAGATCTCTAGGCGACTGACGTAGACCAAGCGTGCTGTGTCTCTTGTACTGTAGCGAGGCCGCTAGCAGACTGCAGTGATGCTTGCTGCCAAAGGGGCGTCGAGTGTCGAGGAGATCAGAGTGTCGATGGCACCTCGTCAGACGGGTATCGTTCGGTCTATTGTCTGCGGTGTATGGTGTCTAGGATGGAACAGTCCAATGCCAGTCTATTTCTAGCAAGGTGTTCGAGGCACTGGGTCGTCTGCCGGTTGAATTGTGGTCGGCTGGTCTCGTGGGATGGTCTGTGTCGCCAATGTCGAGGTCGTCAGGAGTGGACTCGTCAAATCGTCGGGGAGGATGCGCTTCGATGGCGACTTGGGTAACGCAACGAGCGAGCTCGACTGATTGGTGTGTGTGGTTGCCGTAGATGTGCAGAGGCCGTGCTGAATCGTGGTCAAGCTTTCTGATCCGGAAACTAGAGAATTGTGCCGTCGCAAGCAAAGTCACAAGTCCCGATGATTAATCGCCTTCCAAGGAACAAAAAAGATCGCCACAAGCGCGCCCGCGTTGCCGCCCGCTCGTGTGCTGGGCCGTCCGGTGTAGGGGAGTGTGCGCCTGGAAACGCCCCACACTACAGGTGTCTTTACTTGGCCATTGTAGCCAAGTACCCTGTAGCTGTACCTGCTGTTGTATTGAAAGGAGGCATATGCAGGGACAAGGCTGACAAACGCGTGACGGGCGATTGTCTGTTTCGGCAATGGCAGATATTAATTGAATATTACATAAGGCTTGCAGCGACTGTAGCTGAAGCGGCAGGCGATGCGTGGTCTTGATCGTGCCTGCCGTTTCTGCTGCGCTGGGGTCTTTCCTTTTCGGCTTTTGATCGTGCTATTGTTCGGCTTTGCAGCCTTGTGCCAGATCCGGCATATCGTAAATTTGGGTATTATGTCATCATGCTTCACTTGCACCTATTTCGATTCGTTCATTCTCATGATTGCACTCCTATGGTAATTGCTTTGGCATACCTTTTGCAGGCCAAAGCCGCCTGATCTCACGCCGCCTTTTACAAATCCTTCACCACCAGACACAACATAGTAAAAAGGAAATAAGTCAGTATTTTTATAGAGTTGGCCCCTTGGAAACATGAATCTAGACAAACAGGAATGAGTAGATGAGAAAATGATATTGCAAACGTAACAGGAAAGAGGAATGGCATTAAGAATAGCAGGCAAACAAAACGGCAGATGTGTGGCGGATTGGCCGTGGCAGGTGTTGCAAGACATGAGGGCAGCTAGCTTCAGCTTCGCTATTTTTCTTTCTCTTTTGCGTTGTGTCTTGTCGTTTCAATCCGGTTGATTGTTTTTTAGCTTAAGAGTCTGCTTCGACCCTGTCTATGGAGAGGTATTCATCGGCTCCCCGCTAGGAGCATTGCCCGTTGCAACAGCCGCGGCCGTCATCGCAAAGTACCGCACATCCACGTCAGTGTCTGTCTGCAGCTTCTCCAGGCTCGGCAGAACGCGCGACTGGATCAGCTCGGCACCCACAGGTGACGGCTCGGCCGTTGAGTTCTCCTTCTCAAGTGTGTACACCGTGCCCTCTTCCGGCAGCCGCTTCAGGACGTCAATCAGGACTCCGTATGTCTTGGCCACGTTGAAGCGGATGTTGGGGATCTCGTCCACGACCAGCTTGTCCATCATCGGCAGGATGTGCTTGGAGATGACGTCAAGGCTGACAACGCTTGCCAGGGTCTGAATTGTTAGTAACGCCTTTGTATATAGATGTCCAAATAGTGTCAACTTACAGTAATTGCAAAGCAAGTCGTCATGCGGTAGAGGTAGTTCGGGTGGTTACCCATAGCCATCACCTTGGGGATGATTGTCTGGCTGGCCCACTCGACGCCGAACACCTCTGTGAGCTTCTTAAGGTTGTGTGTCGCCGCCTCTCTGATCGAGAACACTGTGTCGCCCAGCCAGCTCATGCACAGGCTGCTGAGCTTATCATCAAAGAACTGAACGCCCAGCTGGCTGGCAAGCAGCGGAATGTACTCGATGATAGCCAACCGCACTCTCCACTGCTTGTCCTCGGCCAGCTGCACAATAGCAGGCAGCAGGGACTGTGAAAGCCGCTCAATGCCGATAACCTGGTTGACCAGCTCCAGCTTGGAGATAATGTGCAGACGCACCTCGGGAAACTCGTCCTTAAGCATCGTCAGGAACATGGGCAGAAGGTGGTCGGTGGTCTCCTGCTTGCCCAGAATGGGGGCCAGGCCGGAGATTTGGGTGCCGAGGGCGGCGCGCACGTGCTGGGACGTATCGGCAACCAGGTCCTCGACAGCGGGAAGAATCTCGTTGAGAAGCATGTCCCGCTCAACCAGGGCGCAGAATCCGGGTATTTGGCCGGCAATAGCCGTGCGCACCTCTGCCTCGTTGTCCTTCAGCAGTTTCACGAATGCGGGCACAAGATCTCTGGTCACAACCTCCTCGTCGACAGCCTTGGCGATCTGTATTCTGTTAGCATATCTTTCAAGCAATATACCATCATGACCGTCAAACAAACCTTCTCAAAGTGCTCGGCAACCATGTACCGAACTCTCCAGCTCTTGTCCTCAATGAGGCTGCGGAGTGCTGTCAGCAGAACGCCGTGGCTGGACTGCTGCTCCTTGGGAACGACCTCGGCAATAGCAATGAGGATCTCCACGGACAACAGGCGGACGCTATCTTGGTCGTCTTGTGCAAGGTGCTGGAACAGCGGGATCATGTCGTCAATGACAATGGCGGCAGGCATCTCCTTGACAAACTTTGGCATGTGTGTGGCCGACTGGCGGCGGACCATCGGGGTCTCGTCGCGCACAAGCAGGGCAAACTGCTGGCGGAGCTGCTGCTGCACGGTGGGGGGCACCTTCTTGTAGGGAGCTGTGTACAGGCCGCAGCCAGACACTTTTGACGTGAACCAATCGGCCTTGGACAGGCGCACGGTCAATGGCACAAAGTATTCCTCGACCTGCTTGGGCGACAGCTCGTCGCAAATCTTGTTCAGAGACTCCACGGCCTTGTCACGGACGACGGGCTCTTCGATTGCCGCCAGGTTCTCCAGGGGCGAGAGCAGGACGTGGCCCCATTCTGGGCCGCCGACGTACTCGACGAAGCCACCGAGCTCCTCGCTCAGGGCAACAAGCACTTCATCCTCATCTTCGACTGACTCTGCAGGTTGTTAGTATGATGGTGTTGTATTGATATGGCAATACGCCCGACATGGAGGTCCTTGCATCGGCCTTTATCGACCTCCAGTGCGTGATGTCATGAAAGACACGTGCAGTCAGGCGGGCGACAGCGGCAGTAGACAAGGACGCGAAACGCCAGAGGGATAGAACGGACCATCGAGGAAGGGAATCAGCTCGTCGCGCGTGCGCTCGGGGCCGAGGGCGAGAGCAATGGTCGATAGGCGGTGGATGGCATTGAGACGGAGCAGAACATCGTCGTGCTAGAGGCGGGGAGGCGGACGCGTCAGTCAAGGTTCTTTCAGTATTGATGAGGGTGGCCAGCGCTCAGCTGCGCCCAATTGGAGCGGTATCAAGCAGCTGGTGTGCAATGTAGAATGGTATGATATGTCTCAACCGCGGCGGCTTGGCCCGTAGACATCGTCGGGTGGCAACCGGGCGGCAACACAGAGCGGGGAGGTTGGAGTGGGAGAAGGCGGTGATAGCCTGCTGTATTTACCTTGAGCTCATCGATAAGCACGGCGATGGGGTAGAGCTCGTCGTTGGCGTTCGGTGCGTCAGCCATGAGGAGCGGCTATGTGGTGGTGAGTCGATGGTGGTTGTAGATGCAGAGTCGAGGGTTGGTGTTTAGGTTGGAGAGAGGGAGAGAGCGAGACGAAAGATGAGACGAGAGGCGAGGCTCGAAAGGGGCGGGCTGTGATTCTAGCGTTTCCGGTTCGGGCTGAAAAGACTGAGAAAAAAGGGTATGATGGAGCGGGAGCACAAAAAAAGAGAAACGGTCCGATCTGTTGAGGCTTTGGGCTTTGGGCCGGGGTAAGGTCGGCGTCGATGGGAGTACGGAAGGTATTGAGGTGGAAAGGTGAAAAGCAAAGTAGAAAGTAGAGTGGTAGACAACAAAAATGAACTCGGGAGGGTTTGGACGAGACAAGGCGGAGGGTGGAGGGTGGATGGGATGCGCAGGCAGCTTGGAATCGATAAAGTGGATAATGGGAAAGGAGAGGGAAAAGAGGCGAAAGGGGGAGAGGAGGGGAGGGAGACAGTGAGAGCGCAGCGAGCGAGGACTGAGAGGATAGTGAGAGTGCGGTGCCAGAGAGGGCGCACAACAACTGGTATGTGCTGTAATGACGCTGAGTGCCAGGGTGCTCACTGCTGGCTGGGGCGCTTGGATGCTGGAGCTAAAACAAAAATAGAAACCGAGGGGTGGCGGTCGGCGGAGACTGGTAATTCGTGGAGAGCTGGACTGGCCCAAACGCGGGTAGCACAAACAAGAACGCAGAGGAGGTTGTCACATTGAGCGAAAGTGAAGCTATTCAGGTTGCAGGTTGCATGTTTGTGATGCTCTCTACGTGTACAGTCACCGCCTGAGCATTGTAGTAAATGCGGAAGGTGTGAACATGATGCTTGCCTTCTCTGTAACTGCTGCCCCATTCAGCAAGCAGCGTCTGGCATTCACCACAGTGACGCTGTAACAGGAAGGGGCAACACAAGCGCCGACGCAAGCTCAGGTCACAGTCGTCACAGGCAGTCCTAGGCGAGTTACAGCGTGTTGTTTACATTGAGCCAGCGGTCAGCGCGGTACCTCTAGCGTGCTTGTTGGCCATCTAGTGCTGTGTTTGTTTTCTGGCAGCTGCCCCCCTTTCGGATTTTAGGTTTTTCGTTCCTTGTTTGGGTCGCTCCTTCCCTGTATCCAGCTGTAAGATGCTCTGTATCTGAAAAACTTGAACTGTCCGTTGCAGCTGCAGTTGTGCATCGGGGCCTCCGGGCTTTGCCAAAGTACTTTACCCATTCACCAACGTATCAGAAAAAGACCTGTCACCATCAGATGCTTGCAGCAATAAGGTGGTATTTTCGAGAACCTGAGACGTCGACGGTCTTTGACGGTCCAATGGAGTCACGTGTAACAAACCGCCGGTTGCTCTTGCCACTTGGGCAGCTATGAGCAGAAACAAAAAGGAGCGACCATCATAAGATACTTCCTTCCTTCTACTCTACACGATGTAAAGGCGCTCCAGCCTGATCATCTACACTGCGGGAAGGAGCTATCGTCACTTCAGCAAATTAAGAGCTTGCTGAGCATGGCCGCTATGCCTCCACGGCAACTGCATGCAACTCGAAATTACATAGCAACGGGCTGGAGAGCTTCAGGTCCCCAATCAGCTAGGCGCGAACTAGCTGGGCGGGGTAGTTTGCACGATGTACTTTGTATCTTAGCTCACATCCGGTGCACGTGATATCATTTTGACGTCAACACCGTTGGCACGTCTTTTTGTTATGCGTCTGTATACGGGTTTGAGATATAATTTGTGATAACATGAATTCATTGCTTAGGTGAATAACTCAATGCGCTCTAAAATATATACAAGTAGGAGTTTTGAAGCAGAGGGTGCAGACAAAAGACAAACGTATCTCGTTGATGAGAGGAGAGTAAACGGAGTAGACCAGTTGACATTATAGATCGCGCATCTCTTGCTCGACGCTGGACCGGTTGCTCTGCCTGCTCCGCCTGCTGGCACCGCCGCCGATAAACGAGTCGAACACGCTAGACTCTTCCTCCTCGACTGGCGCGATGCCGAACAGTGCCTCCCTACCGTTAATGTTGCTCTTGGCAATCGCGGGAGGAGAGCTGGCTGGCACGGGGGCGGGGGCGGGGGCGGGTGCACGAGCGCTGTCGGTCGACGGAGCTCTTGAAGAACTCAGAGGCTCAGAAGGAGGTGCAGGAGCAGGCGCTGTCACGGGGGCAGGCACGAAAGCGGAACCACCCGGCAGACTAAACGCCGCATCCTTCTTAGCACTGGCATCAACAAACGTATTGCTGTTCAGGGCAGCAGCAGCGCTGCCTCCACTGCCCTTGCCGATGCTGCCGACTGCACTGAGACTGCCTAGAACACCGCCAACCTTTTGGCCGATTCCGAGGCCGGCAATGCCGTCACGCAGCGCGGCAAATGCACCCGGCTCGCTCGCAGAGGACGAGCTTCTGTTGAATGACGACGGCGGCGGGGGCTCAACTGGGTTTGCTAGCATAGAGCGCGCCGTAGTTGCGTTGGGGGCTGACAGGTCTATTGTCGACTCCAGCTCGCCCGCGGCTGATTGGGATGTCTGGAAGGAAGGCGGTTGGGGACCTGGTGCCGGCGCCGTCGAGAGCGGGACGGGACTAGCGCCGCGGCGAGGAGATGTCGACTGGCTGCTCAGGGTGCCTGCCGACTCGGCCCCGGACGCATCACCTTCGGGCGTGACAACAATCGTAGCAGGTGCGGCGGCTGGCAGTGTGGCATGGTACTCGGCTGCCCGCTTCTGTGCGGCAGCCTGCTCGTGCAGGACACTGTTCATATCCTCGTCGGTGCGGTTGAAGACCTGGTGCCACCAGCGGACCTCCTCCAGCTTGGGGAAGATGAGGCGCTCCTGCTGGCGGTCGCCGCTGTCGATAGACGCGTCGTACTTGGGGTTGATGAACTCGGGCCGGCGCGACAAGAAGTAGTCCCAAACCGAAGCCGTCTGCTCGTGCACGCGGGCATCACGCCGCTGCCGCTCATTGTTATAGAGAAAGGTGCCATACTGGCACGAGTAGAGGTGGTACAGGAGACGCCGCAGGAAGCGCTCGTTAAATTCGAAGCGTGTCGGGTGCTGCCGCAAAAGCTGGTACGTGGCGTCGAGAAACTGGTGGAAGACCGGGCTGATCTCACGCGGCTTCGTCGCCTGACTCTCTTCTGTCGAAGCTCCCTTTGCACTGCTGCCACCTGCACTGCCCGAGCCGTCGTCGCCAGCACCGTCGGCGTCCGAATCCTCCTTCTCCTGGCTGAGGCTCTTCTTGAAAAAACGCCGGGCGCTCGCGACGGCATTGTCAAACACCTCGTTGCGGCCAGAGTCGCCGTCACCCGGTTCTATCTTGGTGCCGGCCATGGCGTCGTACTGTGTGACAAACCACTTTTCTGAGCTCAGGTGGCCCGTCCGCTGCTGGAACATGTGGCCAAACGACAGCCAGTCCTTCTCGACCAGCACAATGAAGCCGTCAATGGTGCGGTAGTAGGGGTCGAGCATGATCTGCGACAGCGCACTCAGCTGGCTGGTGCGGTCCCAGCCGTCTGAGCAGTGGATCAGCACGTGTGCGGCCAGGACGCCGACCTGTCTAGCAATGGTGGCCGATCCGACCAGGATGCCCTTGATGTGCTTGAGCCAGCCGCTCTTTGCCAGCAGATCCTGGTTTGTCGGCAGCGGTGAGACGTCCGCGTCCTTGGTGGCGTCAATGACCTTGTTGAGCGAGTCCCGCATGACGTGGATGTTGTCGATGCTGAGGAACACCTTGGTCGCTGACTTGTAGTGGTCCATATTCTCAGATCCCTTTCCTATTACCTGCATGGCGTAGGAGTTGATTTGTGGCCGTGCATCTACAATCAGGTTGTCTCGCCTTGCGCCAAAGATGCGCGAGCCCGGCTGGTCGTCTGCTGTGTCATCGCCATCCAAGTCATCGGTGGCCGTGGTTTTCGCAGCGTCTGCCGCGAGTTCAGTAGCTGCGGCAGCCTCGGTCACGGTCCCCTCGTATGACACGATAACGGTGTCTGTCGACGAGCCCGAGTCCTTAATTGCTGACGAGGCGCCGTCATTATTAGCTGCGCCTTCCAGGAGGCCCGTGTTGGTGCTGCCGCCGCCATTAAACACCGCTGTCGACTTGTAAAAGCATGCGCTGACGAGTCTCTCGTCCTGGATGCTGCGGTTGTTGCGCACGCCCACGAGTGGCTGCGAGCTCCGCGTAATGCTGCACTGGGTGACGTCGTGGTAATAGGAGAGCGCGGGAATACGGGCTCTGGAGCGGAACTGCCCAGCGTACTTGAGGACGTTATCGGAGATCTTGGACGGCACCACCAGGATGTCAGGGTACGTTGGGGAGAAGCTGTAGTCCTTGTTGATGGTGGAGATGCGCCAGCCGCGGTCAGGCAGCTTCTCGCTGATGCCCTGCCGGCGGAACTCGGCGCGCGTGTCGTAGAGGGTCCAGCCACGGACCTCCTTCTCCTGGCGTGGGGGTGTGTAGGAGTAGGCATAGAGCTTCTCGATGCTGCCTAAACGGCAGGTCCTGTTGCGAATAAACTCAAAGGCTTCACGGGCCTGCTTGTCGTCGGGAAAGTTGAAGCACACATAGTTGAAGTCCCGACACCGGAGGCGGATGGAAGATGGGACGCCGCTCGCGGGCGGCGTGGGCCGGAAGGTGCAGAGCGAGATGATGGGGTACGTTATCCACGACTCGCGGTAGCGCACAGGCGGCTGTGGTCTTGGCTTGTCGGGCTTGTCGTTGGGGGCGTCGTCTTTTGGCGGAGGCGGCGGTGGAGTCGGAGCGGGTGCGCTGAAGATGACATGGAAGTTTGTGAGCTTCAGCGTGCCTTGCGTCGATGCCCCGGAGGACAGGGCGTGGACATTTTCGACAGTCTGTATAGCTGTTAGTGCCTCTCAACTAGGAATTACGACAGCCTCATCAGAGATCGGAGCCATAGATGGCTGCCCTGAAGTTACATACAAGCTTGACGTCCATCCCGGCGTGGGCACCGCCGTCAGGTCAGCGGCAGGTGAGTGGTATATGAGGTTTGTGTGTGTTGATTATCAACAACAGAAGAATGCGGAAGCAGAAGCAGCCAGAAGCTGGCCAAAAGTGTGTTGCTGTTGGAAGTTGTTGGGATGTGAAGCTCCAAGGAGGTCGTGGGACGAGGTTGCTGGCTCGGGAGCGACGGGACGATGGCGGGAGCTGTCGGTTCACGGAAGGGTGGTAGCAGAGTGGTAAAGATGATCGCTAAACGTCCCAGCACCACGTCGCGGTTTCTAAAAACTGTAGAAAGCGGAAGCTGGGCGGCTGTATACCTAACGATGCAGGGTGAGTTGGCGATAGTGCTGGGCCGAGGGGCATTCAGTGATATCACTCTATCAGGCTGGCTGGGCTGTTGTTGGCTGCTGGGCTGGCAGGAGCTGTTGAACGTGGATGGGTTGCAGGGACTAGCCCAAAAGGGTAGTAATATTAGGCTCAGGTGCCGCTAGCTAGTCATCACGTGTAGCCAGTTGACGTCCTACAGCGCATCAGGCAGCAGATCAGGCTGAGGACAAGGTTGACAGCATCGCGAGTATAGAAGTTGAATGTCATATGGTTTTGATGTTCAGTAAGTCCCTGATAGTATATATTCACTCAGCTGTCACCTTTGCTTTGTATACTTGGATTGCAGAGGGTTTGTAGCAGCAAAGATGACTAATCGTGCTTATGACGTAAGGCGGCGTTTAAGCTTCATCACGACATGAATGAGATGACTTTGTTTGATTTTCACTTGCTCTACTTATGGGAAGATATTTTATTTCTTGTCCTGATATGGCCAGCGAGGGGACAGTCTGTGATCTGCCGGCGTCATATGGCATAAAATAATTTTATTAATTTTGTTGTTGAATTATTTCATTGAGTTTTATTAAAAAAAAACACATAACGAAACTTTGACAAAATCATAAAAGTTTTATGTTGCAAAGAAAATGAAAAGAAAAGCCTCTCTAATTATCGTAGAATAAATTCAGCAAATCATTGAAAAGTATAAATTTATTACCAACTCCACGCTATGTAAAACTAAATAGAGATATCGACAGTCCGAAGAACACCTATGTGCACGGCGAAACCGGCACCCGGCCGCAAGGAAGCATCCAGCAGTGCATCGGGGACCCGCCAGACCCGGAACTCGGCGTGAAAGGCACTCAGCCAGGCCGTCACGACATCCGGATCGCGCAGCTGTTGAGCGACAATGCATATGGTGGGTGGAAGCTCGTCCACCGACTCGCGCGAGCCGTCCCTCTCCTTTTCTCTGAGCTGGCAGGCATCTACAAAGGTCTGGACCAGCGGCGCGACGAGGGCTTCGTTGTAGATGCAGTCGCAGGCGAGCACTGCATCAAAAGTTGTATGGACTGTAGCTGACGACGAGTGGGATCCTGCGCCTGGGCTGGCACCACGGTCCATCTCTGTGCGCAAGAGGGACGACGTTACCTCGTCTGTTTCCCAGTCGAGCGGCCGGAAGTAGAGTGGGTTGATGGCTTTTTTCAGAGTGTGGCCGTGACCGTGGTTTTGAGAGTGGCCGTGGCCGTGGTTTTGAGAGTGGCCGTGGCCGTGGTTTTGAGAGTGGCCGTGGCCGTGGTTTTGTGAGTGGCCATGACCATGACCATGGCCATGCCCGTGAGTGCGCACATCGTCTGCACTCTCCTCGCCGGCTCCGTTTTCCTCCAAGTTCTTCAGCAGGAACTTGGCGACATAGGACTGGTCGGTGAGAACGTAGCGGCCGACCGTGTTGGCGTTGGAGAACGAGGCAGGAATGGGCATCGCCGAGGGAGGCGGCGACGGCGAGCTGGACGCTGGAGTAGACACACCGGCCCGCCGCGTGCTTGACCGGCCGCTTCTCTTCTTGGCGGCCGTAGAGACGGATTTACTGCCAGCCTTGGCAGCACCGCTGCGTGTGCCTTTGCCCGTCAAGGCGAGGCCGATGAGGCCGGCAATGCCGCAGCCCAGCTCTAGGACAGCCGAGTCCGGGCCGAGGAGGGGCTGTGTGATTGCACCGGGCCCTGCGTCATCACTGAACAGCAGGTTGGCCGGCCGAGCCAGCCATTCGGCCACGGCGGGCGTTATTTTCCATAGCACTGGTTGTTAGAAGCTTAAAATGACACTAACAATGATTGAAAACCGACTCACCGGCTCCCGTGGTGCCGCCGGACCGGTTCGAGGTCAGCACGGCCGGCGACTGGTGAATGGTCAGGTCTCTGCCGGCGACGGTCAAATCGAGGACGGCCGCATGGGCGTCTATGAAGCCCAGGTTTTGGGCCTCTGGCCGTTTGTCGGCAAACAGAATAAATGTTTCTACAAGTCAGCTTGATATCTGAGTTATGCATGTTTGCCATATGCGAACCTTCGTCTGGATCTTCAACCTCCGGCCCCAGCCGGGCCAGCAGCCGGCTGAGAGACGAATCTGGCATGCCCTTGCTGACGTTGCTAACAAAACAAGAACGGGTCTCTGTCGAATAGCCAAACAGCCACACTCTCGACGTCTGACTGCGTCATGCAAGGACGCCTGATGCTCAAGTCTGATGTCAGAGGGTCTGATCAGCGTGCCCCATAAGCCCTGTTTGCGCTGCTCTAGTTCTATTTTGGAGCTGCATATCGCCCCCAGGCCTAGCAGTTGGCCCCTTCCCCAATTCCTCTTCTACTTTAGTCTTCTCTAGTGCTCCTTGCAGTCACCAGGCGCTCTAGACCGTTAGCCTCGCAGTGCCAGTCTTATGCCCACGACGAGTCAAGTGCAAGGGATCTATCAGATATATTGGCTATTGGCTATTGAACAATGATAATGAAGCCCGATTCAGAGAGCTAATAAACTCTAATAATTGGATGGGATGACCCTTTACGTGGCTGTTCTGCATTGACTGTTATTCCAACGGTTTCTTTGTCCATGTGTCGTGTGTCTCGTGCAGCAAAAGGACCGCTGGCCGCAGTATGCTGTCTGCTTTCGTCTTCTGTCTGTCTCTCGTCTCTCTTTCTGTAAGAGTACCCTATTGACAATGAATACTCCAATGAATAGGCTTGGCACAGAAACGAAACGATAGTTTGGTGGGCCGTGCTGTCTGCCCCTATCCATCCCGTTCATCACACAACAGCACGTATGAATCAGTGTAATGTGCGCGCAATGCAACGTCAACCCTGCGAATTCTCAGTAGCTACTCTACGAGAGAGCTTGCAGCACCCTGGAGCAATCTCTTGCAAGGAGCTTTGGCCGATCTACGGATCCACCCGGGCCAGCTGTGGCTGTCCCCGTGGCTATCGATAGGGTGCTGATGCTGTATTACCTCTGTATCTTACTCTGTATGCGGGCTCTGAAGGAACAGGGAATGAGATGAAGAGAATGGAGAATCCGCTCCTCTGTGAATGGGGATCGGGAATAGGCTGTAAGAGCCGATGGTCTGCTCGTCTGCATGTTTCTGCTGGCACGGAGACATTCTGCAGATGATCCGCGGCGATACTTTGGTCGAAATGAATATGAACACGAAAGCATTGCCTCTCTGCATTGAGTTGCCCCAACACTTCTTGGGTAGACAGCTCGTGATGCCAAAAGTGCATCTAGACAGAGGCGCAGCTGGTCATTTGCAGCAATTAGTGACCGCACTATCAAAACCACCATTTCAAGGTCACGTGGTCTGAAAGCTCCCGAACAGCTCCAGAGCTGACAACTGGGCCACTGGATTCTCCGACGGAGTCTACGGCATGTTGTGAGATTCCCTGCCATCCCGAAAGTGCACGATCCGCGCCATCCAGTGATCTCGTCCTGATATATCTCCGACGGCTCGAGGTGACGAGAATAGATTGAAGGAGCGTTGCTGGTGGTAATAGATGCTTGGGGGCCAGCCACCAGGGGCCAACTTGCATCTTACGAGCGTGAGACGTGCAAATGCAATACAACTCTGACAGGCGAGCAGCTAGATTCGGACAGTGTGCCATTGTGCCGTTGAGTGAGCGTGAGGTGTCGCTTCTGCCTGTCTACTCAGTAGACGTCTTAACCTTCGAGATGCCTTCCGATTGGCAAAGTGAGACTCAAAGTCGAGAGGCCTGCAGCTGACGCCAAGAGGCAACGATGTGCAGCGATGTGCAGTGTACAGCTGGCCAGCTGGCGTGCACTCTTTGCCCTATTGGTCTTGGATCATTGGCCTGTTTCTCTTTCTACTTTCTGCTTTCCACTTCGCTGTTAGTGTTCCCAACAAAAATTGATATTGCCCAAGAACCCAAGAAGTAGAAGCACACCCAAGGGGCAAGTTGCGAAACGCTGAAAGCCACGCCGACCTAGCATGTCTGGTGCGCTCTAGCGTGCCGCTTTCTGACAAGATTCGCTGTAGCACATTCTGCACCCATTCTTTGCCCTTTTGCCTTTTGTTTCCGTGCTGCCCGTCTTACAGAGACTTGCTCTCCTCAGGTGTCACAACGGTCTCGAGGGTCGTCATTTTAATCAGAGACACTGCAATGATCCATAGTGAGTCGGCGGTTGCTCGGGAGCCCGAACGGCCACGGATGTAAGCATACATGCTTGTCTCGTTCTTGTTCTCGTGTAGCTGTCGTTGTGATGAGGTGGCCAAGTCCATCGTCGAGGTCGAAACCGCAAAGAACATCTGGGCGTTTCTACTTATTGTGTGTGGACCGCACCTTCCATATTCATCCATCCATATTCCATGCCCAGTGGTTGCACTGAACATGCTCGCTTTTACTCTGTAGTTTTTGGAATGGCTGAGACACTGCGCAAATCGCCCAAGAATTCAAGTTACAGAGGAGGGGCGCGCACTAGCCCGCCTGGCTTTAGCGCACCTCCTTCCACATTGTGCTTGCTGATTTCTGCACCTCCTTCTCTTTCCTGCTGCTTCCTCTCCACGCCCATCGCACCTGCCCTCTACCAACATGCGCTAGCGCCCTGCTTCTCCGCACATTTATGCGATGGGTGCCTGCCTCGCCTGCTTTATTTCTCGCTTGCTTGGCTGAGCTGCTGCCCTTCGTCATAGGCCCATCTGCGTGCGTCGTGTAGAGAAAGGCATCTTCTAGCATTCTGGGAATGTGCGCTGGCCAAATATGTTGTAAAATACTGGTCGAATTTGAATGAATCACAACTCTACTCCAGTTATCGACTCAGTACGAGTAGTGCTATGTTGGCCGTTACAGATTCCTCGGCTGCTGTCGTCGGTCGCGCCTGCCTGTTCTTACTCCTCTTCTTGGCCGCAACCAACAGTGTCTTAGTCACTCCTGCACAAAATATACCAAAATATAGAATGTACTCCTCTGCACCAATTCCATGCAATAGTACATGCCGCCCGAATTCGAGTAGCTCTTGCCGTGCGATCTCCCCTAGTGCCTTCCCCGACTTTCCGGTCCTTCTTGCCTCGCCCTCTGTCTTGTCTAGGTCCTTCCTGTTCTGTCCTCGTTGTTGAGCTGCTCTTTCTTCTTCTGTCGACCCCTTTACCTTGCTTGACTTCTCCTTCGTGGTTCACATTGCCGTCTCTCCTGCACTTCTTCTCTTTCTCTTCCAACCCACGATCTGCAGACTTTGTCCTCTTTTTCCATCCACTTTCAGCCTTCTCGCTACCTGGCAACTGCGTTGCAGTACAGTCGCCGCACTGCTCAAAACGGAGTAGTAAAGACCGAAACAAAGCGACAATCCTCTACTGAGTACAAGCTCCCCAGGCCCTTCTACGCCCTTTCTACCACTTGCTCTCGGTAAGAAAATCCAGTCTCCTCTTTCGCCTTTTGCCTCACCCGCGCCTCTCTCTTCGCCTCTTCTTCATTTCCTTCTCATCGTCATCGACGTCTCTGCCGTTCTGTGGTCTTTACTCAGTACTTCAGTCTGAAATCCTCTGACTGATTCCACTTCGGCCTTCTCCTTTCTCACCCCCCTCTGTCTCTGTCGGAGCCCACCCTTAGCCGTCTTACGCCTGTTTCGCAAGCTCAACGCTGACCTTGCTCCTTCAACCGAACAGCTCCTTCATCTCTCCCCGACTGATTCAGACTCATCGTCACAACTTCATCCGCCACAATGACGATCCAGAACCTTATTCCGCGCATGACGGCCAAGGGCCCCTACACCGTCGAGGTCCCTGGCCAGAAGCCCGTCGAGGGCGAGACCCCCATCCGTCGCCACCCACAGTCCGTTCCCGAGATCATCGCCAAGCCCAGCCCCGACGTCTCAACCGTCTACGAGCTTGTCAAGGTCTCCGTCGCAAAGTTCGGCAACGCCAATGCCATGGGCTCGCGCCGCCTGCTGGCCACTCACCAGGAGACCAAGAAGGTCAAGAAGGTCATTGACGGCGAGGAGCGCCTTGTCGATAAGCAATGGACCTATTTTGAGCTGAGTGGCTACGAGTACACCACATACAACGAGTACGAGCGTCGCATGGCCCAGGTCGGTGCTGGTCTGCGCAAGGCTGGCCTTGTCGCCGGTGACCGTGTCCACATCTTTGCTGCCACCAGCGCAAACTGGCTGACCGTCTCGCACGGCGCTGCCAGCCAGTCCATGCCCATTGTCACCGCCTACGACACTCTTGGCCAGGAGGGCCTGCGCCACTCCATGGTCGCTACCCGCGCCAAGGCCATCTTCCTCGACCCCCATCTGCTGCCCATTCTCGCCAACGTCCTCAAGGACGCCACTGAGATCACCACCGTCGTCTGGAACGACCAGAACAAGGCCAAGCAGGAGCACATCGACAAGCTCAAGGAGACCTACCCTAAGATTTCCGTCTACAGCTTCGAGGAGCTGCGCCAGCTCGGCGAGGCGAACCCCGTCGACGTTGTCCCTCCCCAGCCCGAGGACCTCTGCTGTATCATGTACACCTCTGGCTCCACCGGCACCCCCAAGGGTGTGCCATTAAAGCACAAGAACGTTGTCGCCGCTGGTAAGTTATCCAGATTTTGAGAACAGGTGAACTCAATCCATCTGCACGTGCTAACAAAACAGTTGCCGGTGTCACTACCGTTGTCCAGCCTTACGTCGGCCCCGGCGATGGCCTCCTCACCTACCTCCCCGCCGCCCACATTCTCGAGTACGTCTTCGAAAACGCCTCGCTCTTCTGGGGCTGCACCATGGGCTACGGTAACCCCAAGACCCTGTCCGACACATCTGTGCGCAACTGCAACGGCGACATCAAGGAGTTCCGCCCCAGCGTCCTGGTCGGTGTACCCGCTGTGTGGGAGATGGTCAAGAAGGGCATTGTTGCCAAGGTCACCGCCGGCAGCCCTGTCGTGCGCTCCCTGTTCTGGGGTGCCATGTGGGCTAAGAACAACCTGATGAGCATGGGTCTGCCCGGCTCCGGTGTCCTTGATGCTGTTGTTTTCAAGAAGATCAAGGAGGCTACTGGTGGCCGTCTCAAGCTGTGCATGAACGGCGGTGGCCCCGTCTCCCGCGACACCCAGCGCTTCATCTCCATGGCCATCTGCCCTATGATCAGCGGTTACGGCCTGACCGAGACTGCCGCTATGGGTGTTCTGCAGAACCCCGCCGAGTGGACCACCGACGCCCTCGGTGGCATGCCCGGCTCTGTTGAGGCCAAGCTTGTCGACTTTGCCGACGCTGGCTACTTCTCGACCAACAAGCCTCATGCCCAGGGTGAGGTGTGGCTGCGTGGCCCCAGTGTCATGACCGGCTACTACGAGAACGAGGCTGAGACCGCCGAGGCCCTTACTGCTGACGGCTGGTTCAAGACTGGCGATATCGGCGAGTTTGACGACCGTGGTCACCTGAAGCTGATCGACCGCAAGAAGAACCTGATCAAGACGCTTAACGGCGAGTATATCGCACTGGAGAAGCTGGAGTCTGTCTACCGGTCAGCAACTGTTGTTGCCAACATCTGCTGTTATGCCGACGCCCAGAAGGCCAAGCCCATTGCCATTATTGTGCCCGCCGAGCCTGCGCTTAAGAAGCTGGCTGCGTCGGTTGGCGTGTCGGGCGAGAGCCTGGAGGAGCTTGTGCACAACAAGAAGCTGCAGGCTGCCGTGCTGAAGGAGCTGCAGGTCACTGGCCGCTCGGGCGGCCTGTCGGGCATTGAGATTATCGATGGTGTTGTTGTTTCTGACGAGGAGTGGACCCCCCAGAACGTAAGTCTTTCCCCCTTCCTCTTGCATATTGCATATTTTCAAACAATGCTAACCATTCACAGAGCCTGGTGACGGCTGCACAGAAGCTGAACCGTCGCGGTATCCTCGACAAGTACCGCAAGGAGGTCGCCGAGGCATACGCATCGTCTTCCAACTAAGATGGCTGATGCGGACCGAGTCTCGTCCTGTCTTTCCTTTAAACACAAAAATATATGGATGCTGCTACCGCTGTTGGATATATGTATAAGATGATCGAGCTCGCTTGATTTTTCTCTCATTTTTGGATATTTCTATCGTGTCCTTTTACTCTTTTCTCTTGTCACCCTCCTCTTCTGTTGTTTTTACTCTCTTGCCGAAGCTTCTTTGCTGTTTTACTATTTCTTGTATTTTGCTTGTTGATTCCCATTCATTTACTACAAATTTCTTTTGGATTATTCTTTATCTACCGGTGATTTCTCTTGCAGTGTGCTGTTTACGGGCGAAACGGCCTGCTTTCTCGCTTGTCTTACATACTGCCTTGTTTGCTCCTTGCTATCGTACTGTTTGTTGGCTTGTTTTGCCCTCGCATAATGATTTGAAGTAGCGGTAGTTATCAACTAGATTGTATAATGATGCACTGCATCATTCCACTGCATCGAACAGGACTCACAATTCATGTGCACCCGTCTGTTGTACAATCTTTCGGACATCGTCACTCGTAGTTACTGGCAACACATGTAAATGACAACATTCTTTGAATTGCTAAAGAGTCAAGATGGACATATCGCAGTTAGATAAATGAGTAGTTACATGGTGTAAACAGGTCTCGGAAGGGAGACGTCAAAAGCAACGAGGAAAGGACAAAAGATATCACGTAAAAGCACAGGCCGTCCTTCTTCTCGTTCTCCTCTCTTCCTCTCTCTTTTTTCTCGTTTTCGTTTCGGTTCTTTCTGTGCGCTCTATGCACTCCCCGCTCAGACCAGTCCATCATACAAGGACAGCGCAGACACAATGGTCTCGTCGCGCTTGCTGCCCTCCTTGAACTCCTCCATGTCGAGCGAGCCGTTCTCGTCCTTGTCCATCATGCGGAAAATCTTCTTGACGCGCTTCTCGGGAGTGTCCTCGTCCTCGGGGAGCTTAACCATCGAGCCGACCTGTACTGTTAGTGTCTGCTTGACCAAAGACAACCTGACAAAACTCACCATCTTGTAGATTGCCTCGACAATCTTGAGCATCTCGTCATAGCTGATCTTGCCGTCGCCGTCTATATCGTATAGCTGGAAGGCCCAGTCAAGCTTGTCCTCCATCTTGCCGCGTGATGTGACGCTCAGGGCGCAGATGAACTCCTTGAACTCAATGGTGCCGGACTTGTCGCTGTCGAATACATTAAATACATAGTCGGCGAAACTCGAGGGGTCGCCAAAGGGGAAGAATTGGCGGTAGATCTTCTGGAACTCCTCCTTGGTCAGCATGCCCGAGGGGCAGTCTCTCAAGAAGCCTAGATGCCGTTAGCCTGGTTGTTTTGGGACCGCGATTGTAGTCGAGGTTGAGGTAGATTTAAGGATGTAGGCGGTATAGTAAAACCGATATAAAACACGTACCCTTGTACCACTGCTGAAGCTCCTTCCGGTCAAAGTGTGTTGACTTTTGCAGCTCTGCCAGCTGCTCCTGGGAGAGTTTTGACTGACTGTGTGTGTTAGTAAATGTAGTAGGATGTCGTGCGATCACTCGTCTGAGCAACAGTGGTATTGCTGCTTTGCGCGACGGCCTTCGCCTTGGTCGACAGCGCCGAGCCGTGCGAGAGCATCGCGCATGGAGCCGGGATGAATGGCATGACGTACGATTTGCCCATGGTGTCTGTGTTAAAGGCGGGAGGTGTTGAGGTGATTCGAAGATGCTGTCTCGTGCGACAGACGTCGTATGTCGTCAGAGGCAGACAGAGATGCGCTGCGCAAAGAGAAAGCGGGTGGCCGGCGAGTTCCGGATCGTGGATTGGTTCGGCGTCGGATCTGGGGTGGTCGACTGCAGATGAAGAGCGTTAACAAGAGATACTTGTAAAGGAAAAGGCCGCCAAGACAGCAGAATGAAGGGGGCTGGAGGAAGTTGTTGAGACTGTTGAGAGACGGTATTCCAGGAGAGGAGAGAAGATGCAAGGCAGAGACAGAGGAGAGAGACAGCGGAGAGGAGAGACTAGTCTGAGACGAAAAGGAAGAGGAGAAGGAAGAGTGAAAGAGGGAAATAGGAAGGAGGTAATGGTCACCTGAACAAAATTGTCTAGAAACGTGAGTGCTTGCGTCTGAGAATGACGATACAGCACGGGTCTGGAGACGGAGGAGGAAGGAGCAGGCAGGGCGATACTTGAGACGGCGGCAGGACAGTACTGGGTAGGGCCAGATGGGAAAGAGCAGGGACAAGTGGAAGAATGGCGGAAGGAGGCAAGAGGAGGCAAGACGAGAGAGAGAGAAAAGGGAAAGAGCTTACGGCGAACGAGAAGCGAGGATATTGGGATATATCTCGAAATCGGGAAGGAGCAACGGTTCTGGAGTGTGTCGATTGCGCCGAGTTATTGAGTGCTCTTGCTGTGTTTGAGAAAAAGGGAAGGAAGGAGGGGTGAAGTATATGGAGGAAGTGACCGAGTGCTCCTGCTCCTGCTGGCTGGGCCTGGCAACGGATAGAGCAATAGGGCGTATAGAAGCGTACAGCGTAAGCGTAAAGCGTAAAGGATGGGGTGCGCGCGTGGGTGGGCGGCGCAACTACCCAGCAGGGAAAGAGGAAAGAGCAATGGAGGGGCTTTGGGCTGTGTGTTACCGCTTGTGACATCGCTGTACGGGGTATGCACAGCGGGCCAGGCTCTATCTACGTAGAATCTACCCTGGAGGAAGGGGCGACTGGGCCAGACTACGAAGTAGACGCTAGTCCAGATCCAAGGATAAGGTAAGGCAAGAACGATGGGTGTACATCGTCCATTGGATTGGCTGTGGCACACGCATAGCATACGGAATACAGCCAAGCTGCGGCTCGATTTTGCTATCGTTGGTCACTGCTGCAGTGGCTGTGGAATGGTTGAGCAGTGCCGTTTATGCTTGGTAATTCGAGCTCGAGTACTTGCGCATCTGTCAAGAATCGTGCCAGATGTTAAGATCGCTTAACATGCATTTTGAAAAGGAAGGAGCATTTAGTGGCACGCGATCACTCAATGCCAAAGAGGCAGTTATCACGCATTGGGCGAGGAAGGTGCAGACTGCCATGTCAACATTGACAGCGATACATGTGCCACTGGGCTGGTGGTACAAGGGTGTCGGCGACGGAAGGTGCGATCGGGAGTGATGTAATCGCTGCGATAATCTGCTCCTGTGATAGACAGGTCCGTAAAAGTGAATTGGACTGGCCAAGGCCTGGGCCTCGCCCCTAGGAGGGCCAAGAGCTATTTACAGAGTGTTGAGCACAGTATCTTTTAAAACGCAATTACAGAGTAGACGCTGTTTAATTGCAAGTTGCATATTCAAGTAATTCCGAGATGATTGCATATCGCACTCGGCCGATTGCTCCTGCATTCTGTAATAGCTGCTCTTTCCAAAAGCAGTGTAATACACGAGGAGATCAGGTCGTCCCTTCCTCTTTCGCCTGTGACGTATTCGCATCGGAGCGGCAAGTGGTACAATCTTGCCGGATCGATAAACGGCAGGAGCGCCGGTGAATACGCAAAATACCTCAAGACGCACAACTTGACGTGACAGGACGAGTGGCACGAGGCGCAGCCACGATCAGTCCCAAAGAAGAAACAAGACGTTAAAAAGGCGCCGCACAAAGGAAGAGAAGGAGAAAAGAAAAGAGCCGATTTAAGATTTCCGACAGCGCCGACTTAATATATTTCGGCGGACGGTCTAGGTGCTCTAGCTGGCTCGGCCGTGGCTGTGTATTAGTGGAATCGACTGCACCCGGCGGCTCAATTGGGAAGCTGCACTTGAGCTCCTTCTTTCTTTCTTTCTTTTCATTTAATCGTGATTTTTATATGATTAAATTTGACGAGATTATGTCATCAATTTTTATGGCTTCACTCGGTCCTCAGCAATTCACCTGTCATGAGAACACAAGTCTCGGTCGAGTCTAACGCCCTGCTTATGGCGATACTGGATAGGCTGCCTGTCCAGCCTTGACAGCCTTACCCCGAACGAAACATGCAAAAACAATCTGATGGCACGACCGTCAGACCAATCCTACCCTGGAGCAGGCACCCATGAAAGAAATCAATGACACGAGAGACGGGACGACGCTGGCCGTTGGACCCTGGGTGAGATGAGAGTTCGGGTCTTTCTAAGCACCGAGCCACCAATAGCCAGCCTTCTGGCGCCGGGTCGTAACAGCACCCGGACGACAACGAGGCCGGCGGGATGTCGAATGATGAATATCTGGCCGTTATGATTCCCGAAAAATATTGAAGTGATGTCTGCGGAAAAGTATAAAGAAGCTTGCCCTGCCGTGATGAAGTTCAAGACTGCATCACCGTCATCATCATCGACATCAACATTTTGAGCGAATCCCTCATAAATTTCTCATATAATCGACAGGTTGCAAATCCTATGAAATGACAAAGTCGTACGACGTCATCATTGCCGGTGCCGGCCCGATCGGCCTATTCTTGGCCTGTGAGCTGGCCCTCGGCGGCGCTGCGGTGCTTGTGCTAGAGCGTGACACCACCAAGTCGCCCCTCAAGGCCGTGCCCCTGGGCTTCCGTGGCGCCAACACTCTGACCATGGAGTGCCTGGCGCGCCGCAACCTCTTGCACGAAATCTTCCCCAACAACAATGAGAATCTGCAGGGCATGATGAAGAAGCAAGGTGCTGGCCCTCCGGCACCCACACGGCCCTTCAAGAAGACAGACGGCGTGCAGTTCGGCGGTCACTTTGCCGGTCTGTTCTTCGATGCCGGCAAGCTCGACCTCGCTCGCTGGAAGTACCGCGTCAACGGGCCGGGTATGGTCCCTGGACCGACCACGATGGAGACCATCGAGACGGCATTTGCTGAGCGTGCCGAGAGTCTGGGTGTCGACATCGTGCGCGGCCAGTCGCTGACCAAGATTGTGTCTGGCACAGACGACGACTCAACGTCTGTCGTCGTTGAGGCTGTGTCATCTGCCGACGCCGACGCAGAAAAAGACGCAGAGAAACACGCCACTCCCAAGACCTGGACCGCTCGCTGGCTCGTGGGCTGTGATGGCGGCCACAGCGTTGTGCGGCGTGCTGGCGGCTTTAATGTCGAGGGGTCCGAGCCCAAGTTCACGGGCTATGCTATGCGTGCTGATATTACCAATGCCGACAAGCTCAAGCCCGGCTTTGCCACCACAGACACGGGCATGTACATTGCCGGTGCCTTTGGTGATGCGGTTTATGTGCTGGATGCGGACGGCGGCGCCTACGACCGCAGCCAGGAGCTGGCCAAGGAGCATCTGCAGACTGTGCTGACCCGCGTCACTGGCGAGCCCGACGTCAAGATCACGGACGTGCGCCTGTCGACCTCCTTCACCGACCGCTGCCGTCATGCCACACACTACCGCAAAGGACGCGTGCTGCTGGCCGGCGATGCGGCACACACGCACGCCACCTTTGGCGCCCAGGGCATGAACCTCGGCATGGGCGACGCCATGAACCTCGGCTGGAAGCTGGCAGCCACGGTCCGGCAGGAAAAGCAAGCGGCATCACCGACAGACGTTGACACGGCGCTGCTTGACACCTATGACCACGAGCGTCTGCCCATTGCACAGAGTGTGCTGGAGATGTCGCGTGCCCAGACTCTCGCATTCTACCCGGACGTCTATGGCCGTGCCGTGCGGTCGCTTCTGAAGCAGACAATTGCCACTGTTGACGGCACCAACCTGTTCATCGGCAAGTTTTGGGGTCTGGACCAACAGTATGATCTCGTCGGCGACGTGGACTTGAAGCACCCACTGGTCGGCCGCAGTGCGCCTGACTTTGTGCTGGACCGCAAGGCCGACGATGGCACGGACGTGGATGACGGCAGTGACGACGATGGCAACCGGCTTCGTCTGAACCACAAATTGTGGGAGGGCCATGGCCTGCTTGTCAACCTTATCTCGCCCGATAATTTTAAGCCAGGCTACTCCGACCTCAAGAGCCTTGTCAACGGCACGTACGCCGGCCGCGTCCACTACCTCGAGGCGCCAACTGTCGCCGATAAGCTGGGTCTCAGTGCGTTTATTGTGCGCCCCGATGGCATGGTGGCATGGGCCGTCGACCAGGGCGAGGACATCGACGTCTCTGTCGTCACGGCCGTCCTGGCCAAATGGTTCTCGTTCTAGAGATGGCAATTGGAACCAGGGGTAAGTAAACATGAGTTTTTGTTGTCTCTCTCATCATTTGTTTTGTTCTCCCGTCTATAATCTCCGCTCAACACAAGCAATAATCAAAGACGCCATTCAAATAGTTCTATATATACCAATAGATATCCAATAACACAAACCAGTACTGCCAGTGACAACATGACAAGACGTAGTGCAATTCGTTTGATTGTAAGTCGTAAACAGGAATATACAGGGGAAACGCAACGCAATGCAGGGGAAATCAGAATGCATGAAACATAAACAAACGCACGCCAAAGACAGGACTACCCAACACCAAAGACAGAAAAGATTACATGTACACCATCCAAAACCATAGCCGTAGCCTCGTTTAACTTAACCCACCACAGCCTTCATGCTGAGGCTCTCGAGAAAGCCGCCCAGGTCCTCCTTCTTGACCTCGACCACACAGTGCTCGAAGCTGTCGATGCGCACCCGCGCGTTCGTCTCAGAGACGACATCCTGGAACGCGGTGCCGAAACGGTTCAGGCCGAATCCACGCTTGGACGTCTGCGCGGCATCCTCGTCTTCTTCGTCAGACTCGCTGTCGGAACCAGACTCTGACGCTTCCGACTCGGATTCAGACTCGTCCTCGTCGTCGTCGGCGTTCTCACCCTTTTTCTCCTTCTCCAACCGCCGCCGTTCTTTGGCTTCCTCGCGCTGTGCCTTGCGTGCCTGCCGCCGATCATCTCTCAGCTTGGCCTTGGTCGCCCGCTCTTCTTGCTTCTTGAGATTCACAGCCTTGTTTTGGGCCAGCATGTCCGGACCGCCACCACCACCCGTGCCCACAACAACATAGACGCCGCGCTTCTCGTTGAGTGACGCAACCACCAATGGTGTACCGCGTCCGCCATGCGCCAGCCGTCCGCCGGTGGCGTCCTTTTCTTGCTCAGCAAGCGCCTCACCGATCCATAGCGCAAGCTTTGTCAGAGCGCCCGGGTGGTTAAAAACGGGCACATCAGGGCCGTCCTTGACAATGCACATGCGAAATGCGTGCAGATGTGTGATCTGCTTCTTCTTGATCAAGGCTGTGCCGGTGTTGAAGATGGCGCGGTGCAAAAACTTGGCCGTTGGTAGGCCATCCTTGAGCGATTCGATCCTATACATGTTAGTATTGTGACTGCTTTTACATAAGTAAGTTGTATTGACTCACTTTTCCAAAGCATCGTATGCATCCCAGAAGCGCGAGACCCATTCTTCCGATGGATCATCCTCTTCGGCAAGGTTGTCATCCTCGTTGGATGCATCATTGCCATCGGCGCCGTTGGTGGACTCGCCTGGGGCGACAGTGCCGCGATTCTTACCGACTTCAAGAAGCGCGCCGATGACCACCGCCACGTCCTGGGCACTCAATGTCGCACGCCAACCCCAGCTGCGCACGAATCCCCAGCCATCTTTGGCACCTCCACGGTCTTTGCCATCGGTGTCGATCGTGGGCACCATGCCGTCCAGGTTGTACAGTGACGCATACTTGAGCAGCTTCACACGTAGTTCGCGCTTGAGCATCATGTCCATGTGCGCATAGCTTTGCTTGCACTGCACAAGGCTTACACCCATCTTGGCAAAGAGCTTGTGTAGCCGCTTGAGGCCCGTCTCACTCCACATCTTGAGCCGCGAGAACAGGTACGGCGAATGAAGCATGCTGTCATAGAGACTCCAGTGGCGAATCAAGAGGAACTTGGGCTCGGGCGATAGGCGGATGCTTGTGTCTTCGGGGCTGCGTGCTGTTGTCGGGATGATGCCCGACATATCTATAGCGGCGCGGCCGCCCATTCCTCCGGGCGCCGAGTCTGGGGGGTTGAGACGGCGCACTTCATCACGGAGAAGCTGCCGTATCCGCGCACCACGCATACCCATCCATCCTGACGACAGACTCTCGGCGTTGCGGGTCGAAACAGCCACACCGGCAGACGACCGACCGTACAGCTCCATTGACGTCACTCCGACAATTGTCAGCCATAGCAGGTCGTTGTCTTCCCGACCGAGCTCTGATGCCAGCGAGTACATCATGGACGAGATGGGCTCCGAGTACGAAGCACCCATCCGGTAGTATTTCCGCAGAATCGTTTCGTTCTCATCGCGCAGCTGAAGAAGGCGGCGGCGCAATTTGCGTGCTGACGGGGCTTTCTTTGCCTTTTTTGTCTTTGCTTGTGGTAACGCATCGTCTTGCTGGGACACGTCCGAAAACTCAAGAGCATCACTGGATGGCTGGCCGCCTCTGACCGAAATCAGTGGCCGTGACTTTGGTTTTGCTGCTTCTGGAATTGGGCTCGACTGTTTTTTGTTAGTAATTCACATATATCGTATAACTTCGCGTAACACAAATATGAAGCATCGCGAAGCAAAGGCTATGACGTCAACATACCGAGTTGCTTCTCCTCCGCTGTGCTGGCCGGTCGTCGTCGCTATCTTCGTCGTCGTCGTCGTCAAGCCACGACTTGCGCTTCTGGCCGGCCCGTGGTGGTCCTTGAGAAGGCCCTGCCGCATCGTCGTCGTCCTCCTCTTCCTCGTCGTCACTACTCTCCGACTGACTATCACCAAGATCGTCATCATTGTCCTCAATTTCAGGCATATCGGCCAGAGCCATGTACGCATCGCGTTCTGCGCCAAGCTCATCTTCGATATCGCCGTCGTCAAACACAACCAGTCCACCCTTTCCGGGCTTGTAAGCTCGCTCAACCTGGCCGGCTTTGATACCCGGTGGCACGCGTGATGATAGTGTTTGTGTCTGTGTTGGCTGTAGTACTTGCGAGAGGCCCGTTTCGTCGTCGTCGAGGCTGAAGGATGGTTGTTGCTGTGCGGCAGGCTCGAGTGGGAAGCCGCCAAAGACATTGCTCAGATTCCACGGCCGGTGCGAGTCCATGACCCAGACCTCAACACCGCTGAATGCCTGCTCGCCGCTGGCCAAGTCGCCGTCTTCTGCCTCAAGGCCAAAGAATGTGGAAAGATCGATAGTGCCGCCCACGCCCAAGCAGATGACGACACCGCCAGAGCCGCCCCGCGACTCCATCATGGGAGCCACAAGCTCACGTCCGGCTCGTGCCAGGTCGGCATAGCCTGCGACGGGCTGGATCTTGTGCTGGATGTAGTCATGCTTGAGAAGGCGGGTGAAGATCTGGCAGGCGGCGAGGGCGTCTGGCTCGAGGGCGACGAGAATGAGAACTGGCGGTGAAAGTGTATGGCGGGAGTTCTGCAGGTGCAGATACAGCTTCGATATCAAAGACCGCGGGAGATACATTGTAGCAAGTTGCCAGCCGCGGGCTTGCGTCACTCGCCGGGGGCTTGTCGTATGGTCGCGGAGGGTGTAGGATCGAGATATAGACTAGTATTCGAGAATTGTGTGTTCGCACACAGAGTGAGTGAGAGCAGCTGAAAAGTGCTGAAATGCTGTCAGTCGGACTGCAGAGCCGATCCGAGAGTGAAGTTATCCCGTGAAGTCGCGATGTTGGCGGGCGGAAGCAGTAGAGGCCGCTACGCTATATGATGAGAAAATGAAGATGCTGGCGCAGAATTGGCGAAGAGCAAACAATAGAATAAGGCGAATAGAAACAAAACTGGCTGATGCTGGCGTGTTGTATGAAGACTGCAAAATCTATGGAGGGACATGGCTCTATTTTACTCGACCCTTTCCTTCCCTTCAGGGACGCTTTTGCTGGATGTTATTTATTATATTTAGTTGCTATATAATATAATTGGGGCGACGCGGTTCCCTTGTGAAAAAGACGCGACCGACCATTTTGGCGGTGGTAGTGGGCCCCGCCAATCACCAGGCGCGACGGCGTCGAGGTCAACTGTAAAAAGCGGGCCACTTTCCCTTTCTAGGTGCATCGGAGCGGTCTAGCACGTCAGGGAAGGAACGATCGTGTGCACTTTACGCGTGCCTGCTGTGTATCTATTCCCCAGCGACTGCAGACCACTGTAATGCATTTCTAATGCATTTGACGATTGCATAATGCATCTAGACGAGGCCTCGCCGGCCTATATCAATCGAAGCCTCCCTCTCATGCCTCACAGCATCCCTTTTATCCTTTTAAACCCAGCTTCAAATTAAACAATGACCCTGACGTCGCGCGGCCATGTTCTTCTGCATCTCTTTTAACATTGATCATACCCGCCACTCTTGTTTTCAGCTGAAACCATCTCATCTCTCATCGTGACATCAAGGTCTTTGTTTAATTTGGAGATCTGAAATTTTGTTCTTCATTTAATATTCATATCAAGCTCATTCGTCTCCCAGAATGGCAAATGGGTTCGAGGCCGCTTTTGCACCAGCTGCAGGACCGGCAGCGGAACCGGCCGCCTGGTCGGACCGCTTCCTCTTTTTGCTCTTGTTTTTGCTCTTGTTCTTCTTGACCTCTGCTTTGAACTTGATGCCCTCGGAAATGTCCGCCAGCTCGGCCAGCAATTTCAGTGCACCGACGCCCTTGAGCTTGGCCGGCAGGTCGCGCAGCACCCGCAGCACCGGGTAGTCTCTGAGTGCCGGGACAGTGGAGGGAAGCATGAGCAGCTCTTTCAGCTTGGTGAGACTTGTGAATAGCTCTGCGCTCAAGTGCACACTATCGTCATTCTTGCTTGCTTCGAGAACAAACAGGACAATCTGCTTCAGCACCCGGAGCGAGTACAGCGTAGCCTGGATCTCGGCGAGCCAGTGCACGGCATCCCAGGTAACGCGATCCAGCATGCCGCCCACGGAGGTCTCTTCGTACATGACCTCGAGACAGATGGAAGTCTTGCCATTGCCCTTGGACCACATTATGTCGTAATATGATGCCAGTGTAGCCCATTGCAGTACGTGGCTATTGGCCATTGGCTTCCTGATTCGGCGTATAAGGTTGGCAATGTTGTCCACGGCCTCGGCGAGCTTTGCAACAGGGAGGAGATCCAGCTCAGTTCCCCGGGTAGCCATCGATGCCATACGCGTGTATTCACGGACCGTCTTGATGCGCCGGCCAGCCAGTACTTGCAGAAGGGAGAATGCACATGCCCGTATAGGCGCACTGGGCTCCCAGGCATTGGTCCGTGTGCAGTTGTCGAGCAGCGGGGGCTCAAATGCGAACATCTCACCCGAGCTCTTCTTTGATTTTGAGTCGATGGACGCTTGGCCCTCGTTGGGGAAAAGACTCTGCAGAACAATTTCGGATACCCGCGGGTCGAGCTTTGTGATGTCATACTTTTTAGCGCCGTCAACGAGACTGCTTGGGTATGCATACTGCTCTGCAAACTCTGCGTATTCTTGGGCATACTTGGTTTTTGCATAGCCTCGTTTTGTCTGGTCTGCCAACTCTGTGACGCTCAAGTGCGAGTCGATAGACAGCTCAAACGCGAAATCAACCATGACACCTTCCTTATCACTGGGCAGGCTTAGTCGTCTCCGGATGGTGGACAGCGCAAACGTTGGTACGATGAACGGCTTATCAACCGTTGCTGTGCGCACATCGGCAATGTCGCGGAACAGCACAACCTCGGCATCGGGGCCGAGATCCTGGACTAGCAAGTCCGAGTCGGACGTGATCACGGTGCCACCGCCCTTGGTGCGGGCGTGCTCAGCACAGAATGTGTCAGCCTCACCGGGAACAACGATGGTTACCGGACCGTAGACCTCCGATTCCCGTAGTGCATCGAGCACCGCAGGCACTGCAAACGGGGGCGCTGGAAGAAGACTGCCTGTCCGTGGGCCCTTGACATCAAAGCTCGGCAGGTTGTCCCGCTGGTAGAACGAGCACACATCTTTGAGCTGTGCAGATGTGCGGTATGATCTCTCCAGACGCACGGGCCGCTTGGCCTTGGGTAGGTAGCCGTCAAAATAGAGAGCCTCGCTACAGTAGTCAGTACACGCATTCTCCCAGTGCCAGACTAGGCTCGCTACTCACATCTTGATATCTCGGCTGCGCAGCTCATCAAGCCACGCAATAGCGGCCTCGCCTAGCTGGCCATAAGAAGGCTGGTCGAGTGGATGGTTTCGGCCGGCGGACATGACCGGGTCAGCCATGCACAGGCCGACGGCGCAGTAGGCCAAAGCAGGGCCATCTATGATGAGTCGTGCGCCATTGAGAGGTTTCCGCTCGCCATGTGGCGTCAGGGTAGACAGTAGTTTTGGGACGCCCATATCAGGCGGGGTAGAGGGGTGCGTTGTCTATGACAGCCGGTCTGATGTCGGGTATGAAGATAAAGCCAAGCTGCACCGGGCTGTCATTGCGTGAGAACAATGATGAGAAGAGGGGAAAGACAGGCCTGGGAGTTGTAAGATAAAAATATAATAAAAAGTCCAGAGCAGACAAATGGTTTCTGATATTCAGAGAGAATTGTCGTGAGGCAAGCCGACAAGCAAAAACTCGATTCACAGCTGGAGCCAAATGGCAGAAAATGGCAAAAAAATACAAAAAAGAATTTGATCGAACACGGGATCGAACCGCGGACCTGCGCCGTGTTAAGGCGCCGTCATAACCAACTAGACCATTCGACCTGTTTCTTGAACAAGGTTGTCACTACACCATTTACAAAGCCACTGTGCCCCTCGCCGTCGGCCATGACGAGCCCCACCTTCCTCTTGACAAGCTCATCGTTCACGTGTACGACGTCCCCCGCCTCTTTCCGAATTATGCTTATCGATCATGATGATCAAGACCACTCCTTCCTTGAGAATACATTTTTGCATGATCTCATCTTTCCAAGTGAATATTTTGACCGGTTGCTCCTGCCGTCTCTATCGCTTCCTCACCCTCTACCGGCATCGTACACCTGCGCCGGCTCTAACACGATAACACTCGATAAGATAAGCCGTAACCCTATTCGCCAGCCGCGCATTCCGTGCCCCACTTGATTGCCAGATAGACTCCAGTCAGCTTTTTTCGCGATTTTTTCTTCAGTTTCCTGGATCCACTCCCGACCACACCTTTTCTCCTCCTTCTTGTTGCTCTGATCTCCCATTGCTCCTTCCTCGTCTTCCTTCAGACTTCAATCCACCTTCCTCAATAGAAAGCGGAGTACTCATCTGGGGCCCGACAAAAAACTTTGACGACCCAGCTTTCTCCTCTCTTCTCGGCCTACTTCTACCTTTTCCCTTTGCTCCTCTGCTCTTCTTCTCTTTCTTTTTCTTTCACACTCTTCACAGAGTCTGTCACCGCTCCTCCATCCCCCGACACCTGTCACCATGCGGAACACCCAGATCTTTGGCGGCACCAGCTGCCCGGCTCTCACGAACCAGATATGCGAGAACCTGGGCATGGCGCCGGGCGACTCGGAGCTCGGCCAGTTTGCAAACGTGAGTGGCCTTCTGGATTGAGAGGCGACGGCGGCGACGGCGGCGGTTGATGGTTCTGTGGACTGCGAGACTAACACCTCCAGGGCGAGACCAGTGTGCGCATCCTGAACAGCGTCCGTGAAAAAGACGTTTTCATTGTTCAGTCCGGCAGCCCCAAGATCAACGACACCATCATGGAGCTGTTGATCATGATCCAGGCCTGCAACGGCGGCTCTGCCAACAAGATTACTGGTAAGCAGCTGCAGTCGAGTCAACACGACGATCTTTGAGAGCCCTGTCTAACTCAGCCAGCTGTTCTTCCTTACTTCCCCTACAGCCGGCAATCGAAGAAGAAGTCGCACCGTGGTGCCATTACTGCCCGCATGCTGGCCAACCTGCTCAACGTGGCCGGTGTCAAGCACATTGTCACTGTTGATCTGCACGCATCCCAGATGCAGGGCTTCTTCAAGTGCCCCGTGGACAACCTGCACGCCGAGCCCCTGATCGCTCGCTGGGTGCGCCACAACGTGCCCAACTGGAAGGAGGCCGTGGTTGTGTCGAAGAACGCTGGTGGCACCAAGCGTGTGACATCGCTGGCTGATGCTTTGAAGCTGAACTTTGGTATGGTGACGACAGATCGCAGACGCGGTAACAACATGTCTGCCAGCATGATCATCACCCACCTGGACAACATCGAGCAAAAGGCTGCCATCAGCACGATCCCACGGCCATCGCCGTACGACGGCAGCAACGGCGGCCCAGTTAACGGCTTCTCTATGCCTTCGCGGCCAAGAGAGGTGTCTCGCGGCAACGGCGTGCCTCCCGCCGTCGACGGCCCGACAAGTGCGCCTTCTGAGAAGTCGGTCACTATCGCGGACGAGCCCGTCGAGGCGTCCAACGACGAGTACAACGACGAGCGGGCGCCAGAAGTGACGCACGCCCGTCTGTTCCAGGGCCACATTGTCCCCGACGACTTCCCATCACCAGCCATGTCGACCACCGAGGGCAGCATTACCGAGGAGGACCCGATGATGATGTCTCACGTCTCATCCTTCTTCCACCCCGAGCCCCATGCGCTTGGCGGCTCTGGCGATGCCGGCACATCCGACTCAGAGGACGACGAGGAGGTTGTCAAGAACCCTTCTGTGGAGCGTATGGTCACCCTTGTAGGTGATGTGCGCGGCCGCACAGTCTTTATTGTGGATGACATGATCGATAAGCCCAGCTCGTGGATCGCCGCTGCTGAGACTGTTGTCAAGAGTGGCCGCGCCAAGAAGGTCTACTGCATTGCCACGCACGGCATCTTTGGCGGTGACTGTCTTGCGGAGATGGAGGCTTGCGACTGCATTGACGCCATCATCGTCACCAACAGCTACCCCATCCCGCCCGAGGCTGCAAAGGACATAAGCAAGCTTGTCGTCCTTGACCTGTCCTACCTTCTCGCCGAGGCGATCCGCCGCAACCACTACGGCGAGTCCATGTCGCCGCTCTTCCAGCACATTGCGGACTAAACGGCACCACTCTATCTCTTTCATTTTACTCTCTTACACTTTCACCATTTCTACATCACGACTTTCGATACACCTTCTATGATTTGCATTTTACCCCAGCCCACAGTGAGGCCGACTGTGGGCTCGCGGACACAGCGTTGGCGTTTGGCGACTGCATTACTCACTCGGAGCTTGAGCCTGCAGGGTTTGTTTTTATATCCCTTTCACACATATTTTGTCTGGTCTAGGTCTTTTGGTTACGGAAAACATTGGATTGCTTTTCTGGACGCGTCTTTCTAGGACATCATGGCTATACAACATCTTTTTTTTGTCCCCCCTTGCTATGTGATTCCCCCCTCTATGTCTTGCTACCTCCCTCCCCCCCTCTCTCTTTCTGTCTTCAAGACACCAGCGTTGCTACCTTAGGGTAGCACGGGCTTAGCTCCATCCCAGGACGAGCTCGTAACGGACCGTTGGAAGATCAAACATTGGCTATCTGCGGGCTCTGCCGGATTTCGGTCTGGCTTTGTTTGCGGGTAGTCAATCGTCTGTTGAAGGCCCGTTGCTTCGTCGTTATTGGCACCTTTTAGGATTTGGCAACGGGCAAGAGAACTCTCGAACATCTCTTGTTGTAAAGATTGTAGTTGTGCTGTAGTTTCGTAGGCCAAGGTGGACTTGGAGTGTTACAGCTATCACCATCTGGCGAACCTTTAGAATACCTCACTAAACCAATACAAATGAATTTCCCAACAACTCGTTCACAAAGTGACTGTTTCATAAGATAAAAATCATGAACGCATGATATCACATCGTCATCCGATCACGTGATCGCGCGATGCTGCCTTATCGATAAGTGATATGAAGCTTTTATGTGTAGTGCGCGCAAGCTCCTCTCGCAACTGAGAAGACAACACAACCACACAACTCACCACAGAATGCCCGACGATCTGACAGCCTACCTTGCGTCGCGCTATCTTTCAGCCGACACGAAACCCACAAAGAAGCGCAAGCGCAAGGCCAACAACACAGCCGGCGGCGATGGACTCCTGATCACAGACGACGACGACTGGGCTTCCAAAGGGAAGGTCGGTGGTGATGACGACGACGGCGATGTTGTCATGGGCGGCAGTGGATTTGGGTCGGGCGCGACAGTTGCGGGCACGTCGTCCGAGTTTCGCAAAGCCAAAAAGTCAAACTGGACAAGCTTGGGCGGCGGCAACACTGACAGCAAACCCGACACATCCGACGCAGACGCCATCATATCTGCTGCTGCCGCCGAAGCAAAGGCGCAGCAGGATGCCGAAGAAGATGCGCCCGTCGTGGATGCGCCAGGGAAAACACCCGCAGCGCTTATGAGCGACGGCACGCATGCGGGCCTGCAGTCAGCGGCGTCCGTCACAGCCCAGCTTGAGCGGCGCCGGCGCGAGGAGCGCGAACAGTACGAGCGCGAACGGAAGGAAAAGCGGGAACGGCGCCGGCAGCGGCGAGAACAAGAGGGAGGCGATTCCAATGGCAACGATGACCGGTCGGAAGGCGAAGAGGAGGTGGTGTACCGTGATGCTACGGGCCGGCGCGTGGACGTGTCGCTGCGGCGACAAGAGGCACGGAATGCCGAGGCAGAGGCCGAGGCCAAAGAGCGCGCGGCCAAGGAAGCGCTGCGCGGTGATGTGCAGCGCGAAGAGGCGCGGCGGCGGCGCGAACAGCTGGCGGACGCGGCGCTGATGCCGCTGGCGCGGGGTGCCGACGACGAGGACATGAACCGCGAGATGAAGGGCCAGGCGCGGTGGAACGACCCGATGGCGGAGTTTATGGCGAAGAAGCAGCAGAAGCAGCAGGGTGCTGCCGCTGCTGGCAAGGGGTCGAGCAAGGCCAAGAGCAGCCGGCCCGTGTACCGCGGGTCTGCCGCGCCCAACCGCTACGGCATACGACCTGGCTACCGGTGGGACGGTGTGGACCGCAGCATTGGATTCGAGGCCGAGCGGTTCAAGGCAGCTAACCGACGCGAGCGGCTCAAGAACTCCGAGTACGAATGGCAGATGGACGAGTAGTCTCTGTCTTTATTTCTCAAACTCTTCATATATATCATGTTCATAGCGCAATCTACAATACCCTGTCACAATACACATTTAAAGCTTCTTGATCACTATTAGCTATGGCATATATGCAATCTATACAACGATCAGTGCACTGCCTCTGGCCCGGTGCCGTTTCTCTCGCCCACTGGTCAATTAGTATCAATTTACGGACAAATATGCTTGCGGGTTGCTTACCATCCAATGCCACGAGGAAGCGGCTCACGCAGTTGTAACACGCGACCTGTACAAGAACGTCAGTAATTGTCACCCATTATTGTCTTGATTTCTACAAAGCTTACCACTGCTGTCAGCTCGACAATCTGCCGCTCCTCAAAGATTGTCCGCAGGTGCGCAAAGGTCGCATCGGAAACCTCGACATTGCGAGTCATCTCGTCCGTGTAGACCAGCACGGCCCACTGCGCCGGGCTAAGTCCGCTCTCGGCAGATGGTGTATCAGCCAGCGAAAATGCCTCGGGCTGCTTCACGACATCCAGGCCGGCTTCGGAGACGCCCGACTTGGCGGCCAGGGGCGCATGGTGACCCCATTCGTACCACGCCCGGTTCACGACGGCGACACGGCTGACGGCAAGCTCGCGCAGATCGTCCGAAATGCTGGTCGTCTTTGTGCGCACGGCGCCGAGGAAGGCATTCCAGCCGTCGGCAACGGGCGGTGCGTGCAGCAAGGCGAGGTCGAGTGCCTGCAGCGGGCGGGGTGCGCGGCGAGCGGCAATGCGATCGACAATAGCAGCCTCGGCCGGGTCCTCAAACTGCGGCGGGTTGGGTGTGTATGGGAGACGCATGGTGCCTGTTTTGTTCCAAAGTGTGTTTAAAGGTGAGTTTACAACAGTTGTAAATTTATGGCCGGTTGACAACGGTTTGATGAGTCTTGAGTCAACGACCTATACGGCAGCCAAGCTACCCCGGGTTCCTACTATCTACACTGTCACGCCAGTTGTAAGCCGAATTAGCTGCTAGCTTAGAGTGTGTTAACGTTGATCCGCACCAGCAATGGTCTCTCCAATTCCGCTGTTGCGGCCGGACTGCAGTGTTTTTAGTCGTGGTTTGCAGTTCGGCAACTATGTAAGAACGTTTATCCACATATATATTCCGTACTCGGCGGCTTGATGCACACAACGATACTCAGTCAACTTATTTATACTCGTTGAAAGAAGCACAAAAAGGTTAAAAAAAGCATCGCTGTCGAAATCTGCCGAACGGACAGAATCATACAAATCAAGGAGACTGTCCTTCTCTGATGGGCCGCATACAGTTGAGTATGGAGTGCAGGTCTAAATGGCAGGCACAATGCCGACTTTGCCAACAGCTCAACCATCGTAGACTGTGCAGTCTTCAAAACACCTGTTCTCAATTATCACCAAAGCTTGAGCGACGTCGATGATGTCGTGGCCGCATGGCCTTCACGTGGCAACCAGTTGCACCTTCCAGTTCTCGATTGCGTGCCACATGGCACAATTTTTAATTGACGGCAGTCGCGACGCAGCGAGCTCGAGATTAGTAATTGGCAGCTCAAACTGAACAGCTTCGAGCTCTCCAAATGGCATGCTGATCGATTTGGGGGTTGCGTCTCACTGGCGATCTGATGCATGTCAGAATATATCTGTTGATGTCGCAGATGCGACTGATGTCATACATTCCGTCAATTAACATTTGGCGGTTGGCGGTTGTTCGGTAGTCGGTGCAAACGTGGCCACGGCAGATAGAACTGATACGAAGTATGCATCTGATATGTCTGATATTATCAGATTATTTTAGAGTTTCTGATTTTAACTCGATATTCAGACTCAAACGATTCTTATCAATTGCCGCTTTGGGTAAACCCCGGTCATGCTCCTTGAAAACCAAGGAACTAATATGTTTTGTCGGTGCAGATCCGCCGAGTCATGGACCGAGGGGGGCGGAGAAGCGGGACGAGTGCCCTGCCATCAGGTGACGATGTTTAAATGGAAGCAGTCAGGCAGTTTAATAAGAAAGCAAGTCAAAGTGACTGGGGGCAGATGTGAGTAGGCGAAGCGAGTCTGGGGTTCTTTGTTGGGGTGGTAAGGTGGTGTGGTGTGTGCTGGTTGTTGGCTGGCGGTTTGTGAGCAGCACCAGTCATTCATCACCACAAGAAGTTGCATCCATCGCGGCTTTCTTCCGACAGAAACCATCACACAGCGGAATCTGTCACCCTGGAGCGGCCTTCCACTGCCCTTTGCGTCGTTGGGTTGCCTTTCGTCCAGGTCGCCAAGAAGAACGCAAAGCCAGAAACCAGCCAACCCATCCCTGCTTGCCAACGCGATCAACAGCATCCTACGGAGTTTTTCTCCAGACTTGGACAGTCGACTCCGTAATGTCCTCATACCCCAGAAATATATTTATCTTTACCCCGGAGCTACTCCACATCTCCATGTTCTCCTCCTTCATCCTCTCAGTAGCTCCTCCTCGAAGCCTCCATCTCGCAGCAGCCAGCTCCATCCAACGGCACTTGGTCTCGGAGATGCATGCGGGGAAGCTGAATGTACTCTGGCTTCTAGTAATTACGTCGCAGTTACTCTCGTTGATTTGCCCTTCCCCGTATTCCTAGTCGCTACAGGTCTCGAGTCCTTTTGCCTTGCTAGCGGGGGAATAGCTCGGGGATTACAATGCAATGCTTAAATGCCAGATGTATGTCAGATGCCCAGTGCCCAGCTGCTTTAAGCTTTACGGCGCAAGTCTTGTAAGTAAGCCACACCCGTGTTTAGCGAATAGAAAGAGAATAACGAACGAAAGGCTTCTCACATCCGAATCAAGAGACAAACAACCAAGAGAACGGACCAAGAACCGTTGGACATAAGATACACAACCACCTCGGCTGTCGGGGTGTCATTCAACATCCAATTGCTACCTACCATGATACCAAGCCCTTTCTACCAGCCGTCGCTTGCTCTCATGGTTGCATTTCAGCATCCAGGCCGCACACTGTAGCATCGTAGACATCACAGGCCTCCTCTCGCCGTTCATCCCCAGAACAACCCCAGTACCTTTGTCACGAATGGGGTAAAGCATGGGCGAAGGAATGGAGAATATGGGGATAGACTGGGGAAGAAGCGAATCAAAGAAAGACGACGGAGAAAGAAAGGTGGAAGAAAGATGTCGCCACGCGCTTCCATCCGGTCCTTTTGCTAATGTCCTTCGTATCTAGGGCACGCCAATATACATGGCAGTGTCGATCAATGGAAATCATGTAGTAGCAGCAGCAAACATTAAGCACGCAGAGACAAAGTACAACACGAGGGGATGATCCTTCTCCTCACCACCCCTCTCCCGTCTGCGATCATTGATCATCGCCCTGTTTTCCATTCCGTTCTTATCTTCCCGTCCTATATATTCTGGCCTCCCCTTCTCCAAATTGTCTGACATGCACACACATATCCAGTAGATCAGAGGCACGACAGTCGCAGACCCCGAAAAGAGACACAAGGGCAAAAAGACCAGAAAGTCCAAAAAGACCAAAGAGAATACAAAAGCTTATCTCGAACACGCCGTGTGACAATAGCTCGAGCAGGTAGAGGCAAGACACTCTTGTCTCAGCAGTTGTGTTGACATCCCGTTGTTTATCCTGATATATTAACTGCCACCGCTCTCTATTATTCTTTCTCCCGGTTCTTCAACGGCGGTCTTCTCTTTCTCTTTTACCTGTCCTTACTTCTTTTCTCTTCCACACCCATCTCATCACACAAAATGGCCGACCTTTCGCGTGTTGAGACGGACTCAAAGCCCGAGGTTGTCCACATGTCGAGCCTTGATGAAAATGCCCCTGTCGACATCGAGAAGCATGGCATCTCGCCAGCACTCGACTCGCCCACTGTTGTCCATGCCGACGGCAAGGTTGTCACCGATGATGTAACGGCTCAGGCAGTGCGGCGTGGTCTTCAGCCACCAGCCTTTCTGCTCAGCATGACAGCAGAGGAGCGCATCGACATGGAGAAGCGTCTCAAGCGCAAGATCGACACTCGTCTGATGCCCATGATTATCATCATGTACATTCTCAATTACATTGACCGCAACAACATCTCGGCGGCGACGCTCGGTGGCCTTAAGGAGGATCTTCACCTGACGTCGACGCAGTTTTTGACAGCCGTCAGTATTCTCTTTGTTGGGTATGTCATCTCTCCATGTTTACATTGTTGGGCTTTCCATTACTAACGATCAGTTACTTGCTGATGCAAATCCCTTCGAACCTGTTTCTCAACAAGACTGGCAAGCCAGCCGTCTATCTTCCCACATGTGTATGTTTCCGACTTAATATATACTTTAGGTACACTCGTACTGACGATATAGATGGTCGTCTGGGGTATCATTTCGGGCGCAACTGCGGCTTGCAGAAACGCCGGTGACCTTTACGCTGTGCGCTTTATCCTCGGTTTTGTCGAGGCTGCCTACTTCCCGGGATGCCTCTACTACCTGAGCTGCTGGTACACGCGCAAGGAGCTCAGCTTCCGCAGCGCTGTGTTATACTCTGGCGCGCTGATCTCGGGTGCCTTCTCCGGCCTGATTGCCGCCGGTGTTGTCGGTGGTATGGACGGCACCAGGGGCCTGCGTGCCTGGCGCTGGCTGTTCATCATTGAGGGTGCCGTCACAGTTGTCGTTGCTGCTGCTGCCTTCTTCATCCTGCCCAACTTCCCGCGTACCACCATGTGGCTTACCGAAGAGGAGCGCCAGCTGGCTGCGTGGCGTCTCGAGGAGGACATTGGCGACGACGACTGGGTCGACAGCCGCGAGCAGACGTTCTGGCAGGGCGCGCGCATGGCGTTCACCGACATCAAGACCTACGTGCTGATTGTGCTCCTGTTCTGCATTGTTGCCAGTGGCAGCATCACCAGCTTCTTCCCCATTGTTGTCAAGACGCTCAACAAGGGCAATGTCGAGACACTGCTGCTTTCGGCGCCGCCCTATGTTCTGGCCGTTATTACGACATACCTCAACGCCATGCACGCCGACCGCACGGGCGAACGCTACTTCCACATCACTGGCCCGCTGGTTGTCGCCATTGCGGCGTACATTCTGGGTGTCACGACCAGCGCGTTTGCGCCGCGGTACGTCGCCATGATGCTCGTGGTGCCGGGTGTGTACTCGGGATATGTTGTCGCACTGGCTTGGATCAGCAACACGATGCCGCGGCCGCCGGCTAAGCGCGCAGCGGCACTGGCCTTTATCAACGCGGTTTCCAACACGTGCAGCATCTATGCCAGCTACATGTACCAGGCCGACATGGCGCCGCAGTACACGATAGCCTTCACGGTCAACTGCGTGACAGCATTCGTGGCCATTCTGGCAGCGACGGTGCTGCGCATGATGCTGGTGCGCCTCAACAAGAAGCTGGAGCAGGGCATTTTTGTCGAGGGCGCCATCAACGGCCACGGATTCCGGTTCAACATCTAGTTATGAGAAGTAGTGGAGGACGAGTCTTGTTAGTGTAAATGAATTCATGAATCAATATACAATGATGTCACATACTGTTCCGACTACAATCACGTGTCTGCGTGTTGACGACTTTCACATGCATTTTTCGTGTCGTTCCTGCCTTTTTCTGCTTGTCGCGACTCCACGATGTCCCCGTCCTCAACAAAAATGAAAGACTTCGAGCCAATAAGGCTATTATCGGCCAAGACTGACCTGAATAGGAAGGCTCCGTGGTTTTCCTACTCGGTTTAATATTGCATGGCGTGTGTTGCGCTTTCCATTCACGCTCTTTTGAATTTGTTTCACCCTTTTTCGGCGGCTTTCGTCGTCTTTGGGTTGTTTTTGCATCCCGCTCCTTCTCCATTTCTTCCTTCCCCGTTCCTTCCTTTTGCGATTTTAAGTTTTCCTCGCTCATCGTTCCTTCCCTTTTTCCAGTTCTCCATTTGTCCATTTCCAACGGCAAGTGGTAATATCTGGATAATGGCAACGACTGCTGCCCATTGCCCACGTGAGACGGCCGTACTCAGTAATACTGCAAATTGAATGTAAACGCCAAGTCATAAACGTAAAAAGGAAGGAAGACGTCGGCGTTAGAAAGCACGACTGCCAACGGTCTCGTGACCATGACCGGTCCATTGTCCGCCGCCAAAGTCTGCGACGTCAGCTTTCAATATTGAAATTTGCAAACTGCAAATTGCAAAATATATTCCGCACTCCATTCCATAGCCTTTTTGTTACAGAGTAGTTAGCTCCGACCAAGCAGATAATAGCGTCGCGTTCTGGTGCACGGGTCGTGGCTCCAAGTAAGATACAGTCTATTACACCGCACAGCAATGGCATTGCCACGGACAGGAAAGCAAGGGACATAAGAGCATACTCAGTAACACCGTCTACAGAGTACCATACGACGGTGACAGGTGTGATACGTCAGGCATGGCAATAGCTTGACACCGGCAGCGATAAGTGCCAGTAAGCGAAATGCAATTGCAGCCCCCCTGACCTGCTATCGTCACCATGTGGGATGCAGTGTCGTTTCTCTACTTCGAGCTCAGATCAGAGCTCCAGGTCAAAGATAAAGATAAAGCACTGAGCTCGAGCTGATCAGCAACAGCTGGCCGATTCACCGAGCAGTCGCGAGATTTCACCGTGTGAGTGGGAAGCATTGCATCGTGCAGTAGGCCAGGGCTGCATGAGCCGTGTGCCGTGCTTCCATGCGTGTTCTACCTCTATTTTGTGTTATTCTTTCCTTCTATCATACGTTCTATCTTATCGATGCTCTGCACTCCATACCTACCGAGTGCGAAACAGACTCCGAATCGCATCCCAGCCCACGGAGCACCCTCGCTACCCCCTCCTGGCCAATCACACAGTCCGATTCTATCTTTCTGCCCTCCCTTGCCCTTGATAACAGAATGTGCCGGCAGAACTTCCCTTTCAAGGCAATGTATCCCTATCGAGCGGTGTGAGCAGTCATTTCTTTTGATTTTATAGGCGTCCGATGTGGTTTTGCGATGCTCTGATCGATCAAGGCGGTGTTCTTTGCGAGCAAACTCGACGTATTGATGAACCTTCAAAATGGTTTGAAAGCGCCCTCTACAAAATCACTCCACACGGCGTTACTGCGTGCACTTGGCGGACGGGAGATTGACTCTGGGTCCTGAGTCTGGGTCGAGTCTGGGTCTCTTGGCCCAGGGTCCTGGGTGAGCGCCAGCTATCCATTATTCGCTATTTTCCTCTGTATTCTTCTGTATTTCTCTATTTGAATTGTTGACTATTGCTGGAAAATATAAATAAGCAACTATATCAGCGAGATTAATGAGTTGCAGTTAGCCTAGCCAATGGAAATCAAAACAATAATGGGCCATCGGCCCACCCGAGAAACAATGATTCTTTGGTCGTCGGTGGGCAGTGAGATGTTGATGTACTCTGTATTTCTTGGTAGCGTGTGTGACCCGAATACATGGTGATGCTGAAGAGTGACCGCTCTCAGGTACGCGGGAGTAGGCGACGCTGGTCACGCATACCACCCTGGACATGCCGGTGTTGGTGTTGCTTTTCTTTGAGTAGTTTGCTTTGTTTGTTGTCTGATCGATCAATGATTTATGTTGGACTATTTATGTTAATATTTATTAGAAATTTGAAAAGCGGCATATTTGATGTCATCAGAATGTTTATTTATTTACTTCAGAATTCGACTGTGATTTGTCTGCAAATGTTAAATATTTTACTTATTTTCTTTCTTACCGGCCTTGTAATTAAAATTATGAATAATTATCTTGTTACTATATTTTGATTTAACCGGTCTCACAGATCTTGTCGGCGGTCTTCTACTTGCTGCTTATTCAAATAGAACCATAACAGCATATGCAATTACAAGAAAATACTAAAGACAGTGCATCCAAACTGCATTCTTCACCAGCTTATTAAAAGACCCTTGCCGTCTGGATCGCCCTCTTGGCTGTGGTCATTGCTTTGTGAAGATCACGTTGATAAACCGAGTACTCTGCAATACTTCAGATTCGATATGCGGCTGCGTATTACACGTCTTTCTTTCGTGCTTACAGCGTGCTTCAACCCACTTGATCGACTCGACTCCTCTTGTTCCCTCGCTCCCGTTCTCCGTAATCCATCCATTCTCCGTAGCTGTAATCCGTAATCTGCAATACAGAGGAGGTTACTAGCACATGAACCCACCCATCTCATGGCTTGCCGCTACGTGCCTTGATTTTGCCAACGGCTTACCCTTAAGCTTTTCTTCTGAGACCCTTCCTTTTACCTTTAACTGCATGTAGCAATACATCCTATTTGAGTATCAAAGAGATGCGTTTGAATATTCATCCCCAGCTTTGAATCGATGGCGTATTGCATAGTGTTCATAGAGTCGACATCCCGAATTAGATACGACAGCTGAAGACGCGGGCGCTTCTGCCCTATCTTGCCCCTTGCTCATGCTACATGCGCATAGTCCCGCATCTACAGCGGGCACACTACTCGTAAGACATGCTATATCGTGCTGTTTCAACCATAGGTATCGCCACGCAGTACAGCGCATAGCATGACTCCGGCAATATTACATGAAAGCGGCAAATCTAGTCGAAAAGTCCATGCTCAATATTGGAGAGTGCGAATTCAATCGGAAGATTTCGAGATAGGCATCTGATGTACACAGTATTTGAGTGGCGAGAAAAAGGAAGCATACTTCAGTATGCGCAGACTCAGTAGTGGATGTGCTAAGAGATACCCGAGATACCGTTGATAACAGCCAAGATACAGGGTACGCTGATCGCAGGATCGCAGTGTGTCTTGGACTCGAATGCTTAAACCGCCTAGAAGTCTTGTCAAGGCTTGTCGAGGCTTGGAATCGATGCACACAGGTCTTGGTCTCGCATAGAAGCATAGAAGCAAGCATGGAAGCCGAACCTAACGAGCTAGAGGTGCAGCAATACATACCGAGGATAAATGACAGCAATAATTATCATTGCAGTGGTACATGGAAGTTATCGACGCGACACGACTGGCCGATAAGAAGACTGCTTGCCCAATTACGTTCACCATGCCGCTCTGCACCCTGCACTCTGCACACCCTTTCGGACGAGGCCATTCCAACTTTGTGAAGTGATGTATTCTGTGTTATACTGACTCGCCGATTGCCCGAGCGCCTCCTCAATCGGCTTGTGTTCTTTGGCGATACTTTCGCACCGCACTGAAAATACAGCCCTGTACGAAGTATGAAACACAACACAGTCACAGCCATGGGTGGACAAGACAGTTCCCCAGCGCTCCATGCCACTCTTGCGCACTACATCTACTTATCTATGCCCACTTACCTCATCCCTCCCACGCTACCTACAGGGATCCATGCCTGCCTGTCTGTACATCGTATCTCGAGCTGGCTACCTTTTCCATTTGTCGTCCTGTCCTCTGTGCAAGGCTCCTCTTTTGCCCAACCGAAGCCAGCGCTAGCTCTTTCAAAGCCTAGCGTTTTCTGTATAAGGGACGGGGGACATGGGGGGACCACACCAGACGCGGCACTATTTGTACGTACGAAGTACTCCGTCGAGGCGGCATGCGAGTGAGCACGATAAGACAAACACATGCTTTGATTTCTTTTGATTTTTCTCGCAGGGACTATTTTGATTTCTACGCCGGCCTGCCTCTGTATTTGATTTTGCAACCAGCTGCAGCGCGTCTCTGTTTTTCTTCTGCCTTGAACATCTCGGCCAACATCTGTCTTCCACAAACTTTTCATTCTTTGTCTAACCCCTTCTCCAAGTAAATAAAGCTAAACACTATGAAAACCACTTACTTGCAAGCCTCTAACCATACATATTCCATATGCTCTTACTCTCTATCCTGGCGTGTTTATTCTATTTCATATCTACCGTAAGATTGCCCGTGCTCTGCTGTATGCTTGATCCTGCCTCACACTCACTATTCTCGCTATGCTCTGTACGTCGTAGTGTCTCTCTCTGCATGGTATTTTATTTCAATTTTATTTTATTTCTGCGCAGAGTATTATTCCTCTACTCAATACTGTTCACTGTCTCATCTTCCTTAAAGACGAGCTGTGTCCCCGAACCTCTCGAATCCTGGCTCCTTCCTTTTTCTCTTCCTTCCCTTTCCCTCTTTTCCTCACCTCTTCACCTCTCTCTTTCTCTCCCTCCCTCCTTCCTCTTCTATTCATTCCTTTTAATTCACCTTTCCCTCCTCTTTCTCTCTTTCCTCTTTCCTCTTTCCCCTTCACCCCCCTCCTTCCCAACTAGGTGCCTACACACGTGCCTGTTACATGACTTCTAGCTAGACCCCACGACAGCTTAGTTTTCATTACTCATCATGTCCGCCGTGGAGGAGAAGAGCTCTCCCCCGAGCGCCTCTGCGCCCACCAACGAGGCCTCCGTCACTGCCGCCGCGCCGGCCCCCGAGGGTGGCAGCGATGACGCCGACAAGGCCCTCGCCGAGATGGGCTACGTCCCCGTCTTCCAGCGCCACTTCTCCATGTGGTCCTGCTTCAGTTTCGCCCTCAGTGTCTCGGGTCTCTTCGGCACCGTCATGACCACCTTCTCCTACCCTCTGTACGCCGGCGGTCCTGCCTCGGCCATTTGGTGTTGGCTGATTGCCGGTATTGGTGCCCTCTGTCTCGCCCTCTCGATTGCCGAAGTCTCCTCTGCCTACCCGACCTCGGGCGCCATGTACTTTACCATCAAGTACCTGGCCCCCGAGCACGCCGTGCCCGTTGTCGCCTGGATTGACGGCTGGCTCAACCTGGTTGGCCAGATCTGCGGCAGTGCCTCCTCCGAGTACGGCGCCGCCCAGATGCTGCTGGCCGCTGTCTCGATCAGCAAGGACGGCACCTACGTCCCCACCCAGGGCCACATCATTGCCGTCATGGCCGGCCTGTGCATCATCCACGCCCTCATCAACAGCATGACCACCAGCTGGCTTGCCCGCATCACCAAGACCTATGCCATCTTCCACATTGGCATCCTGGTTGCGGCCTGCATCTCGCTGCTCGTCATGCAGAAGGACAAGCACACCGCCAAGTACGCCTTCACCCACGTCGAGCCCGACTCTGGCTGGACGCCCCCCGGCTTCTCGTTCCTCTTTGGCTTCCTGTCTGTCGCCTGGACTATGACCGACTACGATGCCACCGCCCACATTGCCGAGGAGGCCAAGGACCCCGCCCGCGTTGTCCCCAAGGCCATTGCGCTCGCCCTGACTTTCACCTACGTCGTCGGCTGGCTCTTCAACATTGTCCTGGTCTTCTGCATGGGCGACCCGGCCGACATCCTCGCCAGCCCCGTTGGCCAGCCCGTCGCCCAGATCTTCTGGAACGTCCTGGGCAAGAGCGGTGGCATCTTCTTCACCGTTGCTGCTTTCATCATCATGAACTTTGTCTGCATCACTGCCCTCCAGGCCGGCTCGCGTACCGTTTGGGCTTTCTCCCGTGATTCGATGCTGCCCGGCTCCAGAATCTGGTACCGCATCTGGTCCAAGACTGACACCCCCGTCCTGGCTGTCTGGCTGTACACCCTGATCTGCATTCTGATCAACCTGATCGGCCTTGGCAGCTACATCACCATCTCCGCCATCTTCAACCTGTGCGCCATCGCCCTGGATTGGTCCTACTGCATCCCCATCCTGTGCAAGCTCTTCTACGGCAAGTTCGAGCCTGGCCCGTGGAACCTGGGCCGTGCCAGCCCTTTCATCAACGCCTGGGCCTGCTGCTGGACCGCCTTTGTCTCAGTCATCTTCCTGTTCCCCACTGTCCGTCCCGTCGCCGCCGACAACATGAACTACGCCGTCGTCATCCTCTTCTTCGTCTTCTTTGTCGCCCTCGGCTACTGGTTCATCCACGGCCGCTTCTACTACACTGGTCCCCGCACTCACGCACATGTCGAGGGCGGTGTCATCATTGCTGCCGACAGCACCGAGAATGTCAACGACCCAGAGAAGTCCGGAGCTGCCTACCAGGCTCCTGGCTCCGAGGGCCTTCACCAGCGCACTGTTGCAGCTGACGCTACTAACAAGGATATCTAAGCCCTTCTCGTCACTGAGCAGCTACTTGTACAACCCAGTCGTTGCCCATACAGCGGAGAGATATCATTGGAGGACGTGCCTTTTGTTTACAGTTTCAATACCCCTGCCGCCTTTTGGTGCTAGTTATTTTAGATAGAGGAAAACGCGCTTATTTCCCACACATCCTTGACATCTTGCCTGCAATCACTCATACCAATCACTGATCACTGTAATTGAACCATATAATTGTTGGAACCTCATGTATTTCGCCGACCTACAAAACGCCTGCACTTGAAACCTTTGCGGGATGGAGCTATATACATGAGAGGAAATAGGAGAGTTGGGGAAAATGATACAATTTTAGGTCAGACTCGCTCTTCTTGCGAACAAATTTCTTTTAACTTCCTTCAAGCTGCTGCTTGGCCTCTTCTGATCGCTGCATCAGGAGGCAGCATTAACTTGGACAAATCATCATACCATCAATACACCAGCCGTTCAAGGCTTCTTCTCACAAGAGTAGTTCTCGGGGCAGGCAGCGTGCTTGCCGCCCTGTGCACAGACGCCGGGGCGCGCACATGGGACGCAAATGTGCTCGGGAGCACACTCATCATCATCATCATCATCATCCGAGACTGGATCGAACTTGATGGGGATATCACAACCGGAAACACAGACCCAGCCACCCTCCTGCAGCTTGTTGCCGTTGCCAATCCAAGGGTTCAGGTGAAGAATCTCACCCTCGCTGATTCCGTAACGCTTGGCAATGCTCGAGGTGGAATCGCCAGGCCAGACGTTGTGCCATGCGTGGCAGAGACCGCAGTGAATCGGAGACTCACCACAGTCCTTGTCAGGAGTGGGCGTGACAACCTCAATCTCGGTCTTGGTCTTGGTTGGCTTGTGGTGGTGGTGGTGACCGTGGTGCTTGTGGTGCTTGTGGTGCTTGTGGTGGTGGTGGTGGTGCTTGTGGTGGTGATGCTTGTGACCGTGGTGGTGGTGGTGGTGCTTCTTCTTGGGGGGGTCACAAGAAGGGTGCTCAGGCTCCTCCTCACAGCTGACATCATGGTGGTGATGGTGGTGGTGAGCCGTGTCACGCTTCTCCATCAAATCACCAGAGTCAACCGAGGGAACACAGAGGATGTCGCCGAGGGCAAGCTGGAAGTCCTCAGTCAAGAAGGAGTTGTCCTGGAACAGAGTGCTGATTGTGGTGTTGTAGAGTGCAGCAATTTCAGAGTAGTCATCGCCCTCCTCGACAACATGCTGCTGCTGGGTTGCCAGGCAGCAAGGCGTCTTAGGAGCAGGAGTGCACTTGGGAGGATCAACAATCACAGTGGCAGTGGCTGTCTTGGTGGTGTACTTGGGGAACCACTCAGTCTGTGTCTTGGTGTGGTCAATGCACTTGGTGAGTGTCTTCGCCTTGACCACAGTTGTGGTACAAACCTTTGACTTGGTAATTGTCACGGGATCCAGGTACGAGGTGACAGTGCACTTCTTCTCCTTGATGACTGTGGTAGGTTCAGGAACCTTGACAGTGCAAGTGTCGGTGACCATGCACTTGGAGACCGCAGTGCAGGTCTTGGTCACAGTGCACGCAGGCATCCGAGTGGTGAAGCACTCCTTGACGTTCTTGGTCACCGTCGGGATGCCACAGTCAGGCTTCTCCTCGTGGTGGTGGTGGTGATGACCATGGTGGTGGTGGTGGCCATGGTGGTGATGACCGTGGTGATGATGGCCGTGGTGGTGATGACCCTCATGACAGCCATTATCATGGTGGTGATGATGGTGGTGGAGGTCATTTAGGGGGAGGGTGCCCTCACCGTCAAAGTCACCAGCGACCCCTGTAGGAGTGGCATCACGAGCAGCTGGAGCTTGAGAGTTGGATGCAGCCAAAGCGCCCTCGACTCCAAAGAGGAGCAGGCTGGCTCCAGCGACGAGCACGGCCGACTTCATGATGTGCGAGAGAAGAGAGAGCAAGCTTATAGGAGATGAGGGAAGAAATAATGAAGCTGAAGAGGAGGTTCCAAGAAATGATACAGGATAATGATGCTGGAGATAGTCGCCCTTGATGATGTAGAAGGAAAAGAAAAGAGAAGAGAGAGAGAGAAGAAGAAGAGACAGAAGACAGCAGATAAAGAGATGGAAAAGGGGGAGACATAACAACGACCCGGAGATGCTGCCCGGCCAAAATAGGCCAGCAGCTCGAGATGGAAGGTGCACATGGCTTCGCTGGGAAAGAAGAACGGGCTCGGCAGGTTAGCCGGCGTAGGTTCGTAGCAATGAGGCAGCCGCACAGCAGAAATAGGCATCGAGTACGGACGGGAAGACATTTTTTTGACGTATAGAGAAAGAGCGATCAAAATATTGGCCATGATGATGCGGATGCGGAAGCCGCGAGGGGTAGAGCCGCGTATTGCCTGGGCATGTATTACTAAGGAAGGCAGGAGGTGTGCGGAAGCAGTCTTGCGAGGTGCCGACATGCTTGAATGAGAAGGCAGAGCCGCCCGGCGTTGAAAGTCGGCTGGTGACGACCATACGCAAGGAAGGAGCTGTTCAGCATACCTAACCGTCTTGCCGATGATGTCCAGAGGTATGCTACGAAAGGTTGACATATAAGCACCTGCTAGCGAAGCATGAATGCCGTTAACTCACACCCACAAATCTTGGAATTCATCATGGCGATGCGTAGACATCCTGTTTCTTGCGTGCACTGTCGTGCTGTTGATATATTGAGTACGTAAAGTAGAAATGTGCTGTAAAATCCCGCCCCCGAGCACCCATTGCATAAGCATGGGTTGCTCCTTCCGCTTCCTCTGCGTTCCCGGGCCCGTACTATGCAGCGGCTGCCGAAACGGGACGACCGTCAATCGGCCGCACCTTCCGCAATCGTTAGCAGTCAGCAGAGCCCGGAAAGTGCGGGCCAGCATAAAAAATCCAAACGCCCTTACATGCAGCACCCAAGACCCAAAACGGAAGTAGAAAACAAACAACACAGTAGACAGAAGGTAGAAGGCAGACAACAGAAGACATGAGAAATAGGAAACAGACAAGGAAGGAGCGAGGTGAAGCAGCAAGGCAAGCATGAAGCAGACAAAAGCGTAATTATTGCCAAGAAAGGAAACTGCAAGTAGCGTACAGAGAAATTGGACATTTAAGAAATAATAAAAAGACATGTAAGAAATTAAACAGAGAGATAGGAAAAGACAACCAAGATGCTTGAAGCAGTAATACTGTTTGGAAAATACAATAAAGAATGTTAGAAGACACAAGGAAAGTAGCCGGTCGCGACTGCACCCTTTACTCTTCCGGCACGCCAGAGAAGAGACCGACGCGCATCCGATGGCTCTGTCACGTGATATTAGCAATGCATTATGGTATAGAGGAAGCTGGAGAGATACATACGTATGGCAGCTTCGGGATGACGACGCTGAGGACGGCCAGGAAGTTGATGGTAAAGTAGGTGAGGTCGTAGTGGGTGTAGTGCGTGCTGAGCAGGAAGAGCACAATGGGCACACTGAGAAGGAACTTCTTGGCGGGCGTGTATTGCGCGCCGTCGTCGATTTGCTCCCACATGTTGAGGTTGTCGTAGGCGCCGGCATTGAACTCAAAGGGCACGCCGCGGACCCAGTGGAACATGATGTAGGAGCCGAACATGTAGCTGATGTTGGTCAGTGTCCAGGACGTTTCTTGTGACACGCCGGGCACGATGTCATAGATGATCTTGAGGAGCATGATGATAACAATGTGCACCATCCAGGCGCCTAAATAGTTAGCAGTCTGTATTTCCGTCGTTTGTAGGGTTACCGCATGCCGGGTGCCGATGCGAGCCGGACATCCGGCCGGGGTGGTGTAAGCTTACCCTTGGCGTTGACCCAGTTAGCGTTGCCATTGGGGAGGGCGGACTGGTCGCTGAGCTGCTCGAGGGTCTCCGAGGGCTCGTGGTAGACCTGCAGGATACTACTAGATCTCCTCCTCCGGTTTGTCTTTGTGTCGGCCATTGCTGCGGATCGGGATGCGGATGCGGTGCCGGGTGCAGATAGGTTGTTCCCGCGACACGGGGAATTGGTGCCCACGTCGTACGTGACGGTTCGGGGGAGAATGACCGGAGAAGACAGCTTGGCGGTATTGGACGAGGGAGAGGCGACAGTTGTCAGTCAGTCCTCTCGCGTGATCGTTTCTGGAGAAGCTAGCAAAAGTCGGCGGTGATGTGCCGGGAGGAACGGAGCGACGTTGAAGGTCGAGGGAAGTGGTGTTGAGTGGTCGTTGGTGATAGCTGTTGACGGGGAGCACACGTTAGTAGTGTTTATAGAAAGATCGACCAGGCAGATGCTGTAGAGGACGCGATGCGATTGGATCACGAGCCAAACGGACGTGTGTGGGCAGATGTGCAGAGAGATGCCAAGCCAAGTGAAGAGTAGCTTTGACAGCGCAGACAAAACCAACCTTGTAGGGCAGCTCGGATGTGGAAGCAATATACCAGACAACTGGAATGCAGATGCTGGAGCCTAGGGATGCAAGTCCGCGGACTGACGATGGACGCTGATGGCTTGCCGGGTCGAAGAGTCGAGGAGTGAAGCACGCGGCCTGCTGACTGTGTAGTGGAGAGCGTCGGGTCGGGTGTTGGCGAGCACAGGTGAACAGACAATGATTCAATGCCTGCAAGTGAAGCTAGAGATGCTGGTTTGTGTCGATAGGGGATGGTCCAGCCGCAATGAGATTCGGAGACGAAAAGAGAAGACCAGGAAACCAGGAGGACGGTTGTGATGTAAGAGGTCCAGGGAAGAGATGCTGCGGTCCTGACAGGGAAACAAGCAAGCCAAAAGGAAGACGTGTGCACTACCACCCTAGGCTAGGTGGTTTCTGGGCGGCGAACACGGGCAGAATGACAGATACAGGCAGAAAGTCACACTGTGACACGGGGAGAGCGGCTGACGCAGGACGGAAGTGGACAAGGGGGGGGCGCCCTAAGGCTAACGCTATTTATGGCGTACTGGGGCGGCAGACCAAGCAATGTGTCTGTGGAAGCTGATGTTCCCGGATCTAGGTTCTGAAGCGATGGGTGGTTGTATGTCGGAGGTTTTCGCTGCAGGTGGCTTGAATCCTTGGAGTGTCGTCGTGATGAAAAGCTTCACCTCTTCTGGCAGCAGATTGGACGAGGAAGGCGCAGATGAGGAACGAGATGGGACGGCCGGGAACTGTTGGGATGTGCGCACGTGACCCTATCTACGCACAGGACCCACAGCGCGGCAAGATACAGAGACTGATAGTCCAGATAGAGCATAATGCCAATCAATCATGGCAGTGACAGCGTGGGCGCGGGTACAGGAACAGCGGTACATTGGTACCTGAGAATGCTCCGTCCCACAGGACCTAGTGCCCCGTAGAGCTACTCAGTACCTAAAGAATGGGGGTGGGGACCACCAAAATAGCTACTTCGTACGCATAGAATGCGAGAATGCTTGCCTGACCTTGAAAAAAGCAAGCAGGGAAATGAGCAGATTGCACCAGACCCGAAAAAAGGACGATACGCCGGCAAAACAGCAGACAAACGACCTCCACAAACCACAATTACGAGTTTTAGTGCATCCGAATGAATCCCGGCCCAATCTTGTTCTAATTACACATTTATCGGTGCTGGATTACGAGCAGCGTCCAGGTTAGTTGGTCAATCAGAGGGGGCCTAAATAGCATTAACCAGGCGGTTTCATGTGGATGAGCCGGGAGAGGTGGAAGAGGGGGGGTTAGGAGGTGAGAGGAGAAGGGCGGAGACTGACAGATATGAAGAGGCGAGAGCGAGATGAGATGAGATGGTGAGGATGAGACGGAGCGTGGATGGTCACTTGACGACGTGACACGCTGAGACAGGCATCTGACGGCGTGGTACCTTTGGCCTGTGTGCAGCTTATTGGATGAGGCAGATAGAAAGACAGACATGTGCTAATTCTATCTTACATGCCTCAGGGCTCGCAGTGGCGTTGTTGCAGATACATAGCAGCACAAGCGGCCAGCCCAGGCGGATGCTAGCCGATGGAGGAAATGCACTACTTTCGCAAAGTCGACATTGAATGGGAGCTGCCGGCCCTCCTTTCATCATCTCCACCGCCGCAAGGCCCTGACCCCAGTAGCGCCACTGGACTGGGGCACGCAAATTTTAGCAGTTGGTGCCGCCGGTTCGTGGAAGCCAACATCGCGCACCAAGCCGTATTAGCCCGGAACACCGACCTACCGTTGGAGGCATACGCGGCTACACATGAACTGCAACTGTCCGGGAAATGGACCGAATCGCCCACGGCTCTAGACGCCATGAATGATGAACCGGAGACTGCTGCCAACGGCGCAATGGTGCAGGCTGTGCTGGAAGAACTCGGCATCATGACACCGCAGTCGACTCGCCGCCACAGCATCATTAGCATCGGCTCGAGCAGCTCTGTGAGCACCAGCAACGACAGGAGACCATCCAGCTCGGGAACATCTGGCACGGACGTGCTCGGGACCAGCTCTGGGGGTGATGCAGCCAGCATAGTCGAGGATGACAAACTCAACATTCATGTCACTGGCACCAATGACTGCAATAAAGTCACCAGCGAGGCACCCACCGCAGTCGGAACAGAGAACAAAGACGACACAAACATTGCAGATGGCTTGGACAAGACGGAACACACCGACACACCAGCAATGGACGCACCAAAGCGGCAACCTAGCTCTCAGAAACCAGCCAGTTCGGACATGGACATGTCGGTGCAGCAGCCTCGCTCTAGCTCTAAAAGACCAGCCGGTCCAAGCATGCAGGATCTAGCAGCGGCAACAGAGGCGGAGTTGCGCGAGCTAGAACGGTATTTTCCAGCCGTGTCCAAAGACGCCATCTTTTGTGTGGGCTGCGCATCCTACGGCCACCGCATCCAGTCGTGCCCGTTCCGGACGTGCAGGCTCTGCGACGGTAACATTGGCGACCATGGCCTATTCGGATGCCCAGCCCTATCCCCCACAGACGTTGTATTCCGCATCATCGCACCACTCAAGACAGTCCCTGTGAAGAAAGGCAAGAATTCGAACCGGAAGGGCAAGGGCAAGAAGGAAAAGGAGAGGGCCAAGGCCAGAGAACTTGAGGAGGCAGCATGGGCCCCAGAGCCTGAACGGCCTGCACGTATGTGCAAGCTGTGTCTGCAGGTGACGGCCCACCAAGACGTCTGCCCGATGCTGTGGACAACCTTTGTGCCGAATCCCCTCCATAAGCGCAAGGCCGACCAGATCTCTGCGTCGTGCTACTTCTGTGGAGCAGATGGCCATTTCGGTGGCGACTGCAGCAAAAACACTGGAACGCATCTGTCGGGGCGCCAGTTCTCGCTGCCAGACGATATCTGGTGCCAAAAGTATGCTGACAAGTGCATTGGAAGCGACAACCCAGAGAAGGAAGATTCGGCCATTGGCAAGCAGACACCCGCAAAGCGTGCCAAGACCAGTGCCGAAGTGAACACGCCGAACACAGGCAAGCCTTCACCGGCTCAGAACCCGGCAGGTGGAAAGCCTGCGGCACCCACGCTTTCAAAGGCGCAGATAAAGAAGGCGAACCGGAAGCAGCGCCTGGCGGAAGAAGCACGCGGTGTTCTGGCTAAGCAGTCAAAGGCTTCCAAGGGCATCAAAATCCAGACGGCTCTGCAAACGGAATTGCCCTCTAGGTCGGCGCCCGTACCAGCGCCTACTACTCAAAAGACCGAAAAGGGCGAAAAGCCAGCTCCAGCAGCGACACCTGCGGCCCAAGAGGGCGTAGTAGTCGAGGGTATTAAGGGCCTCGCGGGCACTGGCAAGACCGCACCTATGCCGGCCTCCAAGGTCTACGACCTGAGCAAACAGAAACCCCATCTGCCGCCCCTCAAGGTCCTTGAGAAGAAGCCGGCAAAGCAGCCGCAGCCGCAACCGCCAACGAAGAAGAAAGCCAAGGCAAAGAAGAAGCAGAATCAGATGAAGGCAATGCAGCAGAAACAGCAGCAGCAGCAGCAGCAGCAGGCGCAGAAGTCAGCCCATCAGCCAGCCGCGCAGGCGAACCGGCAAGTAAACCAGCAGCCGAGCCAGCAGAAGCCAAAGCAACAGCGATCGGCTCAGCAGCAGCCGGCTCAGCAGCCGGGCCAGCAGCCGGCAGCCCAGCCTGGTCAACCCGGACCGCCCAAGCTCACTAGAAAGCAACGCAAGCAAGCTGCTGAATTCGCCAGTGCTAAGGCCAATGCACAATTCCAGCAAGCAATGCAGGGCATGCCGGGACAGGGATCCAATATGCCCAAGTCCAAGCCGCCCCGGCGTCGTCGTCGAGCGGCCGACGAGATGGACATCTAACCTTGACATTCTTATCATCCATCTTGATTCCTATTATTCTTCAACCACCTTCCAACCACCCTCTCTCTATTTTTATCTACTACAACTCAACAATCATCCTGGTCTTTCTTCTCATCATTTGTTATTTCCGCACTTGTTTTCGGTCGCATTATTCCCATCCGTATTGGCGTTGGTGGACTGGCTACGGAGAGTCCTTAGCATAATTAGCATACCCTGTGAGGCACACAGAACGGAAAAGTCATTTATTCTTATTATTTTCTTGAAATGCAATACATATTTGTCCTATCATGCGCAGTATTGACTGTCTTCTTGCTGGCCTGCCTACTAACATTTGCTATTATTTTTTCTCGCTATTTGATTCTGAGAGGGATTGGACGTTGTGCTATTGTCTGTGTGCATATAAACATGATCAACGCGGAAAGTACGGCACGAGGCTCTTGCCAAGAGTATCGGCTTCATGGTCGGCTCCTGCCAGCTAATCATTTGATGTCCATAGCCCCTTCCAATCAAGATAGTATATTCAACGGACCTTCCATTTCCAATATTCACCTTACGATGGCCGTTCGCTCCTTCTGTTTTGTTTCAAGGTTTTAGGTAGGCGCGATCAAGAATTGCGATATTCTTCCCACTTGAAATCGACAACAGAGGAAATGGCTTGAGTTGCACTTTCCCTTTGTGTGATCCCCCAAACCGCGTTTAAAGTATTGGTTGAGCTTTGTCATCGGCATCAAGTGTCGTGATAATATTTTTCGTGGATCTATGTCCCCCACAGAGAAGACTCATTCTCTGCATGGCCCTTGCATTCACCTGCAGTCTATTGCGTGCGCTGTTGAAAATGGCAGGTATCGCACCAAGCTAGGTATCAAGCTTAACTTCAGGGCATGGCTGCGACAAGAAATGCGCCTCGCGCTTTTCCTCGGGAGCGGACGACATCGCCAAAGCCACACGTCCGGCGTTGCCTCCCGGGCCTTGTCGGCGTCGCAGCGCGTCTACAACGTGTCGGTTTCCCGTCATTTTGGCGCGACAGCCAATTGCACGCCGTGTCCGCCCTCCCCCAGTTGCCCAGACCGATGGGTGCAGCCGTGTCGCTCCACTGCGCGAGCAATTCTGGGCACTGACAGCGAACCATTTCGCGTGCCCCCTGCAACTGCAACCTAGCCTGCAGCACTATGCAACTACTCTGCAGCTACTGGATGCAGGCTGCTGCAAGCTTATGCAGGCTCCATTTCGATGACTCTTTCTCGTCACGACGTCCACAGCTTCAATAGCTCGACCTCAACTGCAAAATCCATTTGTGCCATCCGGAAGGGGAAAGGCAAAGGAAACAACCGGTGTTCTAGTTGAGCAGAAGGACAGAAAGATCTGCCGGCCAATGGCATGAGATGAAACAAAAAAGCTGCGACCCTCTGTTCGGGTATACAAAGTACATGGCTTGTCAACTGTATCGGTTTGTCCAACAGCCACTTGTTTGCATGGCGAGGGCGCAGCAAGAAAACCGAGGGATTATCCCAGAGCCTCTCGTGGCAAATAAAGCAGTCGGCCGTGTGATGGCGGCGTGATGAGAATTGGTTTTCGCATAAGATGCAGCCGTGGCTAAGTGGCCATTATCGAGTGGTTTTTAGAGGCCGAAACCTGCTTTCAATCTGTATATACAGTCAATATTCAGTCAAATCGACGAGATGATGGCTGTCTTGATAGACAGATACTTTGAAATTCAGACCTTCTATTGGGGACGACTTACACAGAAAATACACAATACTGAGAAGTTGGGAGCATGGCAACATGTCTGACGCCCCACTCTACTTACACCGTCTGATCGTCCAAGTACAACCTCGAGTTGCCCGCCACCTTCTTTTCCTCTACCTGCTTTCTCCATTGACCAATATGGACCAATATGGAAAATGGAGGGAACATGCATGAGAGACGCATCGAATGAGTCACTCGTTGCCAGTCGATTTTGTCAAATGGCCCAGTTGAGCGACGCCTCCTGCATGGAGGCTACTGCCTGTCTGCTAGTCTGACCATCTCCTGCAGATCAACGCGGAACAAGCACGACGTACAAGCGAGTCGTAGCATAGCTCCTCTGTCTTGTGTCTCCTTCGCGTCTACTGAGTGCCACCGCGATACAAACCGGCGCGGTACACGAAAGAGCCGGATGGCAAGATGTTTGTTGCTGCAGAGATAGACAGACACGGGTGTGGGGACATGCGCCCTGCATCCTAAAGACAAGGTTAAAGCAAAAAAAGGGAACTACTGCGTCTCTATCTGACTTTGACTTTGACTGGCAGAATGCAAGGCTTCTCGCGTTGGACCCTCCTCGTGGCTGAACGAGTCTTCCTCTCGTGTGATGGGGAATTGAGGAGGAGGGCATCCCGCGAGTATATCTGGATGTCTGCCCTCGTTGTGCTGCCGGATCCTTGTTTCGTTTCTTCGTTCTTTGTTTCTCTTCTTTCATGTCTTTGTGTTTTAACTTTGCTTTGCATACTCGCTCATAATTTTATATCCTCATCTACCACCATCAACAGTCACTGTATCTCCTGGCGAGAATACACAACATCATACCCAGACGATCAAGATACCCTTCTCATTTCAAACTCACTCCTGTTCTATATCCCACACTATCTTGTGTATATCAGTGTTCATTCTGTCCAAAAATCATACCCGTGTTCCTGGCCTCCATTATCATCATATCTGCCGATTAACATCATCCTAAAAAGGAAATTTATTTACACCCGGCCCCATCAACAGCCTCAAGCCTCGGCTGCGACCTGCACCTGCGACCTCTTTCACGGCCTCACCACACTTCTCGGCAAGACCGTCATGCTAGCACAGCCATGGCTTCTCTCCCGCAATCTTTCTACAGTCTTTGGAAGGAAGAGCGCACTCGCGAGCTTCTCTTCGAGATCCTCTCCAAAGAAGACATCTGCTCCGTCCGTCTCGCCAACTCGGCCTGCTGCAACCTGGTCTCCAAGCGTCTCTTCCTGCGCACCCACCTAACATTTACCGCCAACACCTTCACAAAGGCCAGCCGCATTCAGGCGCTTTCTCGCATCGGACACCATGTTGAGCATCTTACATTTTCCCTCGCTCACTCTGATGCCACTTTCCTTCCTCCTCTGATCCACCCCTTGACTGGCCAGGAAATCAGCTTCTTGTACACACCTCACACGTGCATGATGTCTGCTCTCACTCGCCCCAAGTATGCCAACTCTGAACTGGGCGAGATTCTGACCCAGCAGTACCCGCCTCTGTTCCACGCGGCCACCAATGTGCCCTCGTTCCTCAATGCCATCAAGCACATGCCTAACATGCGCCACCTGACCATCAAGTGCCCTGGCCAGGACCCCAAAGAGCGCTACCGGCGCAACATTGTTGACTATGCCCTAATCAGTCTGCGCATTTCCATCGAGCGCGCACCACTGGACAAGCTGCACAAGCTGTCACTCTCTGGTGTGCATCCCGCAGCATTCAACTACCTGCGTCATGTCAACGGGTTTGGCTGCAGCCCTGCTGCTGGACGCCGGTGGCGCCAGATTCGCAAGCTCTACATGTCTGTCGACACGTGGGATTATCAGGGCCCCTCGCCTGGCCTTGATCACCTCAAGATCATTGATGACTTTATCCGGGCCATGTCACCCCAGCTGGAGAAGTTCTCGTTCTCTTGGATCGATGATAATGGCAGCGGTATCCGCAAGGGGCCTTGCCCTATTGCTCTCTCTGGAGACCCGCTCTTCACGCCGCGGGCTGAACACTCAAAGAAGCTGTTTAACGAGGTCACTGGCCCCATGTCACCTCTTCCTCCCGCTCCGCCCCGGAAGGCTCTGCACATGCCTCGCTTGAAGTGCCTGACGCTGCGCAACTCCACCATGAACACGGCCCAGTTGCGTGATCTGGTCGAGAGGCATAAAAAGACAGTGCGGCAGTTTGACTTTGAGAATGTGTCGCTGGCAGACGGCGGCCGCTATGCAGATGCCTTTTCAGATCTTCTTTCAGAGACAAGCGATCGGGGCAATCATGTCTGGTCTCGCAGCAGGACGCATGAGAGCGATAGCAGACAGAAGACTAAGGAAGCCGAGGCTGCCCTTGCTGATGCTGCTGATTTCGAGGATGCACAGCCCAGGACCGACTACAGCCGGTTCAGCTTCCCTCGTGCATCTCCCACTGGCCACCAAAGTTTCCGCTTTACGGCTAACAATCTGGACACTTCTTTCACTGGGTCGCAGCTTTCTTCCACTTCAGTCATGTCCGGCTCTACTGTCGTTGCATCGCCCGATGATATCCAGTTGTCCTCGCCGTCAGCGGCCGTCTCTGCAGTCTCTCGCGAGCTGCTTGACTTGGAGGTGGAAGACCTAGAGAGCTACCTTGGTCTTGGAGCCGAGCTTCCCTTCATGGTGCATTCGCCATCCGATATGTCTGCATCAGAAGAAGCTGCCCCATATGTTCGCTCACCACCCCCTCCTCCAATTGAAGAGGTGGATGAGGACACTTATCCTCAGCAATTCGTCACTGAGGAGGGAGAAGACTACGCCGAAGAGCACTGCCATGACCAGTCTGCGTCTGACCTTACCGTGGTCTACGAGGATGACTCAAGCTTTTCGACTTGCATTAAGCGGCGCGCTCGTCGCTCGCACAAGCGTCACCGGTCTGAAGGCGATTCTCACAGATCAGATGTTGATGAGCACCGTTCGCGGTCCCGCCGCCACCGTCATCGCCGCCACCACTCGGACCACCAAGATGACAAGAGCCGCGGTGGGCGCAGCGACAGACGTGATAAGCATGAAAAGAGTGACAAAAGTGACAAAAGTGACAAGAGTGGCAAGAGAGACAAGAGCGAAAAGAGAGAGCGGAGGCGCCGCGAGACTTCTCGGTCGCGGTCTCACTCAAGATCGCGCTCTTCTGGCGACCGTCATCGCCGCCATGGCCACAAGGAGACAGATACACCCCGGACACCACCGCCTCCCATGCCAACACTGGCAGTCCGCAACCACCCATTCGCCAATCGCACACCACCGCCACAGCCTCCACAGCCCTTCCCGGCCATTGTTGGTCAATACCCGACAGCACCTGTCGCCGAAGATGATGTCTTCAGACCACGCACGCAAGAGAGTTCGCTGCGCTCTCCCACGGCCCAGGTTGCACCTCTCAATATCTCTGCACCGATCTTGGCGGCTGACCCGTCGTCTGTTGTCCTGCAACCGACCATCTACGACCCGTCCGCCACAGCAGCCGCCAACATGGTCAGCTCGCCATCAGTGCCCGGCCTAAGCCGGTCAAACTCGTACACGTCGGCAGTATCGTCGTCGACACAGGGACAGAGCGTGGACGAGGAGTACATGCTGGCGATGCAGCGGCAGAAGCAGAAGCAGCAGCTGGACAACCGCCAAGAGATGGCCGACAACCCCGAAGCCAGGACATCGGCGCTGAAGAAGGCCAAGGAGGCTGTCCTCACAAAGTTGAGCCGCGAGTTCAACAAGCGCATCGGCCGCGAACCTGTGGCGCCGTCGGCAGCAGCATCCGCGGCTACAGTGGCTGCCGCCGCCGCATCCGTTTCCATGTCGGGGGACATTCTGCCGGCCAATCCGTCGTTTGTGCTCGACAACGACCATGTCAGCAATGCGACAACAGCGACTCTGTCGCTGCTTGCCGGGCTACGTCTGCGGGACCGCTTCTTTGGCGAGTCCTTCGTGGCACCGACGTCTCCCTCGCATGCGCTGTTCCCCCCGGTGGTGTTTGACCAGTACCAGTACCAACACCACAGTATGGAGACCAGCTCTGCTGTCGTTCCATTGATATTTAGCCGTGCATAGTTATTTTTCTTTTTCTGTCTTTCTTTTATCGGGGTATTTTATATTTTAACGTTCGGGAATGGCTTATGTTGATGATGATGTTTTGATGATTACGTTCTTTTCTATTTATTCTTTTGTATTTTATACATTTTTCTTCTTTTCTCACCTCTGCTCATTTTATTGTCTAAAATTTACCGATGGATTTCTTTGATTTGATAGAATGCTGTGATGTTTTAAATCCCGGATATTTGCTCGAGCTCGTGTTGTCGAGTCTATAAATTGCAACTGAAATCTACTACCGTCTAGACTTTTAACGTCGCACACTGATCTCATTTTGTACACCCACATCCTGCCCTGTCTCCAAATCGTTTATCGTGACTGCTACGGTGTATCCTTGATAGATGTTGTATTCACCGATACACCGTGGACAGCTCTAGACCCGTGTATGACGCTGATGATGGATGCAGATGCAAAGTAAACAAGACGAGGGTAGCACTTCAAGAGCAAAATACCAAGAAACCCAGAGGCCATGTGGTATTGCCCCCGGCAGCTCCTTTCGGCCATTTTCACCTTTACATCAGTCTGTACGAAGTATTCATAAAACGAAGTTTCATAATACGCCAAGATACTGTGCCTTCTCGTTTAACAGCGCCGTGCTGACGAGAGAATTGCCAGTCAGCCAGTCTATTGGCTTGGCTAGGCAGGAGTCTTGATGCTAGCGAACCATGCCCAAGTGCAGATAGATAGCCACTGTCTGGTACTTTTTGCTGCACTATTGAAACCATCGTTGACAGCAGTTGGATACAAGACCAGACAGCTCGACGCCGGGCAAAAAGGAACAAAACCAACGGCATACTGTACGGTACTTTGGCTAGTTCGACCAGCCGCCAGCTCTCTGCTTTGGTGACAGTTCAACGGGCTACCAACCAACAGCCACAATTCGGAGCACCAACCACCATATCCCTACAAGGGGCACCGACGGAGCATGTACTCCGCCTCCCAATACCACTTTGCATGATATTAGGAACGTGTCTGTGATAGCTGCCAGAGGCTTGCATGGTAATAAGACATGCCTGAAGTATTGATCGGAACTCCAGTTATCGAGCTGTCGAGCTGTCGGTTCGCGATCTTCACAGGACCCTTGATGTTCAATGAGCCCCGAATTTTGGGTATCGCTCGCCCATCTCTTGAATCTGTTGTAAAATCGGATGCCGCTGTGCCCCATCTACGGCTCGCAAGTCGCGTAGTCTGCCACTTGAATGCCTTGTGCCAGGGATGACTAGATGCCCAGAATCGGCGGCGCCGTAGTCTCTTTGTCTGCTGTACTCCCCCGCGACGGCGTCAGGCTATCAGCCGATGCAAGCCATAGTGCTTACTCTATGTCTGGCTTAGTCCCGTCATCCCACTGATTCCCGACAATAATTTCGCATCTCGAATGACTCTTCAAAATGCCTATCTCACCAGTCCACCCAGCACAAACCCATAACCCTCCCCCATCCGATTCCTCGCCAACGGTAAATATTACCGGCTATCCTCCGCGCTTGCACTATGCTCGAATGCTTCTAGCCTCTGCATCTATTGATTCGATCTTATGCGCTTTCTCTGATTCGGCCTGTCCTCTGTGACAGTGCGCGCTGAGTGAGAATCACTTGCTAGTGGGCTCAGCTGGTGGAGCTGAGGGCTCTACGTGTATTGGAATGGGCACAGAAGCGAAAAAGAAGAAGAACAGAAGAATCAAAGGGAGCTACTGTATCGTAACCACAGCCACTGTCACAGAGCACTGTCACTGTTGACTTCCCTGGCAGCTCTTTCCTCGCAAGTTTATGGCACCCCACCCCTGGACTAGTGCTCAGCCTAGCATGGTCGACCCAGGTCTCGATCGCCTCCGAACGACGCCACAGTGCACCGCATAGGAGAGATTTAGGTCGTATTCGATTTAATTGGATTATTTCTGATTTCTTTTCTTTTTCTTGTTTGTGTTTTTCTGGCCCGTGGAAACACAATAAAAACGGCCCTTTGGCCGACAGATCTGATTTGTAGGCCGCAATCGACAGGAAGGAGCCAGAGACGGAATGCTCAAACACCGCAAGCCGCCTGCCCTGTATTTCTGCCAGCGCATTGGATTCGTATGGGAAAGTAGAACCAGAGACTAGAGAGATCGAAAACAGAAAGAGAAAACAAAGCGGGCAAATTGAGCGACTTCCGTTTCATGTTGACTGACAGTCGTAGCTTCCGTGTTTGGTGGCATTTCGGGATCAACGGTACATGAGGAAGGCACGATGAACTGACCTTCTGCAGGCACGACTCAGCATATGGTCAATGTTATGATTGCTCTAATTATCATCATGCCTTGGCACAGTGCACACACAGTACACAAATACAGCATTTGTATCGAGATTCGTTCACCTTGAGTCTGGCCATTTTACATTTCTCCCAGCTCCTCATGTCGGCAGCGACCCGCTGATCATTTCCAATCCCAGTCATTGTAGAGCCAACAGTCGTCTAGAGCGCTCTTTCTGCTGCTCTGCTGTCTATTGTCTGACCTGTCTCGGGCACTTCAGTGCTCTTGCGTAACACAATGTTCATCGCAGTTATCGCTTGTCTCACTCTCGCAGAAGCCACAGTCCAGCCGCTTCTCACACTGTCTTCACCTGCACCCCTCACGTCCCTTCCGTTTTTGTTCATACTATGGTGCTCTTGCCTTTGCCTCTTGCCTCGTTAGCCTCTCCTCGCTGTTTCCGCTCTCGCATTGCTCGCATTGCTGGGCGCATCTATCTTTTGATAGCCTCGGACCATGAACTTGCACCGCACTTCTGCTGTGGTGTATCTTGACTTGCAACCTGTAGTTAAATAGATACCTACTCAGGATTCGTTTGATATCTCGACATCCGAGCTGGCCTCACCTCAGCCTCTTGAATTAAACATTTAAATTCACATTTAATTTATCTCCGTCGCTCCTTCCTCTTTCCTTTTTCCACTCCCGACAGAGTAATACACCCGCAAAGGTCTGGATCCTTCCTAGAATGCTCCTAATGAACCCACTTCGCACACGTATTATTACTGTGCTGGTCGCTCCTGCCCCAGTTTACCTAGACCTGGTCTCTCCGCCGTCTCTTCCGCGCCACAGGCAAAAAGGCAAATAGGGAATAGGGAATACAGAAATAAAGTAAAAACGTGCCAAAAGGGAAAAAGGGAAACGCATGTACTCAATATTGCTCGTAATTGTCTTGCAAGGCAGACAAAACGCAATCCTTTCACCACACATCCTCGCGACGACGACGACACGGCTGCCATTTGCTTGGTAGATCGCACAGGTGAGCTCCTTCTTCTTTTGTGCATTTGCAGCATTTCGTCCTGCCTCTTCATTCGCTCCTTCCTACACTACACATCCCTCGCACTCCTGTACGCCGGTCGCTCCTTCCTCGTGCTTGTCAGCTCCTGCCTTTCTCAGCTTCTAGCAACTCGACCTCGTCACGACATCACGACATTCACATCGAGCACATCGACACCGACTCTGGTATTTCCAGCTGTTCTTTTACACAACTTCAACCTGATCGCACTATCTCTCTCTACATACATTTTCTTGTCTCAATATTTGCTACCCATGGTTCCTGCGATCTGTGCGCGATCGACATCCGGATTTCTCGCCGCAACCGGAACATCGAACCCTTCAATCGCCTCAGAACCCATTTCGACCAAGATGCACCACACACACAACCACTGAATATACCAAACCCAGCATGGCTCAAGCACCAAAAGACACAGCAATAAGCACCACCATCACAGCGAGACTACCAACGGCCCCCAGAGGCAACGTGCGGGGACGGCAGGACTGACGACGACGCGAGGCTCGTGCATCTTCTCTTTTGATGGCAGCCTGCAGGAGACACATCCCTACCCATTGATTCTTTCGTCTCTTCTACCCTCTCCAAGCCCATTGTTTGTTTCGTTTACGTTTTCCGTGGAACTGGCGCACTGACTGCCAAGTACTAGACACCTCGACGGAATCACCCTTTTGGATTTTTGTTGCTTTTTGTTTCTCGCGAATCTTCGACTTCGACGCTCGACTTCGACACTACTCGCACATCATCAACACACCGTCCTGTGGTCGTTCACCTCTTCGTCTACTTGACTTGCACCTACAAAGTAGCCGCCGTCAATTTCTGAAAATCACCGAGCTGCGGCTTTGTTCTCTCTCTCCACAGGCCCACCACCCACGTTGCCGATCGCTGCCATCTCACAACAATCTCATCTTTTCAAGCACAGCTTCACCTTTCGCATCCTCTCGCGTCTGTTCACTTCGCTGCTTCTCTACTGCATACAATAACATGCCGGCACAAAGGACCCGGCCCTCGTTCTTCGCCTTATAGCCCGGCACCATGCGCGTTGCAATCCGTGAGCAGCTTGCTGCCCTCGTCATCACGGCCGTCCTCGTCGCCCTCGCCATCGTTTCCATTCCCACTTGGATCTTTGTAAACGACTTTGTCGGCGACATCGAGTCTGACGGCCTTGCTCTGACCGCATCCCTCAAGGCTGCACGCATCTCATCCGAAATCGACCTCGTCCAGACCACCTGCGAGAATGTCGCCTCACGCATACTCATCCAGCAAGCCTTTACCACCTTTTACGCCGGCAACCGCTCCGCCAGCAACTGGGTTCTTGCCGAGCAGGACATGCAGAGTGCGCTCGGCGCTGGCGGCTTCACCACCCTCTTCCAGTCACGCCTCTACTCGCGCAACACCAGCGGCCGCGCTACAGGCCTCCTCAACGTCACTGGGAACGGCATCGGCTCCATCAAGCTGCCCTATGTCAACTCCAACGGCTCTGACGTCTACCTAGGGGACCTCGACCTCGGCTACCCGCCCACCCTCTACCCCAACATCACCTACAATGACACTGGCGTGCCCAGCACAATCGACAACACTACCAACGCCTTCACCGCAAGCGCCTTCCCCGGTGTGCGCCTCACCAACAATGGCGGCCTTCTCCTCGGCCCCGTCATTGTCAACTCGACCTTTGCCCTCATATCTCTTACTGTACCCATCCGTCAGGATAGTAACCAATTTCTTCTGGGCTACATGACGATCGTGGCATCCGCCTCCAGCCTCATTGACATCCAGAGTTCCCAGGAAGGACTGGGTAACTCGGGCGTCGTGCTCATGATCGGCCCTAACACGCAATGGAACCGCTTCAACACATCCGATCCGGCCAGTAACGCAACATATGTGCCTCCAGACCGAGACGAGTTTGGCGAGCACGAAGTTCATTTCATCCTCCCGCCCCTCGAAGCCAAGAACGGCGCCGACAGGCACAGCAGCTACGACTACGACTCCGGTGCCTATACCGACACATTCAAAATGAATGCATATCCGGCCGTTCTCGACATGTTTGCCGACCAGACCAACACCGTCAACAATGCCACAGCTACACTCAAGACGAAGAATGAGCAGGGCTACAGTGTCGCTGTCGGCTATGCTCGGCCGCAGTCGACGCTCGTCACCTGGGCTGTTCTTGTCGAGCAGGCTCATTCCGAGGCGTATGCGCCAATCGCGACGCTGCGCAAGATCTTGCTCGGCTGTGTGTTTGGCACTGCGGGTCTTGTCCTCCTTCTCGTTTTCCCATGCGCCCATCTGAGCGTTAAGCCTATCCGCCAGCTCAAGGACGCTACGGAAAAGTCCATCACACCTCCAGGCTATGACGAAGACGACGAGTTTCCCAGCTCCGGTACTAGATCGTCCCGTTCGCGAATCTCCGAAAAGGAGTGGATTAGACGTCTCCGCACAATGGTTGGCATTAAGAAGACCAAGCTCTCGTCCGGCAGCCGGGAGGGAGGCTCGCACGCCATCTTCAAGATTCCCGGCAAGGTGCCTGAGCGCCGGCATATTGTTACTGACGAGCTGACCGAGCTGACTGCAACGTTCAACGCCATGAGTGATGAGCTTTTCAAGCAGTACGAATCCCTCGACGAAAAGGTGGCAGAGCGCACGCGTGAGCTTGAGATCAGCAAGAAGGCTGCCGAGGCTGCCAACAAGAGCAAGACCGAGTTCATTGCCAACATTTCCCACGAGTTGAAGACACCCCTCAACGGTATCATGGGCATGTGCGCCGTGTGCATGGAAGAAGACGATATTGTGCGTATTAAGCAGTCTCTCAAGACCCTGTACAAGTCGGGTGATCTACTGCTGCATCTTCTCGAGGATGTCCTGAGTTTCTCCAAAAACCAGATCGGCCACCAGATCAGTCTCGAGGAGCGCGAGTTCCGTCTCGGCGATATTCGGTCGCAGGTCCTTGCTATCTTCGACAAGCAGGTCCGCGAGGGCGGCATCACGCTTAACGTCAACTATGTCACCACCGAGGATCCGGCCGACCCCCTTAACCAAGTCAACACAACAGAGCGGAACAGCACAAGCGTCGACCACCGGCTACTACCAGCACTTGGCCCGCCTGGCGTCGGCCGCTTAAAGGATATGTGTCTGTGGGGCGACCAGCACCGCATTCTCCAAGTCATCATCAACCTTGTCAACAACAGCATCAAGTTCACACCGTCAAACGGCAAGGTCGATCTGCGCATCCGCTGCATCGGTGAGCCCGAACACACCGAGGTCAGCCGGTCCTCGTCATTCTCCAAAACGGACTCCCACCGCGGTGGCCGTCCTCGGCACCGTCTGGGATCATCTTCGACACACTCACAGAGCTCAAAGAACGGCGGAAATACCGCTGTTGCCGGCAGTGGTGGCTCCATCTCAACGGGCACGACTACGACACTGTACAAGGGCACTTCGTCGGGCACGGCAATTGCCATTAACCCGCTCGAGCCCAAGGCTGTCTCGCAGCTCTACTTATTCCGCGAACGGTCGCCCACACCACCACCACCGGGTGCTAAGACATTCTTCTTCGAGTTTGAAGTGCAGGACACCGGCCCAGGTATCCCCGAGCACATGCAAGAAAAGGTCTTTGAGCCGTTTGTGCAGGGTGATCTTGGCCTGCGCAAGAAGTTTGGTGGCACAGGCCTTGGCCTGAGTATCTGCCAGCAGCTGGCGACCCTGATGGGCGGTACGATTACGCTCAAGAGTACACCCGGCGAGGGCTCGACTTTCACGATGCGGATCCCGCTCAAGTACACCAAGGATAGAGCCTCCAGCACGGCATCCAGCAGCATGAAGTCCCGCCCGCCCAGTGTCAGCTCGGCCGACGGCGGCGACAACCGCCGCAACTCCTTTATCAAGGCTTCGACCGGTAGCGAGCCCAGCTCCAAGACATCAAAACAGCAGCCCGTGCTCGACAAGCAGACTCGCCTTGTCGGTCTCAGCCAGCCCTTCTTCGTCGCCAACCCGCCTACAAATCCGCTCCACACCACCTCTGCGTCCCGCGCCGACCAGCTTGCCGCATTAAACCTCGCTGTCGCTAACAAGGCCGATGGCCAGGGCCGCGTGCGTGTCCTGGTCGCCGACGACAACACGACCAACATTGAGGTTGTCAGCCGCATGCTCAAGCTCGAGGATATTTACGACGTCACGATTGCCAAGGACGGTCAGGAGGCGTACGATCTGGTCAAGGCCAACATGGAGCAGAACCAGCGGTTCGATGTCATCTTCATGGACATCCAAATGCCCAACCTCGACGGCCTGCAAAGCACGCGCCTGATTCGCAAGATGGGCTACTCGGCACCGATTGTCGCCTTGACGGCATTCTCCGAGGAGAGCAACGTCAAGGAGTGCATGGAGTCGGGCATGGACGAGTTTTTGAGTAAACCCATCCGGCGGCCTGCGCTCAAGCAGGTGCTGCAAAAGTTTGCCACGATCCCTGAGGAGCCCGAGACGGCGTCGCTCACGCGTAAGTCGACTCCGGACAAGTCCAGTCACAATAAGTCGGTCAATTCGGCATCCACTGAAACGACTCCTATGCAGACTCCAGACCACGATCGTAGCAACGGCGACGGATACATTGCGAATGCTCCGATTGCCAGCAGACAGCCGTCAGACTCTGCAGCGTCAGCGGCATCAGCGGCTTCGTCGGGCGCAGACTCGCAGGAGTCGGCATCAACAGTCGTTAATGGCGCATCTGTCAGCAGTGCCGCCACGACTCCTGGCACGCTCTTAGCCACGCCGCCTCTCTACAACGCTATCGACTACGGCCGTCCCGATGCCTCCACCAAGCAGTAGTCTTGATGGCCTGCCCTCCTCACATCTATCCCTACTCTTATTTTCTACCCCTCCACGCCGGGAGTGATGACGATACTGTTTAAAGTTTCTTATCTTTTTAATACCCTTTCTTTTCTTGCCTTCTTCATCCGTTCTTTTACTTTTTGGAATTAGCGAGCACGAGCATGTCACTTTAATCATTTTTGTCTTTTTTCTCATATTTCTGGGATGCCTAGTACCCCGAGTGAGCGCAAAACAGCTGCAGCTCGGCAAACAACTGCCCCCTGTCTACTCTATATTTTGTATTTATTTTTGTTTACTGTTTGGATTACGCATGGGAAGCGACTATATATTAGTGCACTGCGAGGTCGTTCAAAAGGTGTTTTCTGTCTCACACGTGCTTTGCCGTGTATTTTATTCACCTAGACAAATATACGTTTCTTGGTCAGCTGTCGATAATGCTTGCATGTGATTTAATAGTGTTTATTCAGCATCTCCTCAACAGTGGTGTTTGGATTTTGGGTGTTGATGTCTTGGCCTCTACCGGAATCGCTCTCATGCGCCCTTGCTGTCTTTCATCGTCTATTACTCGGTCAAACCAACCCGGGGTAAGGATATGAGTTGAGGCCGTACATTGGCATGTTTGACATGTTCGGAACTTGTGCCGGGTATTGGTGCTGCGGCTGTTGCTAGAGTCGCGGCTGGTGTGCCTGCGCGTCTTTCCATTTATCCCGCCTTTGACCCGTGGGCTGACCGTTCCATTTATTTTGCTTTCCCTTCTCGTCCGAGCCCGTCTTTTGTCTCAGCCAGCGCTGCTTCTGGCGCTGTCTGGACCCTAGAGCAAAACTGGGGACCGTGGCCTTGAGGAACTCAATGTTCTCTTCAATCTGCTGCTGGACGCTGGTGTTTAACGGCACAAATGGCGCCTTCCCGTGAGCTACGGGACTGCTCTGTGGAGGTCTTGGGGGCAAATTGCCGCCAAAGGTAGGGAATAAAGTGCTTCCATGTGGCAGAGGTGGGAGCTGCATGGAAGAGTAGGGTTGATGAGTGTATCGATGAGCGTCAAAGCCAAGAGGGGAGTAAGGAGGAAATTCTGGGGTAGGAGGCCAGGGAATCATTCGAGGTTGATTGGTAGGCAAAGCCATTGGGGCATACCCTGGATATCCCAAAGCCAGGGGCGTGTGTGCATTCCACATAGGTGAGAGTGGCGGCATCTGTGGTAGCAAGGGAAATAAGAGAGGCGGCGGCAAGTAGTTTGCCGGTTGGGTAGCGGGCATTGTGAACTGCTGGGGTGGCAGTGGGTTATAATCCGGTCCAAGCCACTGCTGGGTGTTCGCCTGAGCCTCAAAGTGAGAGTTGCCGGGTGCATGGTTGCCAATATGTGTTCTTTCATCGTTGGACGGAATAGCGGTGCTTTCAGGATTGACAATATCTGCCGAAGATAATGGCGTATTTGTGGGAAGAATGCCGTCTTTAGAGCGGACAGAGCCCGAACGAGAAGAACGTCCGGATGCTTCAGACGAGCTGCGATTTTTGATGCTTCCACCACAGCTGCCCTGGCTCCTCTCCGAAAGCTTCTGCTGGAGGCGAGAGACAAGAAAATCAAATCGTCTACGGTCCGCCGTCATCTTCACATCTGGGTTTGAGTCTGTGTCGGCCTGTGGACCGGGTTCTGTGGCACTTTTCTTCCGCATGGCGTGTTGCTTGCCCGTGTCAAGATCGCTCTGATCTTGGCTGCTGGTATCACCAAGTGTGAGAGACTTCGTGTCGATGCCTCTCTTTTTCCGTAGCCTAATTGATAGCTGGCTTGGTGGCAACGGGCTCTTTTCGATCTGGGTCTTTTCTAGAAATCCGACCAGAGGCTTCTCCGAAGATAGAGTGGCATGGTTCTGGTCTCCGGGCATGGGGGTAAATGAGAAAATAAAGCTTGTCTCTGCATTTGGGCGAATATACTCGTGAAAGGCCCCGATGTTGCCGCTGATGTGGGTTTCCGCTTTAAGACGGCTAGCCAGCAAGTCAATATCATCCGTGCACGGCTTGCTGTTTGTCTCTGCGAGGTCCTTCGGGTCGGCGTCTATGATGCTCTCGGAGAGGATAGTCGACGGGTTGTGAGCATCTATGCAGCTGCTTGCGGTGGATTTGCCACTGGCTGACCGTGTTGGTTGCGTTTCGAGACTTGGCTGGCTTGAATGTTCATCGCGTAGCTGTGGGATGCAGTTCTCTGTTGAGGATATGGTCTCAAGACTAAAATCTCCCGAGACAGACATCAAGTCTAGTACAGTACATGCTCCGCTGGAGTTTTGCTCATCAAGCAAGTAGCTGTCGACAGATGTCATTGATTTGGAGGTCACCTCAAGTTTCGATTGATCGTCTAGGCTCTCTGAGGCGGCGTCCATGGCACAGATGGCCGCCGGCGTTAAAAGAGGCTCGCAGTATGGCCCCGGAAGCTCTGGCATGGCGGAGATGGCAGATGTTTGTGCTGCTTCACAGGCTGTATGGCCGTTATTGATGGAGAGACAAAGTGATTGATACTGAAGAAAAAGAATAATACAATTTTCATTTCGTCGAGGGAATAAAAGACAAGAAACTAAACAGGCAAGAGACAAGGCCGGGTGGCTGTAAACAAAGCGCAGCGAGTGAAAGACACGGCCAAAACAAAGTGTCACCACGGAAGCAGATCCAATACAACGGAAGGGAACCCAGAGTGATATGCGAGCAGAAAAACAACAAAAATAAGTAATCATCCTGCTTCCAAAAGAGAAGGAGTGATCGGTCCGCTCATGCCTGGAGAGCCTGCCCGGACATAAAGGCACTGAATGCTTTCTATTATTTGTTAGTATGACGTCGACGTTTTCCATGTTGTTAGGTAACTTACGGGGTTGCGTGTCTGGATGTAGACGGTACCGGGTCCTGTGAACTTGCACACAAGACCTTCGTTCGAAGCGAGACCCGAGATGATACCGCCCGAGGCGACTCGCTCCAGCACATACTTTGTGTTCCATGCCACGAGATGGCCGTTGTCGACAATGTACTTTTCGCCCTCGACAAGGTCCTTCTTGATGATGGCACCAAAACTGGAGATCCACAGCAGGCCCGTGCCGCGGATCTTGTACACCCACAGACCCTCGCCACTGAACATGGCCTTGCCGAGGCCCTGGCGCTTGTACTCCTTAATGACGCCCTGCGTGCAAGCCAAGAAACCGTCGTGGCCAACAGACCACGCTTCACTGCCGGTCAGGCGGATGCTGGTAATGTCACCCAGCATGGGCGGGCCTACGAGCAGCTCACCCGGGCCCGTGAACGTCGACGAGCCCATCTCCGTGCCCGACACGAGCTTCTTGACCGTGAACTTGAATGCACCCTTGAGCGTGATGGAGTTTGACATGGCAATCATGACGCCCGGCTTTGCCGTCAGCGGGCATCCAATGGCCAGCTGGATGGTCAGGATGGTGTTGCAGTCGCGGTGGCTAATACGGTAGCTTCCACCATTGAATGTGCCAACGTCATCAACCACTGCTGTTGCACCCGTAAACATTCCAGCAGCAGGGGCACCCAGAAGAGCACCAGCCCCCGCTTCTCTGACGACTGGCTGAACTTCCTCGATGCTCTCCTCAGCCATCACGGGTTGCTGACCTAAGCCGTGGGCGCCTGCCTTCTCAACTGGGTAGCCTGAGCTCGGGCCTGGCTGGCCATTGTCGACGTAGGTGGGTGGTGCTGCAAACTGGTTGGGCGAGGGCGTGGCCTGCGGTGGGGGCTGGACGGCAGGAGCCACGGACGAATGAGACGTTGTACGGCTGTGAATAGGCAGACCGGCCTGCTGCTGTTGTGGTGGTGCCGGGTAGGTACGCTGCTGCGGTGGCGACTGGGGCTGTTGTTGCTGCTGGGGAGGAGGAGGGTATGAGGTCTTGGCAGAAGGAGCAGGCGAACCGGCAGCCTGGCCCGGTGGAGGGGGATAGAAGCCGGTGGCCTGTCTGGGCTGTGCCTGGGGACCGCCGTACGAGAAGTTGGTGCGCGCAGCAGGCGGTGACTGGGGCGGTGGTGGGTAGTTTCTCTGAGCTGCCGGAGCTGTCGCTGTTAGCAAGTCGTTCCTTCCCGGTCTATATATGTCCTTTCCTCCTTCGCTCTTTCCAATGGCAACGCCATCGTACCTGCTGCAGCTCCGGGCGGGGCTATATCCGTCAGTAAGAAATCTAAAAGGGAAGGAGACTGCTTTGGACTACTCACGAGGATAGAACTGGTTGGACATGGTAGCGATAGCTGTGTGTTTGCTTTGTGGTGGAAGTCACGATCGACGGATCGCGGGAACTGGCACTGTACGGCCGTTAGCATATATGGTGTTCTGTCGCAACTTCCGATTTTGGAAAGAGGAAACCACTAACATGCAGAGTCGGGAAGGAGAGACTGGTGTTCGTGATGCAAGGCGAGAAAGGTGCTTTCGAGAGAGGGGTAGCAATAATTAGGAAAGAGCGAGCAGCAGCGCAAACATAAATAGAAAGAGCGAACCAAAGGATTTACATACGTCCACAGTCTCTCTATGATCCTCACTTTACAGGGTTGTACTGCAGCGCTACTTGCCGTTCTTTGCCTATTTAAAGCTTCTGCTCTTTCCCCAGCCGCAGCAGCTGCAGGCTGCTCCCCCCGGCGTTGGACGCGCATTCTGCCATATTGCCAGCTTCCGTTGGCTCCTTCTAATTCTATTCGCGGCATAGGACCCTCGCTCTTACCATTTGCGAAACTGTCACATGGATGCCAACGGAAGGAAATGAAAGCAATTGACAGTCGTTGCTTCCCTATCCGGCGGAGTATCCTCACTATCAATTTACACTATGAGGACGACTTACAAGCAGGGTTGGCGTGGGCGCTTAAAAAGGAGGGGCGCTTCGACTTGGCTCTTAGAGAGGCACGTTGATTGGCCAAAGCTTCTTGGCTGCTGCGCCCAAGACTGTGTCGGTGTTGTTAGTGCTCTGTCCTCTTGTCGCAACGCGTGATGCTTCACCTAGGTTTGATATTGAGTTTGCAGCGAGACGCCGTGATGAATCACATCTATCTTCTTGGATTATTTTTATTCAATATTTTGTCTAGTTCTTTATTTTTGCTGGTATTTTTACTCCATTTTTGACAGCATATACATTTGCTCCTGCACTTTTTCTTAGGAGTAAAATTACTTATCAATTAACACTCATTTGCACTCGTGTCATTTCACTAATAGATACTTCGACTATCCATTATTAGAGCTACCTCGTCTCATATATATCGTCTATTTTTTATAATTGCCACTCTCACCACAGCATACTCAACATCTCGAATTTCGGATGTAATGGAGATGTCGGAGGATAGCGATCTCCGTCCCGGCCTGCTCGGTCGCTCCTGCTGTTTGGATTCCCTATGAGCGGGTCCATTGGACTACAGCTGTGCCATCCAGCCAATCACAAGACGATACGGGTGTCCAGTGCCTTCTCCTTCCCAATGAGCAATGACGCAGGCCCGCCGCGACTCAGGCCGAGCATAGGGAGTTAGGACAGTTAGCACACAAAAATTTGCAGTGGAAAAACAGAACGACAGCTGCGCATCAGACGACCACGACGACACCGGAGCCGCATTGAGCTATTTGCCGATTGATATCTTTGTATGCGACAACAGGCGTATCTATTGCAGCCTTGCTAGCAGTTTTACTTTTTGTTGTCAGCCTTCTCAGCCTTCTCAGCCCTCCCGACAGCTCCGCGACGCCACAGACCCCCTCCGACGACGACAATCACCTGACGATTGACGACCCTGCTCTACTTCACCCGACACCGCATAGCTTGACCGACAGAGTTGTTTAACACGGCTTACCTCCCAAGAGCATCTTGACGCATACTCCAATTCACAACCCAACCACATATACAATGCTGCGTCGGTCAGTGCAGGCCCTCGAGGCGCTGGTGGAGCAGCAGCAGCCGGCCATGCTCCTTGTGCGCCGCACCGCGACGTCATCTGCGCGCAGCTCCATGCGCCCCCTGCCGTCCGCCTTTTTCTCCCCCGCTCCATCTGTCTCTGCATCTGCAGCCCGCCAATACTCGACCTCTTCCTCCTCTCGCATTGTTTCTCAGCTCACCTCGCGCATTACGTCGACCTTCCGTGCCCAGACGCGGCGCACATTCCACTCCTCTCGCGCACGGAGGTCACACGATGGCCCCAAGAGCGAAGGCGCCAAGGCTCACAGTGCCGGAGAGTCCAACGAGGCCCTGACACTGAGCCAGCGCCTCAAGAAGCTGTCGCGCGAGTACGGCTGGGTGGCCCTGGGTGTCTACCTGGGCCTGTCGGCTCTCGACTTTCCCTTTTGCTTCCTCCTCGTCCGCTGGCTCGGCACCGACCGCATAGGTGCGTTTTATCTTACACATTAGGTCCCCATACATTGGAACACTTTGAACACTGCTAACAGTCTAGCTGCTGCCGAGCACTTTGTCGTTTCCCACGTCAAGGCCGTCATCCCTGAGAGCATCAAGGAGTACTGGGCCAGCTACCGCAAGGAGCTAAAGGATGTCCAGCGCGAGAGCGGCAATGAGATCCCCGAGTCGGAGCAGGTCGAGGGCTGGGGCGTTAAGGAGGCCGAGGCCCGCGTGTCCAAGGATGCCAGTACGTATGCCCACGACACCCTCGTACGCAACCATACTAACTCGCAAACAGGTCTCGCTACACAGCTGGCACTGGCATATGCCATCCACAAGAGCTTCATCTTTGTGCGTGTGCCTCTGACTGCCGCAGTGCTGCCCAAGGTGGTCAAGGTGCTGCGGGCATGGGGCTGGAAGATTGGCAAGCCGAAGCCGCTGTAAGTAGCGACACGGCAGGCCGTTTCGGCCATCGATCTGAGCCATGATAGACAGTGACTCACACTGAGGCTGTCTATCTTGTTGATGTCATCTTCCCTCAAGCATGCCGTTGTGCCGTGCCTCGGCATGCCCTGTATTCTACTCACTCTTCCCTTGTTCTCAATTTTGTTTTGAGCAGTCTTTTCCTGTTTCTGTACATATTGAAAATGATTATTGGCGCATTGCAGCATTTTGGCTTTTATATTACTGGCACTCTCATCTCTCAACTCTCGTCCTTGCTTTCTTGACTTTGCCTTCCATTCGGTTTGAAATATGACTAATCAACCGAGTTACAGTACTTCTGCAGCATCTGCAGTGTAACAGCGCTAACAACACTACTACAGCACTTACGCACTTACAGCGGTGGAAAGTACGCACCAAACCCCAACACGGCAGGCACCTCCCGCCCACTAACACGGAATGAAAGAGCTCTTGCGGCCTTATCGTGCGCTAACATGATGTGCCCACCTGCCTGTTCCTGACGTGCCTGGCCGATCTCGATAGCACATGGTCAATGGCGCGATAGCACCTTCCGTTATGCGGACTTGCGCATGCCTGTCCCTTCTCATCCTGGAATCCTACCCTAGACAGACATCTCCGGAGGCAAGCTTTGGCTCGACTCGTCTTCCGTCTCTTTGTATATCTTTTTGTCCCCCCCTCGGCCTGTCCAAAACGTAACCTGGCCATCCCCCTCATCGCGCAATACGCCCCTACTATCATCCCTCTTACAAGAGGCTTTTGCCGATGATCCGCGCCGCATCCTATCTTTGCCGTTTCAGCCGCCGTCTTTTGTGTGATTGTCTTGATCTTCCTCTTTGCTCTCTTTGATCCCACTTGGTTTCTTCCTGACTACTCGATTTATTGTTCTTATGACTTGCGCTGCGCTGTCGCTTTTTGATAAGAGCTGCAACTCGCTGATCTCTCCAACAACTCTAAACGGCCTTCATTTTCTTTGATTATATTTTGTTGCATATCTTACATTCTTTGCTTCGACGCGCTTCTTCTTGGTCGACCGTGGCTTGATTCATACAGAGATCAAGTCAAACTTGGCACCTCGGCCGGATGACACGAGACACCCTCACAATGGACGAGTCGGCTTTATCTCTCATGGAGAAGGCCCAACCTTATACTGATATCGAGCCAAACAGCCCGGCGACGCCATTGCCAGATTCAACGATCAGACAGCAAAGACAAAGACCGCGAATCGTGCAAACATCACTCATTTTGATATCGCTGGCCCTAGTTTGGGGCGTGGCGTCTGTCGTTTCTCCACGAGTTCGTGTGTCCTGTCTTGAACACACAACAAAAGCAACACCAGCAGAGCCAGTTCTAGCCAAGCGCGACGATGCATCGTCTCAAGCCGCTCAGGTGCTCGAGTGCTTCCAGGTCGCACAGCCTGTCCTCACACCGGCTGGTCCAACTACGGACCGCTCTCCCACACCCAGCGGCGGCTACACCATCACGCTAATGGACCATGTTTTTGGCAATAGCTACGGCCAGCCGTATGTTGGAAGCTACGCACCACCGAATGTTACATTCAACCGCGTCGTCATGAATTTCACTGCCGTGTCTGCCGGCGTCCAATTCGACCGGCTGGCCTTGATGTACTTTGGCGACACTGAAGTTTGGCGCACGAGCACCGCAGAGCCCGTCGCATCTCCTGGCATTCAGTGGACCTACCTCAAGGATATGACACCCTACCTTTCACTGTGGCAGTCGCCGCAGAAAGTCATCTTTGATCTGGGCAATCTCATCAGCGACCGCTACACTGCCTCGTTCAACGTGACCTTGACAGCCACCTTTTTCCAGGTCGACGAGGCGGCAATTCTTGCCAATGGAGGCACAACACCCAGTGATTTGGTCATTCCCATTTCTGCCCGCAACAGTGCTTCCAATGGCGTCAGTCAGTTTACTCTTCCTTCTGACAACGCAACTAACACCATTACCGATTTCCCACGCAACGCACGCCGTGCTGTCTTCTCTGTATCTGCCAACGGGCAAGCCAACGAAGAGTTTTGGTGGCAGAATGTCCTACAGAGTGATGCCCTGGCATTTGATTCGTCCGTCGGCGCGCTCCCCGGATACAGTCCTTTCCGCGAGGTCCAAATTCTGATTGACGGCCAACTTGCCGGTGTCCAGTGGCCATTCCCTGTTGTCTTCACTGGCGGCGTCGTTCCCGGCCTGCACCGTCCTATTGTGGGTGCTGACGTTTTCGACTTGCGCGAGCATGAGATTGACATCACGCCCTGGTTGCCTATCCTTTGTGATGGAAATCCACACACCTTCACTATTGTCGTTTCTGGACTGAATGACGACGGCCAGACCTCGGGCACCGCAACACTGACAGGTACTGTGCCATCGAGCTGGTACGTCACCGGCAAGGTCTTTGTCTGGCTGGATGACGAGAGCAGTAGTGCTGGTTCCAACTCGACAGCTATCACTACCGGCACTGCACCTATCGTCAACGACTCCGGCCCAACCATCAGTGTCACTCAGAGCGTCGCTCAAAACGCCTCGGGCAGCAACACCACCCTTCAGTACACTGTTTCTGTTTCACGGTCATTTAGTGTGCAGGGAACTATCTACCCAGGAGGCCAGCAAAGCAAGTCGCTTCCCGTCTCTTGGTCACAATCTTTATCCTACTGGACTACAGGCCTTGTGTCGGACTTTGGAGACAGCCAGATCAATAATGTTACGATCAGTGGCTCCGACAAAGCCACCGCTGGAGGATCCGGCGCCAATGAGTATGCGTATAGCTCCGACTACAGCTTCCCAATTTACTGCAACACAACTGCCACTGTATCTCCCCAGGGAAACCTGACTATCTGGGCATACCTGGACCAAGGCCTGGAACTGCAGGTTGCAGGCGCTGGAGTGTTCCCAACCGGTCTCGAGGCATTTGCAGGAGTCGATACAGCCGGAAGCAGTGGGCCTGGCACCGCTGGCCACTTTGCAGGCGGCTCGGCCCTGAGCACTCGTTCCATCGGCACAGCTAGCTACTTCCGCACGGGAGACCAGAAGAACAGTACCGGCTTCGGTACAACCAACCAAATCTTGCATTTTGGTGGTTTCAGCAGTGAGGGCATAATGGGCTCAACACCAGACGTCACGCTCTACTCTCGCAACGTCACGGCTGTCAACCAGACGATCACATTTGACCACGAAAAGATTGCGGGTGGCGACGAAAAGGTCACCGTCCAGACGTTGGACAGCACTCATCCAGGCCCTCCCGCCCTGTTTGCACAAGTACCGGAGAGAGGAAGCAGATTCTCCGGATCAAGTGAAGACTCATATGAGAATGGAGAGATATGAGCGCGCTCTGTTCATTTTATTCACGTGTAGCAACATTTTTTACATTTCAAACTCTAAGCAGTGCAAATTGTGATATTGTAAAGATTATGGGCTAGGATGGCTAACGACACTACCTATCTAGCTGGAGAAAACCTTCTCGCTTGCGTCTTGGGTGATGTTGTTTTGACAAACATAGTTTGTGAAGTGTCTTGTTGGAAGCTTCTTTTCAAACATCTCGTCCAGGTCAGCATAACTTCTGCCTTTTGTCTCGGGAATCTCGATGTACACGATAATGACACCGATAACACAAAGACCAAAGAAGAAAAAGCCCATTTTACCGCCCAGGTTTCCTTCATCTGAGTTGAACATGTACGGGATGAAGAAGTTGAAGGCCCACGAGAAGAAACCGTTGACGAGGAAGCCGAAGCCCTGAGACTTGGCACGCAAGCGCATACTCGAAGTCTCGGCTCCAACCACAGGGTAGGCACCGCCAACACCCAGGCCGTAGAAGACGTTAATGACTACCAACATGATGCCGATAAACCACATCGCCTGAGACGAGCCGGGAAAGCAACCAGCAATGCCAATACCAAGCCAAAAGAGGCCGACACTACCGGTGCTAAAGAGCAAAATTGTGCGCCGGCCGAGCATCGTCATGGCAAACCACGAGACTATATTGGCTGGAAGACCCAGGCCGATTTTTATCTCCGTGACCATTGTCGACAAGCTTGCAGACATACCTGCCAGCTCGAGAAAGTAAGCCGAGTTGGACAGTAGTGTCACACCGAGGCACTGCTGCAGCGTGTTTGCATAGAAGATGATGCGCGTGCGCCGCCAGTCGGTGCCCTTGAAAATGTCTCGGTACTTTGTCTCGGCGACAACTTGCTGGTGCTGGTTCTCGTTCTCGAGGGTCGTGGCGAGCTCACGGATGCCCGCGTCGACGGTCTCTGGATCATATAACCGTCTGTAAGCACTGCAGGCCTTCTCGACCAAGCCGCGCCGCAGAAGGTAAGCGGGACTTTCGGGAACGACGAGGGCCACCACAACAGCGAACACGGCGAACGCCCACTGCGAAGCAAAAGCGACGAGGTAGGCGCTGTTTCCGGTCAAGCTGATGCGCGCATAGATGATGGACACAGCGATCAGCTGACCTAGGACGAGGAAGAAAGTGAAAAGGGACAAGAGAGGACCACGCAGTCTCGGAGGAGAGATCTCAGAAATGTACGTCTGGCAAGTCGAGTTGAGCATTCCCAGAGACAGACCGAGGACTGTCTTTCCAGCCAAGTACAGGCCGCGACGCGAAAGCATGTCTGACGGCTCGTCCGAAGCGTAGATGAGACCAGTGGCAGCAACACCAATCAGACCACCGACGCCAAAAGTAAATTTGCGGCCCAGGCGATCGGCCAGAGGGCCGTTCACAACAGCACCAAGCATGACGCCGACCTGGACCATGGCGTTCCAAAGGGAAAGCCACAATGAAGGAATAATATAGGCTCCGTTATGTAGAGCACCATATTCCTTTCTGTTTTTTGTTAGGCTATGTACCCGAGAACGAATCTAAAGAGAGAGACTTACTTGAAGGCGGGCATTGCAGTGATCACACCAACGATGATGTTGTCGAAACCGTACATCATCGGGCCGACAGCCATCAGCACACAGTAGAAGATGGCCTTGGGATTTTGCTTGATCTCATCCAAGATTGTCGACTTCTTTTCGGCCGCAGCCCGCTGCGCATTATCGACGTCGACATCTTCGACGGCTTGAACGTGCCCGTCCATTTTGTGACTTGGTCTTAATTTGTCAAAGATCGGCAGAAATAATTGGAAGGCTATCAGACTTGACGATGCTGCTGGTTTGGGAGCCAATAGTGTTGCAGATTATATTCCTTTCGAGGCGAGCACGAGGCTTTATATAAGAGCTTTACACGACACCCCCGTGCTTTCATACTTAACTCACACCCTACCCATACCATATTCCACCCATACATAGAGGTTATATTACGGTAACCGGCATTCTTGTAAGGCCCATCTCGGCTAGGGCTTGACCGAAAAAGCATGTTGCCACCTGGGGTCCCCTTGGGGAACCCCCTGGGGTAACGGCAGATAGTTCAGAGAGTCATGTATGTAGTAGGGGAGACACGACTCTTCAGCCCTTCAAGCGAACCGGATAAATATCATAAAGCCATATCACAAAAAACCTTGTCTAGTGCAGCTTACCCCGCATGGCGGTCTCCATGTTTGTATTGCTGGTTCTCCCCACGGGGAACGCTGTTGATAGACGGCCCAGACACTATTGTCGGCCAAAGTCCGCAATAATGCTGTTTATTGTCAGCCCAGCGGAATAAAGCCCGCTACAACTGCCAAGGCCGCGTATGATTGTTTTGAAAAGGAAACTCGGCTCAGAATTTCCAGTTCGGGAGAGGAACCACGGCTCGAATGAGTTAGTATCGGTAGATTCCCGGCAGTGCCTCGTGGCAAGACAGCCCGGGTGGTGCTTGGATGGGTCTGGCCAAGCATATATCGCCCTGAACGAGACTGGCCTCCTGGTATCTCGGCTTAACCTCCAACGAGAAGGCCCACTCAACTACTGTCAAACCCATCGCGATGCCACCCTTGGATTGTTATGTGGGTTATGTTTGATTATAATTCAACTTCTTTTCACTCAGCTCGGTGTCTTCTCTGACGAGGCTGTGCCACAGACTATTTCCAAGCCTGGGTATATCGATGCAGCCCCTTGCTCCCAGACTGGAACCGAAAAGAGCACGCATTGACTGGACAACTGGCCAAGCTAAACCCCAACACACCGGAAAATCGGCAAGTGATTATCGCTATGGAAGTACTGCCTGTCACGTTGCGCTTTGAGCATCATCGCGAACCGCTGGGCATTGGCAGCGCGAAGCCACGCATATCATGGAAATTTGAAGGCACGGAGCCGAACTGGACACAAGCAAGTTATGATCTCGAAATTACCCGACAGAGCACAAACGACGGCGAGCCAAAAGTCTACAATGTTGCATCCCCGGAGTCTGTCTTGGTGCCGTGGCCAAGCAGCCCATTGAAGTCCGGCGAGGCTGCGACTGTTCGCGTGCGAGCGTTTAGCGAGAGCAGTGCCCCTACACCGTGGTCAGATTATGCTACAGTCGAGGCTGGCTTGCTGAGCCCAGACGATTGGACTTGCTCACTGATCGAAAGCCCGTTGTCGACACAAACCGACCCGAAGTCACCTCACAGCAGCGTTCTATTTCGGCGCTCGTTCACCACATCCTTGGCATCTCCAATTAGCTCTGCGAGACTATACATCACATCGCATGGCGTCTACGAGGCTGAAATTAATGGTACACGGGTGGGCGACCATGTTCTGGCTCCGGGCTGGACAAGCTACAAGCACGAGCTCACATATCAGACGTTTGATATTACTGATCAACTCCGAAACAGTTCGGAGAATGTGATTGGAGTCCATGTTGGCGAGGGCTGGTATGCCGGACGTCTTGGTTTTCTTGGAGGCTCGTGCAACATTTGGGGTGACAAGCTTGGCGTCATCGCACAGCTTGTCATTACATACGAGAATAGCTCAACGTCGTTGATCCAGACGGATAGGTCGTGGAGCTGCCTGAATGGAAGCGCTGTGGTGCGGTCGGAAATATACAACGGCGAACACTACGATGCCCGATTACACATTTCCGACTGGTCGACTTCAGCTTATGATATTTCACACCATGATTGGAAATTAGTCAACGAGGCCAATCACGACAAAACACTGCTTCGAGCTCCCGATGGCCCTCCAATCCGCCGCACACAAGAGATAAAGCCGATTTCGTCCTGGAAAAGCCCCAGTGGTAAATGGATCATTGACTTTGGTCAGAACCTTGTCGGCTGGGTTCGTGTTCGCAATACCGACAAGACGCCGACTGGTTATACTCTTAAACTCACACACACTGAGGTCCTGGAGAACGATGAGGTCGCAACTCGCCCACTTCGCGAGGCTAAAGCGACGGATACTATCGTGTTCAATGGCGAGCCCCTAGAATGGGAACCGCACTTTACCTTTCACGGATTTCGCTACGTGCAGGTTGAGCAATACCTGTCGACAGTCGATAAGGATGGAGCGGCCGTCGAAGCCGCCGTGGGCGTTGATCTGTTTGACAGCATAAACTTCACAGCCGTTGTCATCCAGAGCGATATGGAACGCAGCGGCTGGTTCGAGTGCTCTGAGCCTCAGCTGAACAAGCTTCACGAAAACATTGTTTGGTCGATGCGCGGCAACTTTGTTGGTGTGCCGACCGACTGCCCTCAGCGAGACGAGCGCCTGGGCTGGACAGGCGATCTACAAGCATTCGCGTCGACTGCGTGTTATCTATACGACGTCCACGGCATGCTGCAAACTTGGCTGCGGGGACTGGGACTAGAGCAGGCTGCACGCAAGGGACAAGCCGATGAAGGCGTGCCGCCCCTATTCTCACCCAATACGGCTCCCGACAGAAAGGGCTTGTCGACGGCTATCTGGGGTGACAGCGTCGTCATGGTTCCATGGGACATGTATCAGTTTTCAGGCGATGTTGACATCCTCAGAAATCAGTATGAGGGAATGCAATCGTGGCTGAACAAGGGCGTCGTGAGAGACGATACTGAAACCAATCTCAATCAAAGAGGCCAAGGCAGTCTTTTATGGCACAGCACAAAGTCCACACAGCTGGGTGACTGGCTGGACCCAGCTGCACCGCCGAGCGAACCCGGCAACGGCCTGACTGACAGCTTGTTGGTTGCTAACGCATTTCTTGTTCGGACAACCGAGCTAATGTCAGACATTGCAGCAAGGCTGGGCGAGTCTACAGCTTCTGAAAAGTACAAGTCGGATGCGCTGGCATTACGGCGTGCCTTTGCAGACGAGTATGTTACCGCCAAGGGCCGGGTTGTTGGTGATTCGCAGACAGCACTATCACTGACGCTGCACTTTTCGTTATTTGCAAACTCGGAGCAGGAGGAGCATGCCGTCAAGAGACTGGTCCATCTGATTCGCAGCAAGACGCGCTTCAAGATCGGAACCGGGTTCGCTGGCACACCGGTGCTTGGACATGCTCTCACAAAAATGGGAGAGACGCAAATTTTCTATCGCATGCTGCTGCACCGCCGCTGCCCTTCTTGGCTGTATCCGGTCACGATGGGCGCGACTACTGTCTGGGAGCGGTGGGACAGTATGCTTCCAGACGGCAGCATCAATCCCGGTGAAATGACGTCGTTCAACCACTATGCCTACGGTGCAGTAGCCAACTGGATGCACACAGTGATCGGAGGATTGCGGCCACTTTTGCCCGGATGGAAGCGGTTTGCAGTGCGGCCTATCCCTGGAGGATCAGTCACACACGCAACGCAGCGGTTTGAAAGCCCTTATGGTCGTATTGAATTGAACTGGAAGCTTTCGGAGGATAGCAAGCAACTGTATCTTCGGCTTGTCGTACCTCCTAGTACGTCAGCGGCTGTCCAGCTGCCGGGACAGTCTGAAGAAAAGGAGGTGGGCTGTGGCATTCATGAGATTTCTGTGCCATACGAAGCTCCAGCCTGGCCGCCGCTGCCCATCTATGCGCCGTTCCAGCCTCACGATGATGATGAGCCATAGATAGTTGATTACCTGTCAGTAGCGAGATTGAATATCTGCACCCATATATCACTTGGTGAAACAACAAAAACAAATGTCGAAGCAGGCTCTATTTTGTAAATCAACCAATATGATAGCGATGTAGGTAAGCGTAGTCGCAAACACCAGCGTAATACCGTGGGATCAGAACGAAAGTGCATTAATATCAAGGCATGGAAATTGGACGAAAAGGGGAAATATCCGAGCCCCGACTTCGATCGGCCCCCTCCCGACTTACACGGGGTCTTGGAGCTGGGCCGAACTTGTAATTCATTGAGCCGATGAAGCCGTGATGACCCCGAAAGTGCAGTCTATGATACCTACAACTCTCACAGTCTCCTATAGTTTGCTTTAACCTGTGATTCTATCTGACGAGAACAACAATGAGAATCATAAAAAGCGAAAGAAGAACGAAGTCTGATTTCTGGTGAATCTTGATCATAGTGTAGACGAGTGCCTCCGCACGCGTTACCTTTGACTCCAATTGCTCCCTCTACCCCAACTTATCACGTAAGACATACATCGGGTCACACCTGCCGATGATGACCCCCGCACCACCAATGAATGCATCTACATTAGCATCATTGTGTGTGGTTGTCCCCCAGCTTGTATATCCGCTGTCGGCCTTGATGGCTCACGGTTAAACTCTATCCCATTTGCGCATCTGCCGAGACATTGGAAGCCGTGTTCGTATAAAGGAATACTTTCCCATACTCTGAACCTCAGAAGCAAGCATCCTCTGACTTGATATACACAATCGCCTTGCATAACCACTCCCGTGTCAGCACGCATACTGCATACCATCCATACCGGACTCCCACTGAGATTGGTCCGCAGCTACGGGTTCACCCCACGTCACGCATCCGAAGAAATCGCCAGAAGATAAAAGTCACGACACCGAGACTTGAGTTTCCAATAAACATAAAAAGCAAGCACAGTTGACTTTAAACTATCACCATGTCTCCGAACTGGACTCACCTGGTTCGCTTCCAGGCAAAGGAGGACGGACAGGAGCATCTCGGCCAGATAGATGCGGCCAAGGTGCCTGATCTGGGCCTCGCGCTCGAGAAGGGCGAGACTGTCACCGCAAAGCTCATCGAGGGCGACGCTTTCCAGGGAACTGTCAGCGACAAGGAGTTGACCATTGGCACTCTTCTGGCACCGCTGCGCATGGACGAGGTCCCCATCATCCGCTGCATGGGCCTCAACTACCGCGACCACGCGCGTGAGGCCGGCATGGCCATCCCCGATACCCCTGTTTTGTTCATCAAGCCGCGCACGGCACTGGCTGGCCCGGCACCAGCGCGCCTGAACGTGCCCAAGATTGCACAGGACGGCACCAGCGACTATGAGGCCGAGCTGGCCCTGGTCATTGGCAAGACGGGCCGCGATATTCCCAAGGAGAAGGCGCTTGAGTATGTGCTGGGCTACACTGCCAGCAACGACGTCAGTGCGCGTGCGCAGCAGTTCAAGAACTCGCAGTGGTGCTTCTCCAAGGGCCTTGATGCTTCATGCCCGATTGGCCCTGTGCTGGTTGCGCCGTCTGCCATTTCCGACCCGCACGGTCTTGATATCAAGGCCATTCTAAACGGCGACGTCGTGCAGGACTCAAATACCCGGTAAGAATTCTTTTTGATATGTTGTTGTTCAACAGCTAACAATGTAGTGAAATGATCTTTGATATTCCCACCACAATTTCGTTCTTGTCGCAGGGCACGACACTCGAGCGCGGCACAATAATCCTGACGGGCACTGGCCCCGGCATTGGTGCCATGCGCAACCCCAAGCTGTCGCTGAACCACGAGGATGACATGCGTGTCGAGATTGACCAGATTGGTACGCTTATTAACAAGGTGTACTATGAGTAAAGATGGATATGAACGTCATGAGGTAGAGCGAGCAGAATCAATGACACACTACCAGATCAAGCAATTGCGTAGGTGATTTCGTCGACGATGTATTCATCATGTTGCGGGTATGTAAATCATGCTGAACAGTAAGAAAATCCCGAGATGTTCATCATATTTCCTAATTTTGACTCATCTTCTGCTACTTCTTGATGTTTAAGATCGGTACGAACAATTAAGCTCTGTGCCATGGAGTTTCACCGAGGCAAATCGATAAGAGCTTCATGTGTAAGAATGTGCCGCTGGAAGTAGAACAACGCGCTATTACGGTTGATAGTTAGAACTTTTACAGCGTGTTTCCGACGTGTCGGATATACGCGGGGTTGTAGGCTTGGCGATACGCTGTCCAATTCAAAGCGTGTCTACAGCGCGACGTGATCTTATCAGTACATCGTAAAGTATTCATACAGGAGGGGTTGAAGCTGGAGACTGTCGAAGTGAGGATCATTGGTGAATGCCGTCTGTAAGGTTTTGTGACTCAACGCGGATAGGCAGCCATATCGGAGAGGGACAAAAAAAGGACATGATTTACGAGCATCAGAAGAACATGGCGCCGCGGAGGACCATCCTAGACGGCAGATTGGACAAGCTAGTGGTCTACTTGTAGAGATTCGCCGACCAAAGATGTGATGACGTTGGTCAACTAAACACAATGCAAGCCAAAAGAGTAAAAAGAAACGGCACTCGGCGATGGAGGACTATGCAGGTAAAGCGTAAGAAACAATAAAGGCCCGGAGACCCGGGGTAGAATGGAGATAGCAACCGGTAGAGGGCAGATCCAGACGAGAAGAGGAGGAACAAGCGAGGCTAATTCCGTTGATAAGTTTAAACAGCCACGAAGGAGCTTTGACATGCTGATTATATCAGTTGATAGTGATGAGTTGCTGGCGAGCACACGGAGTTATAGATCATAGGGTAGACCGCAGGGTGCCACTGTGCCGTTGTAACAAGACAAGCCTACCAAAACAGGAAACAATGAACAATATACGAACAAGGACCCCAGGATGAAGAGGATGGAGATGGGTCATCGCAAGGACGTAGCGCATTTCCGATGCGAATATGATCGAAAAGGGTTATGGAAAACGAACAGACACACAGTACAGGCACACAGCACGCCGCCAGCACGGCGGCGAAGAGTGCCTGTACGTTTGTTATGAGGCTAGTCGAGACTGGTTGACACTTGTACCAACTAATGGCTCCCAGATTGCTTCTAACTCTCGAGGACCCCTCTGCAAGCAGGCCTAGACTATATTGGGCATGTCCAGACGAAGTCGAGGAGCAATTGCGTGGGGCATTGGAGATAAGAAAGATGGAAAAAGAGGCGAAACAGAGGCGAGTGTTGATGGATAAGCATACTGAGACTGAGGACCTCGGATGGGCATTACGGAGTACGGAGTGTCTGTTGAGGTCTCGTGAGAAATGTGAAGTCTGCGGAGTGATGGGTTTTCCGGAAGAGAGCTGTGATACTTACAGTACTTTGTTGTCGTTGGGCATCGAGCACCTCAGGTCACACGAGAAGAGTGCCCGAACAATGCTGCCGATAACTCGGAACGCCGTCCGTCTGGCTGTTCATCTTCGCCGTTCTTTTTCTGAGCGCCGATCAACTCTGCAGCCACTTGCGGAAGTCCAAAGCGACGGCTAGCTGCTAACAAGCAATACAGGGAGCAGAAGGAAGCTGGGCAGAAACTAGGTGCAATGAGATACACATTTCAATGACAGGCGAATTGCAGGCGACGTAAAGCGCTGTCCTTGATAGTGGGATGCGATACGGCACTGATAAAGCATCCCCAGACAAATAGAAACGAGCACTAGCAGCACTAACAGCACTAACAACACTAACTGCGACTAATTCGGAGTAAAAGATACACATAACAGCTTGTTAATAACTCGTTACTATGGTTCAGAACTGGCAGGAGATAAAGACCGCCGCAGGATGCCATGGGCGCGCCTGCCCGGTTTGGTTGTCCGTTTCCGACACTGCCTGCAACAGTATCTTATGTGCATTCGAGGAAGGTGCGACACCCGCTACGAACAGTCTTCCTTCTACATCGAGAGCCAGCATCCATGCCCAAAGCCACAACGTCTACTCGACCACATCTATTAAATTAATTAGCATTTATAATCTATAATATTCAAAGCCAGCCTCGTCGCTCTTCATATAACTCGGCGGTCTTCCCATTGTTTTTACTTGGCATCTTCTTTTTTCTTCTTCTTCATCTTGTCGTCGAACATTTCTCACTCTATCCTCTTCAGCACCCCCACCTACTCTTCATATCCCATCATATCTCTGTCCCGTCTCGCCCTGTATAAGGACCTCCTCGTCGACCCCCTCCCCCTTCTCTCCCTCTCAGACTCTTGACTCCCTTGACATCATATCTCACCCCCACAATGACTGTCACGGCTGTTCCCACCCACCCCCTCGGCCCTCTGACGGCCGCCGAGATCACGGCTTCCACGGACTTTGTCCGCAAGTCTTGGCCCGCCGAGACCCTGTTCCAGTTCAAGGTCGTCACCCTCAAGGAGCCCGCCAAGGCCGAACTGGTGCCTTACCTGACTGCTGAGCGTGCCGGCACGACCCCCCTGCCGGTCATTGCTCGCCGTGTGTTCCTGGCCTACTACATCCGCAACACTGACAAGTTCCACGAGGCTGTTGTCAACCTGAGCGAGGGCAAGCTGGAGAGCAACATCCGTCTTGGCCCGGACAAGCACGCCAACGGTGATGGCGAGGAGATCATTGCTATTGAGAAGATTGTCCTCGAGGATCCCGAGGTTCTGGCTGCTATTGCGAAGCTGAAGCTCCCCGAGGGTGCCGTTGTTGTCACTGACCCTTGGATCTACGGCTCCGATGGTGTCAACGAGGGTCTTTTCCGTGACGACCGCCGTGTTATGCAGTGCTTCATGTACATGCGTGATCCGGCCAACTCCTCTGCAGTTGACAGCTGCCACTATGCGTTCCCCCTGCCTGTCTCACCTGTCATTGACTGTGTCACCCACAAGATTGTCCGTATCGACATCATGCCCACTGGCCTGGACACCAAGATCAAGACCATTGATGAGCTTGAGCCCTGGCAGCCGGCCCCGCCCAGCGAGTATGTCCCCGAGGCCATTGGCGATGCCAGCGCTTACCGCGAGGATCTTAAGCCCCTGCGCGTTGTGCAGCCCGAGGGTGCGTCCTTCAAGGTCGAGGAGTTCTCCGAGATGGGCCGTCGCGTGACCTGGCAGAAGTGGGACATGAAGGTCGGCTTCAACCAGCGTGAGGGTATGGTTCTGTACGATGTGCACTACGATGGTCTGCCACTTTTCTACCGTCTGAGTCTGAGCGACATGGCCATCCCCTACGCCGATCCCCGTCACCCCTTCCACAAGAAGCAGGCCTTTGACCTGGGTGATGTCGGTGCTGGTATCATGGCCAACAACCTGCAGCTCGGCTGCGACTGTCTTGGCTCCATCTACTACATGAGCGGTGTTCTGTCCAACGCTGCCGGTGAGGCTACTCCCTTCCCCAACGTCATCTGCATGCACGAGCAGGATGCTGGCATTGCCTGGAAGCACACCAACTACCGCACCGAGCGCGCCGTTGTCGTGCGCCAGCGCGAGTTCGTCCTGCAGACTATCCTGACTGTCTCCAACTACGAGTACATTCTGGCATGGGTCTTCAACCTGTCGGGTGATATCACCTACGAGGTCCGTGCTACTGGTATCGTCTCAACCCAGCCCATTGACCGTGAGCTTGAGAAGACTGCCCACCCCTTCGGCACCGTCGTCCACCCCGGTGTGCTGGCTGGCCACCACCAGCATTTCTTCAGTCTGCGTGTCGATCCCATGATTCTCGGTCATGGCAACACCGTCGTCTACCAGGACAGCGTCGCAATTCCTCGCGACCCCGTTCTTAACCCCCACGGTGTCGGCTACACTGTCAAGTCCACGCCCCTCACCAAGAGCGGCTTCCTCGACATGGAGACCTCCAAGACTGGCCGTGTCCTGCACATCACCAACCAGGATGTCCGCCACCCTGTCAACGGCCTGCCTGCTTCGTACAAGGTCCACCTGCCTTCCATGCAGCCCATTCTGGCCGACACCGAGTCGTTCCACTACCGCCGTGCCGAGTTTGCCGACCACCCGGTTTACGTGACTCGCTACGCCGAGGATGAGCTCTACGCAGGCGGCACCTGGACCAACCAGAGCCGTGGTGGTGACGGTGTGCGCTCGTGGGCTAAGCGCGATGATGATCTGGTCCAGGGCGACCCCGTCGTCTGGCTGCAGTTCGGCCTCAACCACGTTCCCCGTGCTGAGGACTTCCCCGTCATGCCCTGCGAGATGCTGCGTGTCACTCTGCGGCCAGCCAACGTGTTCGTCAAGAACCCCTCTCTCGATGTGCCCCCGAGCTCCCAGGCCGTCAACTGCAGTGTGTCTCTGAACGGCGTTGTCGATAAGGAGGCCAGCTGCTGTGCTTAAGCGACCAACGCTCACATATTCTGATTTGATGACGATGTTTTCTTATTTTAAGGGTTTGCGGCGTTTGATATCACTGAATTTAATCATTTATCTTCTATCAATTGAGTATGCATTTGCCATTGATGCATTCATAAAAACACCAATCGCGGTCTTTTGACTTCGCTGAAGCCTAGCCTTGGCTATTCGTAGTCCCTAGCCACCGCGGAGAAACTAGGTGAAGAGGCGGTCCTTTTGTCTCGGTCTATGATCTACACACCTTAGTCTAACTCTGTGGAGGGATGCGTGTGACAAAGAAGCAAATAGCTTAAGAGTAGGCAGCTTAAACATTCCAATCGACAGTTTGCAGTAATAACACAATCCACAAATGATTCGACCGCGAATTAGACGTCATGCGTCCCGAGCTCTGCGTATATCAATTGCACGGATCACGACAAATCTTGCCGATGGAAGATGACGACCTTGACACCCTTCCCTAGCTGGTCGCAGCTCAACTTCTCCAGGAACTGCACTGCCTATGGTCAATGGCTGTCGACACTGATTGCGCCGAATACATGGAACAAGGCAGACACCCTCAGCGGCAGTATCACAACGTCGATTGAGCTCTTCAACAGTGCGATACCCGATGGATGGGTCTTTACCAGCAACGCATCCGGCACTCCGACCAACTTTACTCTAGACGCGCCGACTGTCTACGATACCGAATACTTTGGAGACGTGCTGCAGTGGTTTACAACGCATCTCTACAGCGCGTACAATGCAACCGAGGGCCAGTGGTATGCCGACGCCGACTTTGTCAACAATGCCGTCTGGGACCCGGCCGACAAGTGCCCCAACGAATTTTGCAAGGCGATCGCGTTTACGGGCAACGCCGACCTGTCGGGCATCGGCGTCATCATCTCGTACTATATCGAGTCGTCCCTAGCGACACTCTACCTGGTGGTCTTTACGGCGTGGAGAATCAAGAAGTGGATGAAGCGACAACGGAAGCAGAGTGTGCCTGATAAACAAAAGGCCGATGCCGAAAGTGTGGCGCCACGACGGAGCCAGCCAGGGCTGTTCCGCCGTGCTCTAGGCCGCCTATTCGATGCCTTGCGAGGAAGTCTCGACAGCTTCCACATGACGACGACCGTGTTTGCTTTCGCAGTTCTCGTGGCGGCTATCATCATGGCCGCCAAGCACGCGCAAGACCACCGCCGTCACCCGGTCGACTTTCAGAACCTTCCCAGCGGCAGTGCTCTCTATGACTCTGCCCTCGGCCTCTTGGTCGGGTTATACAGCGTCTTTCCCGTCGTCACCTTGTATGCTCTTCTCCCACAGCAAGACGAGGTCATGGCGCCCAAAACTCAGTTGCATGACCGCGGAGGGCGGACCGATATGCGTCGCGGCGTGCTGGTCATCCTGTGGGCACTCGCTGCTGCCTTGGTCTACATCACACCCTCGAGCGAGCTCGACTATGAATTCCAGGGCTATTCATACGTTGACGGCAATGGCGACACCAGCGACTTTGCGGATGCATTATATGCATGCGACCAGCGCGGTGGGCGCAAATACTGGCGCGTGCTTTCGGCTCTCAAATATCTTGTTATTGGTGTGCCTCTCTTGTGGGCCATCATCACCGGAGCTCTCTACCTTTTGACTTTGAAATGGTCGCTGAAGAGCCTGCCCAAGACGCAGCCAACTCCACAGCCAGCAACCCCGTCAAGACGCCCTACAGCCCGCAATGCATGGCGGCATCTTGTTGCATGGTTCAATTGTGCAATCATGTGGACGATCCTGGGGTGTCTCACCAGCCTGCGCCAGGATATTGTGGAAGTTGCCGACGGGCTCGACAGCGAGAGCAACTGGGCTTTTGGGCAGATCCTGTCTATAGCCACTTGGGGTCCAGTCGCGGTAGATTTTGCTTTCCTCATAATTTGTGTGTATATTTTTTCGTGTTGCAGTTTGTATTCTATGGTTCTTTGGCTAACATGTAGTAGTCGGAATCGAGGACGGTCTTGGAGGTCGGCTACCTCTGGATTTCACTATCCGACAACTTCCAGGGGGCTCAACCTCACCATCACCAGATACGCCTCCATCGCCAAGCATACCGTCATCACCAAGCATGCCACCATCACCAGGCCCATACACTGCGAATGCTAGCCACAGCAAGACCGACAATTCACAAGGCCTGCCTTGCCCTGGCCAAGAAATGCAGACAGCATCTGTCAGTCGTCCATCTTCAGTCACACAGCCCAGGCGATCCACATCATCTACAACGCAAACACGGAGGACAAGTACTGGGCTCCAGGAAGAGCCTGCAACAGAAGATGATGCAACAGAAGATCAACATCATACATAGATATATTTCGCCCACATAAGCACGAAATTTGAGATTTGAACAAGCAAATATGATATTATTACACGACCAGACTTTTTATTCCCAGATAATTCCATTAATGAACGAGCACAAATAGTCTAGCCCTCGCCCTCGTTGGGGTTCTCGTTATCCTCATCGGGATCCTCGAGACCCTCGGGGACCTTGGGGCCGTTGTCCTGAGCGCCGCCAATGCTTCCGAACCGCTCAAAGGCGGCGTCGTAGCCACCGGGAACAGCCCAGAGGAAGTAGCTGGAGCGGAAGTTGTCAATCTGGTGGAAATATGCGTGGAAACTAGGCGGTTAGTTGTTGATCACTTTAGTTTTTTCCGGTTTTGGCACGTGAAAACTTACACATTCTGCTCCTCCTCGACGTTCCAGATGCGCTTGTAGATCTCAGCGTCCTTGAACGCGCGCATCTCCTTCTCGTAGACGTCAAAGTCCAGGGGATCCTTGCCGTTGGCCTGGGCACGGCTGTTGTATGTATCGAACACGGGACGCTCCAGCAGCAGACCGAAACCGGGCGCTCTCGGGATGCTGATGCGGCGACGCTCGTAGCTGAGGGCCATGGCCGGCTCGGGGTCAGTACCGCAGCGGGCCACAAGCACGGCCATGGCGACCATCTTGCGGATCTGGTGCATCATGAAGCTCTGGCCGTGCACCTTGAGGGACAGCCACTGCGTGTCGCGGATCTGGATGGGCTCCTTGTTCACGAGGAATGACTTGATGTGGCGCTTGGCGGACGCATCGTTGTACGACTTCTGGATGGTGTAGTTGTGGAAGTTGCGCGTGCCGACGTACTGCGTCAGGGCGTCCTGGAGGGCGTCCAGGCGCGAAGGCGTGATGCGGTACTGGCGCTTGGCGGTAATGTAGGCGGCCTTGATCTCGCGCATGGCCTGCTCGACGGCCATCTTGTGGCTGGGTGCCTGCTGCTCCTTGGGCTCGGATTCGGCCTCCTTTGGTGCCTCGGCCTCGGTAGTCTCAGCAGTCTCAGCAGCCTTGGCGGGCTCTGCAGAAGGCTCTGTCTCTGTTGTCATCTCGACGTCCTTCTTCTCCTCCTCCTTCTCCTCAGGCTTTGCCTCGCCCTCCGCCGTCTTCTCTACTGGCTTCTCGAGATCATCAAGACTGCGAACACCGCCAGAGGCAAACTCGCCAGTGTGCAGCTGCTCCTCAACACTGCGGCGAACCTCGGGCGTCAGCTTTTCGAGAACCGGCGTCACCGTGTCGCGCTCGACAACGTCCCAGAAATCCTTCACATCGCTCAGGCGCTCCATCATGGCCTCATAAACGCCCTCGCCGGCCTTCTTGGACGACGCGACCATCTCGTGGCCAAGGTAGCTCTTGGGGTGCGGTGGCAGCAGGGCGTAGCTGGGAATGAGATACTCGTACCACCGAGAATCGCACGCCTGGTAGCAGCTGAAGCTGTTGATCGTCCGCTGGATTCCCCAGACGCGAATCTGTGGGGGCAGTGCGGCGTTTATCTTGTCGACGATATCCGCGTCTTCGACAATGAGCTTCAGGGAGATGACGTTGCCAGCGGCGTGGACGCCCTTGTCCGTCCGCGCACAACGCACCAGACTCGATTTCTTCGGGTCATCAGCGTTGGTCTTGGCAATGGCGCCGGCAGCCACAAAAGCGCCAAAAAGGTCGCCCTCGATCGTCTTCTCGTCGTGGTTGATCTGCATGCCCGAGTAGCCCGTGCCGGCATAGCCAATGAGGACGGCGACCTTGCGCTTCGGCCGGCGCTCTTCGGCAGCAATGTCCTCGGCAGAAAAGTGAATGCTCATGTTCGACGGCCGCGGCGGCGGTCTGTCGTCGCGGTCACCTCTGCGGTCGTGGGTTTCGCCACCCTCACCATCCTTCTCGGCACTACGCTCGCCGTAGACGCGCCGCCGCTTCGTAGGCCGGTTGTCCTTCCAGGGACCGTTGTTCTGGCCCTTGCCGCCGTGGCCTCCTCTCTTTCCGCCGCTGCGGTGCTGGTTACCGCCACGGTGGTTGCGCTGGTTGCCGCCGCCGGCCTGTGCACCTTCGTCACCCATGTCGGAGTAAAATCGAGCTTGTTGTGTTATGTGCGTAAAAGGTGTCGAGAGACGTGCAGAAGCGTACGTCAATGGAAAAGCTCGTTGGCAGAAACCTTGACGCGTCGTGTGTGCCAGTGGTGCCTGAAGCACAGATATATTTCGCGCTTGTGAGGTTAGGATCGAGAAAAGCTGTCGCATTCTAGACTCGGCCAAGAGTTGTCGCAAATGTTGGCGGGAGGCTGCAAGACGAAGTGCGATTGACCTCGAAGCTATTCACAACTGGATTTTCCTTAGCGCCATTCTTGTAAGTGATTAGTCATCATACGCATCCACGACGGTGCAACTAGTCATTTTAGTGCGTATGTTCCTTATATGTATTGTATGAAACGGCGCCGATGCTTTCCCCATTTACTTTTGTTTATATTTCTAATTTTGCCAGTGTTGTGAATTTACAATGGTATTTTTACATAAAGTAACTCGTAATTATATTATCAAAACCAATAAAACCAATTCCAAAAAGTGAATTCAGGAACAAAAACAAAAATAATTAAGAAAATGAGAAAATAAAGAAGAAAAAACAAGGGATATGAAGAACTCAAACATCAGATAGTAAACAACTAAACACATTATGAAATATATATATAAAAAAGAACAAACCACGATTTATGTAAAATAACTAGACGCGTTTTATGTTGACAGTTATGAATGGATGGTGTCATCATAGTTTGCCGTTGGCGCGTTATTGGACGATGAAGATTGTGACGACGACGATTCTGATGAGAGGGAGGCATCTGACTGCTGCTCTGGATGCAACAGGGCCTCCTCGGCCTCGTACGCCTCCATAGCCCGCTTTGCAATGTAGTCTTCGATACAGAAAGCCACAGAGTCGTGCCTGAAGAGGCGAGCTATCTGGGCTGCAGTTTGGCCTAGATCGAGCTGGTCTTCATTGTCATCGGCGGCGTTGTCGTCATCTTCGATAACTGAACAATAGGGAAACAAGCCCATATCGGCGGACAGACAAGCACGCGAGGCTGTGCGTTCGATACGTGCTTCTGCATCAGCACCGTTCTTGAGAAGCCACCGCACCATTTCCAAATGGCCGCATGCTGCAGCTATGTGAATTGGCGCAAAGCCATGGCAGCCACGCTCAACTTCTATGGGGTCTTCAGCGGTATCGGTGTGGTTTGTTGAGTCTGTTGAGTCAGAAGCCGAGTCTACCAAGTCTGTCGATGCTGCCGGAAACGGGTATGTCGCATCCACCGAGAGGCCCTCCTCAAGGAGAAAGGCTGCCAGCTCGAAACTCCCGAGACGACAGGCGGAGTGCATAGCAGTTTCACCAAACCTGGGGGTATGGTAGTTTGGATCGGCACCCTTGCCCATGAGACACCGCGCGGTACTCTTGCTCCCGCCGTAGATGGCCAGCATGAAAGGAGATATGCCATTCTTGACCGGCTCGTTCGCATCAGCACCCTTGTCGATGAGCGACACGCATATATCGCCACGCGAGTAGTACGCTGCAGTGTGTAGTGGCTGGACATGACGTTCGTACGTCTTTGCTGAGTGGTTCGCGCCGTACGTCATTAGTGAAGACGCAATTCGAAGGCTATGCTTAAACTTTTCTGCAGCAAGGTGCAGCGGCGTGACGCCGTGCCTGTCCGCGGCGTTGGGGTCGGCACCCTGGGCCAACAGACGGGAAACAATTTCCGGCGTTTGAGAATGAACAGCCAGGGACAGATAGCTTGCGGACTCGCCGTAGCAGCTGACTTGGTGATGTATATCAGCACCAAGTTTTGTCAGCTTGTCTAGATGGAATTTATTCGTAGCTAGAACAGCAAAATACAGTGGCCGCAGCCTGACTAGACCTCCGTTCTCGCTACCTGTTGTAGCAAAAACCGTCTCACAGTCAGCCGAAATAGCCCCATCAGTTGCACACGTCTTGGGCCAGTCTTGATCCCCTCGTATGACTGCTTGCGCAAGCGGTGACAGGGTATGGCCGGGAGCAGTCGCTACCGCCCCATACGTCAGAAGCACATTGATAATTTCGAAGCGTAGCTGAATCTTTTTGGGGTGCAAAATCGCGTATCCGAGCGGTGTGATGCCTTTGCTGTCGTATGCGTTCGGGTCCGCGCCGTATGAGAGAAGATGCATGATGACAGACAGATGGCGCCCGCGGCATGCCACGTGCAGAGGAGTGAGTCCCTGGGAATCTCGAGCATCAACGTCGGCCCCCATCTCAAGGAGTATAAGTGCAGGGGCCACTCGATTCAAGTTGGCAGCAAAATGTAGGGGTGTGCTGCCAGACTGGTGACGCACATTGGGATTGGCACCACAAATGACCAGAAGCGTAACGAGCGCCCCGTTGTTGTCATCAGCGGCATGCGAGAGAACAAATGTGCCGTCTTCTAGCATGGCATTCAAGTCGACGCCCGAGCTGATCAGGGATTGGACGGTGGCATAGTCCGAACTGGCGATGGCGGCATATAAGTCCTGAGTGCACATAGCTGGCGGTGCCATGTTGTTGTTTTCCTCGCTGCTATCTGCATTGGACGACCCTTGACCTTTGGCATGTCTGCCCTTTTTCAGGTTCTTTTTCCAACTAAAAGGGCGACGGTCGAAACCTTTCCCGCTGCTGTGCCTCTCTCGCACCTTCTGCAAGATGTGATGGATGTCCTCGGCGTCCCAAAACGCACTCAGAGCATTTTTGGGTATAGTTGATTTAAAAAAGCCCCCACGAAAATCACTCTCATCGTTAATGTCTTGGCTGTAGTCTCCATGCAAAGTTTCCAGCCTCACCATGCGGATACTGCGTTTGTCAATTGTTAGCATCGGTGCAAATATCATTGTTGTCGATGGCACATAGAGCAGCCAAAACAGACAGTATACAAACTTACAACTTGCAATGTATGAGGCAATGCTTAATCTTGCGCCGAAAGTCGTTCAATGTCGATACCTTTTGCCCGATCAAGGTAGAGTCCCAGTGGTATGTAGGCCCCGTCAAAGTCAAAACAAGTTGAGACCTACGACCACCGAAAGTCAAACTGCAGTCTGTAGCTATGTTGCAAAGTAAGGCGTGTGCTCCAGACAAGTTCTTGACAAGTGTGGTTGCGGAGCGGTTTTCCCAATCCGATTTTGTCCCCATTGAGGGGGAGACGATATCATCCCCCTCCGGAAATTGGTTGACACCTCGCGCGACATACTCAACTTGCGGTAAACAACTGTAAATATCGCGCGTCTGCTGAGCCAGATAAAATAGTATGAAGGCATGGTTGTATAGTGGCTGCAGAGCTGTCCAGGCGGACGGATGGAACTCGAAAAGCTTGCACATTGACCTGGTGGTAGTTGTTGCCTGTGCCATCACTTTCAAGGCACATTGCAGAACACTGTCCGGGAACTGCGACACTGGCATACCAAGCATAGGTGGCGGGAAGGGTGGATGAGGGCCGCCGGGCATGGGCATGGGCGGCGGGGGCATCGTGTGCATTCTTTGCATATTGCCGTTGAAAATGACATGAGGGCGCGGAGGGGGTTCAGCAGTATGGCGCGTTTGTCGTCGTGGGCTCGGCCGTGGACCCGGCCTAAGCTGTGAAGACGACGGCATGCTAGTGGCTGTGTAGAAGATACCCGGCAGAGAGTTGGAGACTGGGCGACTCAAGACGAAGTCGGAAATCAAAGCAACCGGATTGATGTGATGTTGCAAGCTGAACAGAAAGTAGAGATAAGGTGAAGGAAGAACGTAAGCAAGTGAGCAAGTGTGCAAAAATAATCAGCTCATGACAGACAGATGTACTACGCCCGCCAAGAGCCGCACAAGAGCCGCACAAAGCCAAACATGTAGGCACATAAGACACAAGATGTCGTTCGTGTACTGACACCACACGGCGCAGGCAATACAGCAGAAAAAACAAGTTGAGTCGACTGCCTAGGCAGAGTGTCGGTAGCAATTACAGGACGACAGACAGTGTCAGACCAAACTGCTCTAGACGAAACGAAACAATCGAAACGTGAAGAAAGAACAACGGGCTGACAGGTAACAGAAAGTAAAGAGGAGATATGAAACAGGGCGGCGGGAGGGCGGCCACACCTCGCATGCACGATATATCACGACGCTGCCAGCGAATCGACGCCTCTGCCTTGTAAAGCAAAACGGCTGCCGAAGTAAGCAAGAGCCACTGAAATGAGTGCGGGCTCTGCGCATGCGGTGCACCTGTGCACTTGTGCAGTGCAGTGCAGTAGTGCATGGTGGCAAAACCGGAACTGTCTAGACTGTGTTGAGGCCTGCAGGAAATCTCAGCCGTTTGGCTGCGTTTGGCTATGGTGCGTGGACTGATGCTACTGGTCGAAATGATGAGAGAGATGACATCTTGGGGGCGGGGGAGAGTCTGTCAGATGTCGCTCCCGAAGATGACGATTTGATGTAGGTCATGATGTAGGTGATTGTAAGGTGGTGGTGATGTCAGAGATGCTGTCGGAGATGATGTCGCGAGTTTGGCCCATTGCTCTTTCCCTCCGAACAACCTCGCTGTGCTTGCCATTTATGGTAGTCTGCGATGCCGGTGATATTCTACGATAACGGTGTCTGTCAGAGTGTTACAGGGCAGGTGCCACCCTGGGCCTGGCAGGTAGATAGCCTGCGCGGTGTTGCCCAACCACGTTTTAGGCGTTCCCGCGACACCCAGCGTGAGTGCCTAATGCGGGGGACACGGCATATGATGACGGGCATCGATGTTGATTGAGCAGTTTCTGTTGAGTGATAGGCTCTTAGTTGCTCTCTTGATTTTATTATTCATCGCAAAGACTATCTAGGAGGCATCTTTGACTTCGTGTTAATGTCTACTGTCATCAACTGTTCTCCAAGTCAGGCCGCCACCGCCGCTAAGAGACAGAAGACGACCAATTCAAGACAGCCTGGAATTCCGACATCTGTAGTTATAACTTCACAATGTTAGCAACATCTTGGAAGAAGCGGTTCTGAGTTTGCTGGGCTGCTGCCGGTACTTACCACGATCCTCTGGTCGAGATCATACTCGCCACCACAGCTCAGCTGGGGGATTTGGGAGTAGTTTTGCTGCAACATTTCGCGCGCATTTGTTAGGATCTATATCGTCAGTTTTTTAGTTCCAGTTCCAGAGATGACAGTCGCGTCACCGCCGTTTCACTTACATCGATGTACGACGGCTCGCCGAGCTGCTGCATTGTAGTGATAAATGCCCATGACATGGCGCCGGTCGCCATGCCGCCAATCTTGGTGTCGGTCGACGTCTGGTTGTCGGCACAGCCAGAGAACATCCACACGTCCTTGACAACTGCAGAGTGCTCGTCAATCCACTCATGGTCAGCTTTCACCAGACCATCCTCGTTAGGCTCGTTCTCCTCGCCCTCGCCGCCATTCCATGCCGCCTGTGCGACGTCGCCGATATCCTTGGCAAGCCCTGAAAACCCACTGAACAGCGTGCCCGCTTCCTGAAGGGTGTCCCGGGACAAGCTGAACCCACGCCCATCTTCGCCATCGAAGAAGTCCTTTGTAGAATCCATGAGTCGTGTCCCTTCCAGCAGAGCGTTCTTGGCCAGCGTCGCAATGCTGACAATATTTCCCTCCGCGTCGGGGCGGTAAACAAATGGCAGCTCGCAGGCGGAGCCGGAGTGGCAGCAATCGAAGAGGATCGTGAGACGGGCCCTGTCGTGGAGGGGCATCACGAGAGTGTCGTGTAACTAATTGTTAGAATAGAGGATCGAAAGGCCGCTTCTTCAATGTAAGCTTACTGCAGTACTGTAGATTTGGCCGCTGGACTCGAAATCAACAGGGCAGATCGTGTCATCGTATCTGAAGCTGAATTAGGGATGGAAGCTTTAGCTAGGCGATTGGGCCACACAACACATACCCTCCTGGAGCGTCACCATTGGTGTCTGCCGTCTGGCCGCCGTGTCCAGAGTACGACAACCAGAGCGAGTCTCCTGGTCCGCTGTCGTTGATGAGCCACTTCATGGCATTTACCATGTTCTCATACGTCGGGTAGCGCCACGACTCGGCGTTGTCGGGCTCATCAGTCATCACGACAATGTTCTCTCCATCGTCAGGGAAGCCGCGCTCGTTGACGAGAAAATTCCGGACATTGTAGGCATCGTTGATACACCCACCGAGCTCGTGCTTGGAGCCGGTATAGTTGATACCTATGATGAGGGCTTTGTGCGACATGCTGGTCGTTGATGATTTCCGTCGATGTTGAAGAATACTGTAGACAATTCATATGTTTGTTTGCCTGTAGATACCCTACTTAAATGGCCATTCAGTCCAATTGCTCACTTTCACTTCAGGACACAGTGACAACGTCGCCAAGACGAGTCAGCCATGGCTGTCGGCTCCCTCTGAGCTGCCTCTCAACTACCCTGGGCCAAGAGAGGATGCATGCATGCTTCGTACGATGATACCCCTCTGCCACGTATTGATTCCTTTCAGATGCATGCGCCGTACATCTCCTAGATCAAGCAGAGCAGGACTAAACCAAGTGGGAAAAGCCTTGGCGCAGCAACGCTGTCAATATGATTGAATATTGAATGAGCAAAAGCCACTTGAATTTCTGTCGATATAAATAGAAGGACTTGAAAACCGACAAAGAACGACTAGAAAAGTCAATAAATCAAGGGTCCAACCTAGGGTACCTTATTACGTGCATATCACTAGCTATGAAAGAGGAGGATACACGTCGGAGCTTTAGATTCGATAGCAGATAAGCTATTTCTACTTCGATTTGAGTGACATCAGACAAGCTTTATCATAGGACACTGTCTCCGATTTATCGGCCACGGGCGCGGGGCTTGCCGATGGTATCATCCGTAGTCTCATGCTATCATTTATCCTAGTCGCGACTTGATCTGTTATGTTTCTGATTCTCCTTTATTTCTGTCTTCCTTTATTTTTGAACTCCAAGAGATCTACAAGTTTCACCAACTCAAAATGACAGCGACAACTGAACCTCGCCGTATTGTCGTGGTGGGTGGCGGCATCATCGGCGCGTCGATTGCATGGCACCTCGCGTCGCGCCAGAAGACGGAAAACATCCAGGTCACGGCTATTGCGGCCGAGGTCGGCGGAACTGCGACACCCAACTCATTTGCATGGCTCAACGCAAACCGCGAAAACCCACACTTTTACTACCTGCTGCGTCGCCGGTCGTTGGCGCGCTGGCGGGTGCTGGCTGGTGACGGAAGCGTGGCCAACACTGGCCTTGTGCCCGGCCTCAGCAACCTAGTGAGCTGGAAAGGCTGCATCCAGTGGGACGAGCCGCCCGAGGCGCTGGAGGCATTCCTCAAAGAGCACAAGAGCTGGGGCTATGATGTGAAGCGCCTTGAAAACGCCGAGATCGCAGCCGCTGAGCCCGATCTTGTTCCGGAAGCCCTACCGCCATGGGGCTGGGGCGTCTTGGCCACGGAAGAAGGTGCCGTGGAGGCACACATTGCGGCCAAGGTGCTTCTGGAGCATGCCGAGAAGGATTTCGGACTTACGCTAGTCTCGGGAACTTCCGTGGCCTCTTTGATCCAGGATGATAGCAAGAGCAAGATTACAGGCGTTGTCACCGAATCTGGCATAAAGTATGAAGCCGACCACGTCGTCGTTGCCGCCGGTCTCGGCACCGTGTCACTGTGTGCGGATGCCGGCATCACCATCCCGGTAGAGGGCCGCCCTGGCTTGTTGGCCCACTCAAAGCCCGTCTCTAAGCGTCTGCTGCAGGGCATCGTGCTGTCTTCTGGGCCGCACGTGCGCCAGACTGCCGACGGCTGTTTCTTGGTCGGCGCCAACTTTATCGGCGAGGAGGCGGCCTCATCGCCCACCGACGGCGGGCCATACGCCGAGAAGCTGATTGAGAAGACGAAGGCGCTTTTCAAGCCCGAGGATGCCTCCCTGATTGAGCTCGATCATTTCACTGTTGGTATCCGGCCCGATCCTCAGGACGGCCTGCCAATTCTGGGTGACGTTGACGGAAAAGACGGTCTAACGGTGGCTGTGATGCACTCAGGAGTTACGCTGGCTGCCATTGTTGGCGAGCTGCTGGCCGAGCTGGCCATTGCGGGCAAAAAAGATGCTGCGCTCGAGTCTTACTCGCTGCGCCGCTTTAGCAAGGAGTAATATTCTAAATTGGAATAAAAGTCTATGGTCTACATCAAAATCTGCAATTAAACTGTATTCAACAACTGCCTTCGTTAATGATGACGTTCCATGTTTTGTCCGCCGAGAAGATCTGCGAGTCAGCTTGTGTACTGTTGCTTTCCAAGATTTAGGACAGCTTACCTGTCCACGGACTGTGGATTGAGCAGTCTGACATTGGATGAGCAGCTCCACGGCGTTGCTTCATTGTCAGTAAAAGTTAAGGAAGAGAAGAGGAAGACAACTTACTCGGCGACATATTTGCACGGTGTCGAAAAATACCCAGAATTGTCATTGCACAGCCAGATGCTCGACGAGTTGATGCAGGTCATCATGGCACAGCCGCCATTCCCTTCACCAGATGAGCCGCCCGGGGCATGGCAAATCTCGCCGTCGGTGCGGTAGAGATCCTTGATGCCGGCGTAGATGGATAGTGCATCAACGGAGTTGCCATAACTGCAGTTAAAGTCTGACGACACCGGGCTAGGGTTCTCTTTCTTGGAGTAGCCGGTTGGTACGCGCTCGAATGTCTTTTTATTAGTATTATTTCCTGAAGTCAGCATCAAAGAGGCTTACAGAAGCACCCGCGATCACGGCCGTTAGGCTGACACAAGTGAAAATTGACTTCAATACCATCGTAGAATGTGCTGCGGATAGATTCAGGTAGTAGTCGTGAAAATGAGATTAAAAGTCGGAAACCAAGGGGACTAGCTACTGCATCGGGTCTTATATCACGATGCGATGCAAAGTTTCTAATTTTACAAAGTAATAAAACAAACCAAGAGAGTTCCATGGCTGAGCTGCATCCATGCTCACACCTATTACCACTACCCCGGTGCCCAGATGTCATCTAAAGTGGACTGTCGTGGCGATCTCACGATTACAGAGGGATGGGTATGCCTACTCCATCGAATATGCCTGCCGCCCCTCTAAATCTCCTTGTTTTCTTCGATCATGTCCTTAGGGCTTACATTCTCAAAACAATTACCGGGGTTGTCTGGATAAGAAACTGCATATTGACCCGAACTTAATGTGCTGTACACGCAGAGTCGCATCATCTCGGCCGTCCGTCATCCTTGCTGCAGTTGAAACACCGAAGCCTCAAGGTACCGACGTCGACGGGCCGCTACACTTAGTCCTACATCTCTTTCAACCCAAAAGTAATAGACGGCGTGGAGATGTAGTAATGGTTCTAGCGGTGTGACCAGCGAAGACCTCGCTGATAATCAACTTGATGATCGACCGCCAGTCACGGCCACCCTCAGCCTCTTCGATTTACCTTGCTGGCCGTGAGAAACATGACGTTGAGTGGACCTCGATTTCCTACTTTGTTTATGGCGGTGATAGGTACAACGTAGTTGTATTCATCCAAAAATAACCACACGCTGGGAAAGCAGAAGATACATAATAGACATGACTCGTCTTGCATTTCGCTGTTTCTTTTTTGCGCATGAAACTTATACCACCAAAGACACCAAGTCAACATGAAATACTCTCTACTAGCAGCAGCGGCAGTGGCCGGCGTGTCAGCCGCGACCTATCCAGACCCTCTTGGTTGCACCGGTGACTGCTTCACTCACGACCCATCTGTCGTCTTGCGCGATGACGGTACTTATTTTCGCTACTCGTCGATTGACCTTGTCAGTATCAGAACGGCGACTTCGCTAGGGGGACCATGGACAGAGGTCGGCAGTGTCATTCAGAACAAGAGTGTCATTGACATGGATGGCAATGATGTTCTTTGGGCACCCGACGTGTCTTTGGTTGGCGACCTCTACTACTGTCTGTATGCTGTCTCCACGTCTGGCTCACAGACATCAGCAATTGGATATGCCACATCTAGCACCATGGACCCGGGCAGTTGGACCGACCAGGGCATGATACTCGAATCATCACCGTCGAGCCCATACAACTGCATTGACCCAAACCTGGTCCCAGGCGACGACTCCAACGAGTTCTACGTTATTTGGGGGTCGTACTGGAAGGATATCTACCAAGCCCGCGCGGCCATTGACTCGACGTACATCTATCCGTCGGGCAACCAGAACCAAATTGCCTACAACACGCCCGACAATGGCTCATATATGGAGGGTGCTTTCATCTACCACCATGACGACTACTACTACCTGTTCCTCAGTGTCGGTCATTGCTGCACCTACGATCCTCTTCCCGAAGCCGGCACCGAATACCACGTCAATGTTTGCAGAAGCACCAGTCCTTCCGGCCCATTTGTCGATGATACCGGACTGAATTGTACCGATGGCGGCGGCAAGCTTGTCTTAGCTAGCCATGACGATGTGTATGCACCCGGCGGACAGGGTGTTTTCAACGACCCCCAGTACGGAGATGTTCTGTACTACCATTACTGTACGTTTTATCCTCTAGCACCTTGTCGATACTTTTACTAACATAACAGTGAATAAAACCGTCAGCGTGGACTACCCCGACTCCAAATTCGGATGGAACATCATCAACTGGACTGACGGATGGCCGACTTTGTAATGAGTTAGTTGGCTTAATGAATCATACAGCTTGCCTCACCTTTTCATAGCTTCTTCTGAGTGACAAACTTGGTCCGAGAAGGAAACCAAATCTACAAACCACAAATATAAACAAATTTCCACCGTATTGAATTTAGGCATATCTAATATTGGCGTCAATCAAAGCAAAAATGTGCGAGTTCACCGATGAAAAGTACCACTACTCGGGGTGCCAGGCGCATCCTTACCACCAAATGCATTGGCGAGTCTACAACACTTGTACTAACAGCAATTCTTGCTCAAGTGCAACTCCCGTTCGGCTTCGAAACAGCAAGCCATCGATGAAAAGGCGCGGCGCGTGTCCGTCCTGCTTGTCATCAAGGCTGATTGAGGATTTTACTGTGATTTAGAATTAATATATTCTCTGTCCAAGAATAGTCATCACAAAACATTTAATCATTTTTCTGCAATTTCAAATTAAAACACTCGAGTCTGATTAATTTAGAAAGTAATGTAAATGTTTTAGAACGTTGAAAGTGTTTATTAAAATTTATAAAGTGTATCTGTTGGGAGACTTGTATCCGGGAAATATATATCCAAAACATTGAAAACAAACAAAATTAATGGCAGACGCAACCAAGCAAAACGTGTTGGGGATTAAAAAAAAGGCAAGAAAAAGACAAAAGACTACCGAACCACCAAATCAAAGCGCCTTGGACCCGACAAAGTTTATAAAAAGAAAGCCAGCCGTCATTACTCGTTACATTCGATAAGCTAGGAGACGCGGCTAGTTGGGGCGGTTCAGCTTGGGCGCCTTGAGCGACGACCGGCGCGGCTGACCGAGGCTCATGCGTCGGCCTGTCTTCTTGCGAATGACAAGCTGCTCGAGCGCATCCGCGGCCTCGACCGGAGGGTTGTGCTGCGCAAAGTCGTCGCGGATGTGCTTGGCAGCGGCGCGGTAGTTGTGCTCGGGGCCGTGGATCTTGTCGATGTTGGCCATGGCCTGCGCCAGCTCGGCGTCGGACTCGAGGTTGCTGATGGCGGCCGAGTTGCGGCGGCTGTTGGTGCCCAGACCGGCCTCGACAATACGCAGGACGGCGGCACGCACAGCATCAGCCGAGGGTGCGGCCGTGCCGAGATCGATGCCCGCACCAGACCACGCGACACGGCTGCTGACGTCAGCCTTGTCTTCTGACCGGCCAGCGCACACGAGCGGGACACCACAGCTGAGAGCCGTCAGGGTGCCGTTGTAGCCTGCGTTGGTGACCATGACGCCGACATGGGGCAGCAGGCGCAGGTGGGGGACAAACGGAGCGGTGCGGACGTTGGCGGGGCGGGCCATCTTGGGTGCAGGGGGCTCGCTTCCATCAGCAGAGACGGAATCATCGCCGACAACCGTGCCTTCATCGTCATCGTTCTTGTCCAGGCCTTCCTCGGCCTCGTCGCTGTCCTTGGCAAACATGTTCTCGACATTCTTGCCCGTGATGATCAGGAGCAGATCATCGCGCCCAGCCAGTGCCTCAATGGTAGGCTTCACCAGAAGGTCCGTGTTGACGGAGATGGTGCCCTGAGTGATGTGAACGACGCGCTCGCGGGGGTGGTTGAGCATCTCGTCCCACCACGACGGTGTCGGCCAGTCCTCCGACTTGTCGGCGTTGGGGTCGCTGTTCTCCTCGGCAGGCTTGGCTTGCCACGTCGGCAGCAGGGGGCCGACGAACGTAACGCTTGGCAGCATATTCTTGCGGGGAAACTCGAACATGGGTGTCGTCATTTGGATATGCAGGTCGGGCGAACGCACATCGTCGGCATAGCTCCGCCAGCGGCTGCGGGGAGGGAGACCGAGCTGGCGGCGCACCTTGTTGAATTCAGACGACAGACGCGAGATGAAGAAGATAATGCCCATGTAGTGCATCAGCTGGATGCCCATCAGTCCCCAGCGCGTAGTAGGTGGCTGCAGGCCAGAGCCCCATGGCGGAATCTCTGGGTCCAGAGTGACCAGCGGGTTGATGCCGAGTGTCGCATAGGGGGTACCGGTGAGATCCATGTAGCAGCGCGCAGCATATGTGCAAAAGTCGACAACCAGCAGGTCGGCCGCAAATGGCGGCAGGTCTTCGGGCTCAATGTACTCTTCATTGGCCTCTTCGAGGTCGTCGCCCTTGGTCGGATGGGGGGGGATATATCTGGGAATGCCGGCAGCTTCAGCAGCCTCTGTGCCCATGATGACGCGGTGGTAGTCGTTGACCTGTGCGGGGATGCGTGCGATAAAAAGACGGCGCAGGTAGTCGGCCATCTTGGTGAGTGTTACCTTGCCCTCCATGCGGTGGATGTTGTCATCGTCGACCAGTGCGTCGTCCGACATGGGCGCAAACCGGGCGCCTGTCTTGAGTACCTTGTCCTTGAAGTCGAGGCCGGTCATCCACACGACCTCGTGGCCACGGCGCAGCAGCTCTTCGACGACAGGCTTGGCCGGGTTGAAGTGGCCCGTGTAGGGATAGGTGGCAACGAGGACCTTCATTTTGGCAGGACGCGAAGACGACGCAGAAGGGTCGTCGGAATACGGCTCGTAGTCTGAGTCGACGCCTTCACAGTCTGGCAACGCCCATTGTGGATTCCCTTGATATAAGTACCGGCCAGCAGGTAGCTTTCCACTCAGCAGGCCAAGAGCAATAAAGATCAAAACGGCACAGATGATAACAACGACGCCTAGTACAGGAAGCAAATAAGGAGAGTATGCGCCGCTGCCAAGACCCAAATCTGCCGAGTGTGCATGGGTGTAGGCATGGCTTGCAGCGTGCGCAGACGCCAGGCGGTCGTGCTGGTGTAGCTGGTGCTGCTGGAGGTGTGCATGTGCGTGGCTGCCCAGGCCGTTGGTGTCTTGTCGCTGCATGATAATGGAGAGCCAAGACTCGCAAAGGAGGGGAGGCACGAGAACGGTGTGATGAGTTTGTGATGGGGAGAGGCGACGAGAGGATGCAGAGTAATCAGCTATGGCTATGGGATCCGAGATATTGATGTCGCTGGGTCCTAGATGTGTGCCGGATGAGAGCCAAGAAGGATATCAAGAAACGAGGAAGAATCCAGCCACCTGGGACTGCGGGAGAGCCGTTCCTTGGCTGGACGGGAGCCAGTATAGTCTGTAGGGCGGTGCGACCTCGGGATGCGGCCAAGAAATGGGGATGGCGATAGCGGTGGAGGTGGAGGCAGATGTAAGATGAGGATATGGCAGGTGACGATAAAGAGATGAACAAAGAAATAAGCCGTCAAGAAGAGCAACGAAGACCAGACGAGATGACGGCTGCAGGCTGTTTTGAATCTCGGGGCAGCATGAAGCCAGATAACGACGGGACAGGGAGGGCGACAGCCAAGATCGCAGATGGAGCATTACGCGTGCTGATCAGCGCTGTCTTGGATTCAGTCTGGCCCTCTGGTTAATTAGCAGTTAATTAGTTCATAGATGCCGTGGGTATCGGTGGATGTTGACGGCGGGATGGGACAGTGCCAGTAGGGAAGGGATCGACATTGGAGGGTAATTAAGGAGCGCTGTGCCATGGGCGCATATGGGCACAATATGGGCAGGATTAGTGAGACGCGATTCCCTACAGGGCTACTTACAGAGCCTGCTCATGCGATCCACCTGGCATCCCTCAAGCAAAGTAATAAGATGTCGAGGTCCCCTTGCAGCCTCCCTCTATTCGCGATGAATTCCATTGTCTTGTTATTTTGGTTTCTCGTGCTTGACGAATGAGAGCCGTGGCATTTGCAGTCTTCCTCATCAAATTGGACATTCCTCATCCCTCCGGTGGTGTCACTTGACCGCGGTGAGCTGAAGAGACCGGCTGAGGAATGGACATCGTGCCATGCAAGCCAAGCCGGGTTTCGTTTTGTTTCTGTTGTCTGTTGCATCTATGTAGCTGCCGGCTCATCGAATGCTAGACAGAACTGGGAAGGAAGAGACAGTCTCACTCAAGTACCGATCGCGATGGTAGATGAAAAGAAGCAAATGGATGAGAAATCATCGAACCAAAGAAAAACAAAACGAAGCACACGAAAACACTTGGACACACGAAGACCACAAACATCACAGTGCAAAACAGGGAGAACTGGATAAAACCAAGAATGTGCTAAATAAAAGCCCAGGAATAAATAAACCAAACCGGACGCGCTGGATATCCAATTTTAAACGCCAATAGATCCCATCCCGACCATGCCATGAGAACAGACTATGCTTTTGACAAATTGATAACTTTTTTTTCCAAAACACCCTCCTCCTTACTTCTTCGACGACGTCTTCGCCACAAGCTTCTTCTTCAGCTTCTTGGGCATCTTCTCCGACCGCTTCTGCCGCTGCTGGTCCTTGACCGCCTGCTTGTGCGCACGCTTGGCATCCTTGTCCTCGAACCGCTTGCCGCGTGGCCGCTTGTCCCAGTCGCCCAGGTCCGAGTTTTGCAGAGACACGCCGCTGCCCGTCGAGTCTTCCGAGCTCACCGATGCAGCATCATCATCGTCATTGTCGTCGTCCTTGGAGTTGGGCACCAGCAGGTTTCTGTAGAGCGAGTTGTTGGGGTCCAGGTGGTCAGCACCGTCAGCGCCCACGGGACCCGAGCCGCGGGCCACCATATCGGCGTCGTACACCTGATTCAGCGTCTGGGGGATGTACTGGTTGTGGAACACCTCATTGTCGACCTCCACCGCGGCGCGCGCCTTGGCCGAGTTCTCGACCACCGGTCTTGATGCGTACAGCTCCTCGATCACCTCGCTCACCAACTCGGGCTTCTCCTTGACCTGCGCGGCACTCGGCGACGACTTCTGGATAAACTCGTAGACGGTACGATCTGCCAGGACGTCGACGCCCTTCTTGCGGTAGAATGAGTTGATGTTGCGGATGTCCATGCGCAGGAACTCGAGCGCGTGCGGGTGGTCAAACGACACACTCTGCGACACATCGATCACGTACAGCTTGTGGTCGTTGTATAGCAGGTTGTACTCGCTCAGATCGGCGTGAACGAGTCGGCACTCGTGGTAGAGTTTCCGCATCAGGCCCAGGTTCTGCACGTACAGCTCGTACCACTGACGGGCCACGCTTGCCTCAGCAGCATCCTCCTCAGACTCGCCCTCCTCAGCCGCCTCCAGGTCCTCCTTCTCTGCTGTGATGACTGCATCGTGCAGACGCGGGTAGGCGTCGCCGCCAGAGCCCAGGAAGCCCATAAGCAGGACATTGACCTTGAGCATGATGGGGAACGGGCACGGGATGCCCGCGCGGTACAGACGCTGCAGGTTGCGGAACTCCTTCTCGGCCCACTTCTTGACCATTGTGCGGTTGCTGCCCTTGTGCTCGCCGCCGCGGAAGCGGTGCTCGCCAATAATGTAGCGCTCGCGGTCCACGAAACTCAGAATCGAAGTCTTGTAGATCTTGGCGGCGCGGAACTCCTGGCCTGTCGGGCTGCCCTCGTCGTCGTATGTGTTGAGCACGGCCGTGTAGACGTTGGCCTCCTTGCCTGTGCTGATGACGCCGTGCACCTCGCTGATCATGTCGCGGTTGATCAGCTGAACAATGACAGCCTGTGTCCGGGGATCCAGCACCTGGTCGCGCGTGGCTCTGTCTGCCTTGTCGCGCACACGCCGGACATCGCCCGTCTTCTTGTTGTCAAACGACTTGACATGGCTGCTGATCTCGCCTTGCTTGTCGACAAACATATTGGCGGATTGGTTGTTGGTGGAATTGGATGTTTTTGTTGTACGCTTTGAACAAAGTTGACCGTTGTTGACCGTGTGATTGTTGGTGGAAAAGTGGTATCGTGATCATGAATGGCCCATGCAAAATGTTAGACTGCAAAATGCCTATGACGGAAAATGTCAAGAAAAAAAGGCATTTTGGCGGGGTGTGCGTTCTCTTTAAGTGGGCCCATGGCGGCAAAATACTTCACCGCCTTTAAGGCAGTCCTGTCGGTCAACTTCTTGACGTAGACTTTGCAGCCGAGAAGTCTTTGATGTTTAAAGGAAGTTCCGTTTGTCGTTTACAACTATTGATATCTTTAGAATCGGTTTAAGTCGAGCCCAAAAGGATATTCCCAATTTGCATCGATAGATAAGCCCACGTCACATCATCTGCGATGTCTCGATGTCCGCTAAATAGACAGCCAATAGAATAACAGGAATAGACCCACTCTGTAAGAGATGCCTTTATAGTGATTTACGGCAATTAATCGACTAATCACACTGTCACAATCACCACCATGACACACGTACTTCATATCTTCGTAATTATTAAGAACTATTAAATGCAAATAATATGGTCCAGCCATTTATCCGAGCAGGGTCTCCAGAAGTATGCCCGGGCCTGTGATCCACCACCAATCTGGCAGTAGATACAGAGTTTGCAATGGTATTGACACCATTTGTGTGACGCACCCCGTCTCGGGAATGTCCATCATCACGCCGCTGCTAGTGCCGATCTTGCCATCCAGCTTAGCAGTGAGGTAGTCGAAGACGCGCAGTCGTCCTGTCCAGAGCTCATCGTTGTGACCGCCTATTGTGTTCTCATGGAAGAGAATGTTGGCGCCGTTCTTGCAGAAGTAGTCCACTATCACGCTCGTCTCGGCGACCGGGCTGAGCTCGTCGTGCACGGCCTTGTAGTAGAAGCTTGGCACTTTGGGAATGCCGTGTACGCCTGCCACACCGTCGCGGTTGATTGCGGACTGTATTATGGGATTGAGGTAGTCGTCCCGGCCGTTCTTGAAGTAGGCAAAGATGTCCTCGTTGGAGAACGCACCAAGAACATCAGCTCCCGTCATGTTGACGGCGCTGAGGAACTTGGTCTTGTTGTATGGTCCATCGTCACGAAGCTGCTGCAACAAGAAAGCGTGAGCTTCTGGCTGCTGCAGCGTGACGCCATACAGACTTGTCACAAACAGGCCGGCCGTGAGGTTCTTGTTCATGCGCTCATCCACGGTAGTCACATTGGGCGACAATCCACCGACAACGGCAGCATCAATCGTTAGATCCGGTGCGTACGCCTCGGCAAGCTCTGTCGCAAACTCAACGGCGAATGCACCGCCGCTGTAGCCCCACATGCCAACCTTGACGTAGTCCATAAGCAAGCCGTACCGGCCAGTCTCTTTCAGAACAGCGCGTGTTGCGTCCAGTGTCGCGTAGCCAGACTGTACACCGGCACAGAAAGCTGCTTGGGGTCCTTCGTAGTCGGGGACCATGACAAACCAGCCGCGGTCCAGCATATCGCGCATCTCTCCGTATGGCTCTTGGAACTGAAGCAGGTAGCTGGGCGCGGCGTCCGGGCTCACACTGTCCGACGGCAGGTCGTACACTACCATTGCATGCGAACATCCAAGCTTCAGCTCGTAGTTTGGCAAGCAACGCTTGTGCTTCTCGGGAATGAACACAGTGGCTACAGACCACGTTGCATTTCCGTTGCTGTCGCTGCTGCGATACAGCACTTGGAACGTGTCGATTGCATTGACGATGTTAATTGTCGGGTACGCATGGTCGCGCACACGGAGAACATCGCCGGGCTTGGCATCCTCCCAATTGCTGGGCGGCGAGTACCAGGGGTCCTGGGTCGGCGGAGGTAGATACTGGCTGGTACTGTTGGTCTCCTGAGGACGCACTGTGAACGGCACGATGTTGTTGATGATTGTGCTTGGCTTTGCAGCGAGTGCTCCTTGAATCAGAAACGAGCACGCAAGCAGAAAACTCAAGAGGCCAGAGCCGGCCTGAAAGAAGCGTGATATCGACATGATTGCTTCTTCACCGGGTATAGTAGCTGGATGCAGTCAGCATTTGACAAAATACACACCACACTTGTATCTCCCCTGGCTTTTAGCCGGCTGCAGGCCTAGAACCATGACTTACTTCCAATGTGTCTATTCTTAGGTCGAGGACGGCGTAGGCGGAAACAATTGATTGTGAAGTCCCAATGCAATTTACATGGCGCGGTCAGAGATGAAGGGACGTCTGTGAAAATCGCGGGACGACCTGCGGCTGCTCTTCATTTATAGCAATTATCCCTTGCAAGGTGATGCTGATGTTGTTGTTAATGAATAAGTCGTCGCGACGAGAAAGAAGGGGGATCACCATATTTGCTTAAATAAAGTTGTGGATTTGGAGCGTTTCCGCCCTGTTAGTGTAGATCTTGCCAGTTACCAAAGCTGTGGAATGCGCCTTGCTTTGTATTCTACACATTTGAAGCCAATTCTCACTACTCAGGGATGGCAATTGAGCTACTCTAAATTATCCCTAAAGTTTATCTGACAATTGAATCTTCATTGAGATCGCGGTCGATTGGTAACGAGCATAATGATATTATTCACTTACCCCTTGGTTCTCTTCTTTGTTCTCGTCAGTGCATCGTCTTATTCCACTCGTCGGGATGGCAACGAATCTACAGCAGCCTGTCGATCAGTTCCAGGAACCAAAAGTTGGCCTTTGATTGATGTTTGGAGATCACTAAACGACTCTGTCGATGGGCGTCTTCTTATGCCTTTTCCTCCCGGTGCAGTCTGCCACGCAAATCATTTGGCGTATTCAGCTTCAAAATGTGCGAAGCTCGACTGGTCCAACGAGTTCTTCCACTCCGAGAACCCCGTGTCCGTTGAATGGGACAACTGGGCCAACGATACCTGTCTTGCCGACCCTTCGGCTCCCTGCACCGGCTATGGCTACCCCGTATATGTGATCAATGCGACAACACCGCAGCATGTCAAAGCAGGCCTCGATTTCGCTCGTGTCAACAACGTTCGTGTCATTGTCAAAAACAGTGGGCATGATTATCTTGGCCGATCGGTGGCACCGCATGCCCTGTCGATCTGGGTTCACCATATGAAAGGCACAAAGCTCCATGAGACATCATTCTCGCCAACGGGCTGTAAGAATGTCACAATACCAGGTTCTGCTTTGACTGCACTGGCCGGCACTCAGATGCAAGAAGCCTACGACTTTACGGCAAAGACTAGCCATGTCGTGATCGGCGGCAACGGTCGCACTGTGGCCCTCGGAGGTTATATCACGGGCGGTGGGCACAGCATTCTCGCACCGCAGTATGGGATGGCCGCCGACCAAGTTCTGGAGATGGAAATCGTTTCTCCTCAGGGCGAAGTTCTGACGCTCAACGAGTGTCAAAACAAAGACCTCTTCTGGGCTATGCGCGGCGGCGGCGGCTCTACCTTTGGTGTGATGACTTCGGTCACCATGAAAATCTATCCAAGTCCTGAACTTGTCGGAATGACCTTTTGGATTGCGACCGGTGCCAACAACACAAAGGCCTTTGACATGATTACTTATGTTGTGTCGCAATTCCCCGATCTCGCCGATGCTGGTATCTCTGGCTATCCCATCATCTTCAACCAAGTCAGCAACTTTATCGATGGCAGCAATTCCTTGATCAAAGGAGTCATTGGCAAGATCATCATGCCAAACACGAGCAATGCGTCGATTCTCGTCAACAAAATGGATAATATTATGAATCATGTCAACTCTACCTGGAAGTACATGTACGGCCACTATAACACCACGTACTATCATAATTTCCAGGCCTGGTATGCGGAAAACTATGACAACTCGCCGGTTGGATACAACAACATCATGGCTTCGCGTCTTCTGGACCGACCTGCTTTGACTGACAACATGCTTTCGCTGAAGATCGCATTGGCCAAATTCTCGGCGATCGGCCAGGCCACGGTCTATATTGTCGCTGGTAAGGCAGTACACGAGGCCCAGCCAAGGGGTGGCGGCAATGCGATTCACCCTGCGTGGAGACGCACATATGTTCACGCCACATCCAGCATTCGGTTTCCTCCGAACAACGACACCTATGTTGAAAGTACAAACTATTTCTCGGGCTTCTTGTCAGCAGCAATGCGCAAGCTGGCCCCTGATACAGGCGCATATGTGAACGAGGCTTCAAAAATCGAGCCCGACTGGCAAAAGACATTCTGGGGCAACAACTACGAAAGGCTTCTCTCAATCAAGCGATCAGTCGACCCGACAGATGTCCTCTGGTGCACCCCGTGTGTTGGGAGTGAGCGTTGGGAAGAACGATCAGGTGGAAAGTTATGCCGTGTAAATCAATAAGCAGTAAATATGTAAATTCAAATAAAAGTTAAGTACAAGGAGAAACGCTAGATCGCATAAATGACTTCAAAGCACTACTCCCAGTAGTAGGAGACAATATCAATGCCCAAGTAGTTGTCAGAATATGACTTTCCTGACTCATCACCAGCAGCTCCTGCGCATACTACGAGGGGCAAGAAGTGTTCCGCACCGCCGCGGGGGTGCGTGGTGTATGCTCCTGGCCATGACCGCCAGTTGCGGAACTCTTCATCACGGTCCCCAGCGTTGGCAACCTCGACAGCAGATCCAATCTTGGCATTCCACTCGGCCACCGTTGACTTCATTGTCGGCTGGCGAGTCGCGCCCGAAAACATGAGGCGCAGATTGTGGAAGCTGGCAAAGCCTGAGCCTACGATGGCCACATTCTGTTCCGATCGCAGCTTCTCCAGGGCCCGGCCCATGGCAAAGTGCTGCGCCGGGTCCTCGCTATCCAGAACGCTGATCTGCACGATCGGAATATCTGCCTGGGGACGTACAAGGAGCATGGGCACAAAGACACCGTGGTCCCAGCCGCGCTCAGGGTCGAGAGCCGGGTTCAGGCCCTCCTCGCGGAAGAGCTCGGCAACGCGGTTGGCAATCTCGGGCGATCCAGGGGCGTCGTACTTAAGCCTGTAGGCCTCGGCAGGGAATCCGCCATAGTCGTACAAGAGCCGATGGCGGGCACCTGATGAGATAGTAGGGCGGTTCTCGGACCAGTGTGCGGTTACCAGCACAATGGCCTTGGGGCGCCGTGCTGGGTCATCCAGCCCGAGGATAGCGGGGGCACGGGTCTTGAGACTCTTAACAAGATTTGCTGACTCGGGGTCGCCAAGAATCGGCATCGGGCCGCCGCCGTGCGACAGGGCGATGACTGCTCCGCGTGCCATTGTGTGATTGCTTATCGGTGATGCAGCTGTGGTAGATGTAGCGTTGGTCTGTGTGCTAAATCCGTTAAGGAACGACGCAGCGTATTGGATGTTTCGGGCCTTGTATGCGATGTAAGTTGCGCCTGCTGCTGTGAGAAGGATCGCAGGAGCACGCAACGAGATCCGCATTGACAAAGCAGAGATAGGTCTTGTTGAGGACAGAATGATTGCGGCTGTCCGATGATGACCTACTCGTCGAGTCCGACTGGAGTAAGGCTGGTGAAGGTTATGTATATTCGTTTATATTGATTGATAGAAGCTTTTTGCTCAGGCGGAAGAGTATCAACGAATCACAGCAAAAACATATGGAAATGGTAGACTATATATGTCGTGATTGTCAACGGTGAAGCGTGTCGTTATGTACAGTAGCGCTGTGGGTCTGCGGCGAGGCAATACGGACTTATGCGTGGTGGGGCTCGGCCTCCGTTGAAATTGTAATGGCTGACGAATCATGACAGTCGCTGAAGTCGTCGGCCGAATGACGGACAGGTGAAACGTTGATGATGCTGCGCCGGCGAGTGGAAGTATCTCGAATTATATTCAAATGTGTATTACAAATTGATGCTGTTGGTAGTTATTTTGGATCTTAATTAAGCTTAAATATTATCTCCGTCGTTTAAACCCAAAGAAAAAAGAACAAAAAATAAATAGAAAATAGAAAAGAAACCAAGCAAAACCAATTATGATTTATGATCTCGCTACAAGTCACAAAGCATTCCAAAATAGCATTTGGGTAAAAACAACAATCAAATTCACGCGTAATCACACACCATCTATAAGGTTTTCAAAATTAGAATGAGTCCAGGAGTGAATTTAATAATCAAAAGTATATTCGTCTATAGTCTAATGTAAAAGGTATAATCAAGAGATATCAGGAACGTTCATCTTGCGTGCTTCGCTAGTGTCCCGAAGACCAGTGCGACGGAGGGCTTCCACTGTCTTGTCGTAGTTCTCCTCGGCGTATGCCTCCGAGTCAAAGTTGAGCAGCCAGCCCTCGCGCTTCAGGCGCATCGACTCGGGGTCAGCCTTGATCTTCTCCATGTCCATCTGGTGCCAGGTATCGCGTGTCGTCTCGCCAGTCTTCTGGGCAGCGCGAACACGCTCGTATCTCAGAGCCTCGAAAGCGGCAATGGCCTCAGGAACCTTGGCTGCTGAGCCAGCGCGGCGCAGAACGACACCAAGAGTCACACCATCTTCGACGGCCTGGGAGGCACCCTGGATCGAAGTCGGCAGGAAAGGGTGGGCGGCATCACCGATAAGGGAGATGCGGCGCTTGGGAGAAATCCAAGTCGGCAATGGGTCACGGTAAACAAGCTTCCAGTCGACAAGAGGCTCAGGAGTGAGGTCAAGAATCTTCTGGATGACCGGCTCCCAGCCCTCAAGAACCTTGCGAGCATCAGCCACAGGGGCCTCCAGCTGCCAGCTCTCATCAATGTCGGCAACGTCCTTGTGTGTGCAGACCCACGAGAAGCTGCCCTTCTCGAGCGATGCAGCGATAAAGTGAACATCAGGGCCAATCCAGCAGATGTGCTGGTCGCCGTCGGGGTTGTTGTAGAAGAACGAGGTCAGAGGGTCCTTGGCAATCTCGGAGCCATCGAACCATGCGCGGTAGACGGCATAGCCAGAGGCAAGCGGCTTGTCTTCGTGGCCAAGGACGAGAGTGCGGCCGAGAGAGCGCACACCATCGCCAGCCAGGACAACATCACCCTCAATCTTATGGCGCGTCTTATCGACAGGGCCGCTCTCGGTCACAATCTCCACCTCGACACCGGCAACATCGTCGGTCTCGTAGTATTGGACGACGCGGTGGCCGAGGCGAATGTCGATACCGAGGTCCTTCTCGGCGTGGTCATACAGGACGCCGTGCAGCTCACCGCGGTGGCCGTCGTAACGCGTGCCCCATTCGCGGTTCTCCTTCTCCCAAGACTGGCGAAGAATCGGCTGGCCGTCCCATGTCTTGATTTGCAGGGCGTTCGCGCGGTGGCTGAGCGCATCAAACTTGGCACCAACACCGGGCCAGCGACGGAAGATCTTGCTCGAGTTCTGGCCAAAGCTGATGATATCGCCCAGCTGCTTGCGCACAGGGAACTTTTCCAGGACCGTGACAGTGTGGCCCTGGCGGTGACACTCAATGGCAGCGGTGAGGCCAGCAAAGCCCGTGCCGACGATGATAACACGGATGCCCGTCTTGGGCTTGGTGGAAGAGGGGTCAGCCATGATGTGGATATAGTGGTGTATCTGCAAATTTCAAATGTGTCTTTCAGCGTAGGACAATGTATATGTGGACTGCTAGCTGTTAATGCGAAATGCGACGTCCGAGTACCCCGGTCTTTCAAGGCGGCCGACTGTTGTCAGTGGCACTTTATATCAAATTTGCTACCATCGAGGGCCCCTTTGTTAGCGCCCTGAAAAGTCTGAGTAAGGTATTACACAACTTGAACACTATTCGCACATCCACTTCCCCACACACATCGAGCACCAAGATGGCATGCCGCCGTCTTGTATATGGGGAATGTGGAGATGCTGCCGGCTTGATGAAGGCGAACCCTGCGGAGGCAACGAGAGCTCTTCTACTTACCCCAGAGTCTGGCTTTGGCATCTGGGGTTCCCCGAGTTTTAATTCCCGTCTAGTTTAGCATTATTGGCTCTCGCGCGGTCTCTTGGTGGTTTCTTGGTGTTTTGTCCTTGTTTTTCTACTTGGTCTCTCGCCTTTCACCTCCATCTGACTGGTCTTCGGTTCGGTTGGGAGTCGCAACAAAGGTTGTCATCTGAGGTTGTTTATGATGCATGATAGTCATTGATCCTAAGCTTCCCCAACTTCCCCCACACTCGATGCGTATTACTCCGTGTCGTGGCTGATGAACGACAAGCTATATTCCTCGGCAGTTCCTAATGTGTGCACTATTATCTTAATCATTCTTTACCAATCTTTTGGATGCCAGACATCAAGTAAAATGTCTCCGAACGAAACTCGCCGAAGACTTTTAGCAGATATGGTCAAGAGAATCAAATAGCCCAGTCTGATAAATAACTCAAGAAATTGACGGGATGCAGATACTTTCAAACCAACTTCTAAAGGGCCTTTTTTTGTTTAATCTTGGTAGAGCTGTTGGGGATATACCCCAATATGCCACTCAAAAGATGGCTGCAGTCTGCATGTGATCATATCGTGGTGACAGCCACGGAACGAAACACGTAGCTAGAATATTGTCAAATAAAAGCAAGCCAATATAACATGTGTGGCCACGTCGAGTATGGATCGTCCTCCAGCCGTCTTGCTCCACGCGTGGTGGCACGCCCAACGGTGCCATGGCTGACTTGAATTCGGCCCCATGCAACCGCTAGATCCTGTTGGAACGAGGAGGTCTGGATGGTTGAGAGGCAAGAAGGTGGATAATAAAGAGCTGGCCTGCAGACATTTTTATTTTGACAAGTCTTTGTCAGTCCTGACACACGCCAGTTTACGCCACGCGACAAGACATCAGCTAGTTGGGAATTAGGAAGCATAGCAACCACCAATATTCGATACGGCAAAAGTAAGCGAGCAGCAGCACTCGACTTGACTCGAAAGTGGACGGCCCGTGACCTACCCCGGAAAGATAAAACAGGCGTACACGCATCTATATAAGTGTCCAAGGGAAACCGGGTAATCTCAACGGCACGCGAATCTTGGACATACGATCCATCGGGAAAACTGTGCATCTTCCTGGCCAAGTCAACTTGTTCTTTTCTGTCAAGTTCACTGCATCCTATCAATCCTTCATCTCACCACAAATCACACCATGGCGTGGGGAATCCTCGACGTTCCTGCAGGGAAACTCGTGCCAGGCACAGGTAAGGCTGACCACCCTCTGCATGCATCACCTTATCAACTTGTCGCAAGCTAACAATTGGAAGTCGTTCTGGCCGACAGATCTGATCTCCCTTCCGAATATGACCACATCCCTCCAGAGCTTCTCCGGCATGGCACTGGCAGCTTCTCCAATGTCGTGCTGTCGCCGCAGCCGACGGCCTCGCCCAACGACCCTCTCAACGTAGGTCTTCTCAGCACCATTGTTGAATAATCCTACAGAGCTAACAATGTAGTGGCCTACTTGGCGCAAGGATTTGGTTCTTCTGATCACCGGTCTGTCGGCCGGTGTTGTCGGTGCCTACGGACCTATGCTGTCGCCCGGTTTCGTTGTTATCTCAGAGGACCTTGACATCACCATCGATGTTCTCTCGCAGGCAACAGCATGGGTCGTGCTCGTCATCGGTATCTCGCTCTTCATTTTCAACCCCATGGCAAAGAAGATCGGTCGCCGCCCCGTCTACCTAGCGTGCAGCATTATCATGCTCACGGCCAGCATCTGGGGAGGTGTTGCCAAGAACTACCCGTCGTTCCTCGGCAGTCGTGTCTGGGGTGCTTTGGGTATGGCTCCCTATGAAGTCCTCGTGCAGTGCACAATTGCCGACATGTACTTTGTCCACCAGCGCGCTACCCGCATTGCTGCGTGGAACATGTTCCTGCTCTGCGGTATCTCTGGCGGCTCTCTGATCTCTGGCTACATTATCGAGGTGAGTCTTTTCTATCCTGGATCGTTCAAATCCCAACGTAACAGACAACTAACAAATATAGAACCAAGGATGGCACTGGATGTTCATTTGGTGTGCTATCATCTTCGGTGCCCTGCTTCCCCTGGTCTACCTCTTTGTTCCCGAAACCGCCTACATCCGTCCTCCTCTGGAGCACCGCTTCGCCGGATACGATCTCGGCCGCAGCGTGACCCCCGAGAAGGCAGAAGCTTCGGCCACTGTCGAGATGTCCGAGAACGGCACTAGAGCCACGAGTGACGCAGAGGCTGCACCACCCCGTATTTATGGCGCTGACGAGGAAAAGCACAGCTTCTGGCGGTCTCTGCAGATCTTCACCGGCATCTACTCCAACACATCGATGGTTCGCATCTTTATCCGCCCCTTCATCATCTTTTTCTACCCTGGTGTCTTCTGGGGCTTTCTTATGTACGGCGCAACACTCACCTGGATTGTCGTCTTCAGTGTTGTCAACGCCTCCATCTTCACCGTTGCTCCCTACAACTTTTCCGTGTCGCAGACCGGTCTCATTTCACTGTCACCTTTTATCTTCACACTTCTCGGTGAGGTCATCTCTGGCCCGCTAAACGACCGCATCACCGTCTGGCTCGCACGCAAGAACCACGGTATCTACGAGCCCGAGTTCCGTCTGCCGTTGATCATCCTGCCCTTGATTGTTGGTGCCGCCGGCTTTTACGGCTTCGGTGCTACCATCCACTATCAGACTCACTGGAGTGGCCCCGTCATCTGCTTTGGTCTTGCCAACATGGCTCTGGCCTGTCTGAACGCGAGCGTCTTCCCCTACATTCTGGACGCACACAACGAGCTGAGCGAGGAGGCTTTCGTGGCTATTAACGCGCGCAACTTTTTGACATTTGGCCTGACCTACTTTGTCAATGACTGGCTTGCCAAGTCGGGTGCTCTGAATGTGTTCTTGGTTCTCGGCAGCATCTACGTCGGTGTCGTCCTGACCACGATCCCCCTGTGGATCTACGGCAAGCGGGCGCGTTATTACATTGCCAACAACAAGTTCCTCCAGAAGTTTATGCACGAGGATTAAACTTGTAAAATTTCTGTAGATAGTAGCAAAACATACGTATTTCAATTTCATAGGATATGAATTATAATTACGTATACAACATTCCGTATCTTCTCACGCCGCACACTGACATTACTTCCGAATTTGTTAGCAAACTAGAACCTGCTTCAACGAAAATTACTTCAACAAATTGGAAAACAGGAAAAAAAAAATGAATTAATTGTAAAGTACGATTCATATCCACAGAGTTGTTTAAAAAAAACTGAATTTATTTGACTCTCAAAATCAGCGCAAACGTTGACAATTCAAATGTAAAACATTGTCTCTTTGAGGCGCGCATGGATGGCGATGCGGCGCGTTTGCTCCGCCAAATTCTCCTCTGGCTCCTGGTGTCCACCTCTCCCGTCATCCTCAGCAGCATCATACCATTGCGTCAGATACCGCCGCGCACGATCACAGGCGAGGTCTGCGTAGTACGCCGGCGTTGCAATGCCCACAGCACCTGTTGCTCGCCCGAAAATAAAACAGAGCGCCTGCGTGACGCGCTGCAAAGCATCAGTCGCGCTCAGAGTCGAAGTCTCCTTTTCCGCAGCAGAAGGGCCGCTACCACTGCCGCTAGCGCCACCCCCAGCAGGCCGACGCGTGAGGTCGACGCCCATCGTCATCTTCTTGATCTTGTTCGTCAATGCCTTCACCTTGTCGCCGTTCTTCACTTCACTAATGGGGTCTGCACACCGGCTGCGGAAAATCTCGTCGCAGACAACATGGTAATGCGCGGGGCGTGCAGTGCCTTTGATAGCTCGGTGTGCCTGCAAGAAGAAGTCCCAGTTGGAAGCAAGCGTGACACCACGGTCAACAACAGTACCGGGTAGGCAGTTTCCCGTATTGTCGCGGTGTGTGCTTCCATCTGCTTCTCCGTCGGTTGGGTAGAAGCGTGTATGGTGGCGCTTCCCCACGATGACTACCGTTAGGGGCGGCTTGGGCGCCTCCCCGTACATGCGATCAAAGGCCTTTCGAAGCTGTGGGATCTCCTCATTGATAACGAATGCATATTGACCCTCGGAGACGCCGTCGCGGTAGACTAGCACACTGCGAGGTAGTGACATCGAGTGCCGTTCCTGCCACCGCTTTAGGTGGCACACGGCCATGTCCTCCAGGACCGTATTTCTGACCATCTCGTCGCGCGCACGTTCTTGCAACCGAAGCTCGGCTGGCCACTGGCTCAGATGCCCGTCGGTACTGGCAACCATGGCGGCAATACTTGGTGCAGAAGAGGCGGAGCCTGGCGACGGGTGAGTGACGTCGATGCCAACAATCATTGTCGTGTCTGGATCGATGGGCGACAATGAGAACACAGATTTATCTGGAGAGCGTGTCGTGTTTGTCTGGAAGCCTCCCCGGCCACGGAAAAGACCGCCTTGACCACCGCCATGGCCACCTGTACTGCTGGCTACTGGGCCGAGAGCCAGACGGTGGTTGCATCCACCGAGCTTGAGGTTAATTTTGAGAGCCACATTACTAAAGTAAGGCAGACTGCTCTTCACAAATTTGGAATACTCGACACACACGGTCGACACGCCAAGGCGGATATCGCCAATGTACTTAATGGCATTGTATGTTGATGCTGACGAGTTGGGCAGGACGACCAGAATCATCTTGACTCTTCCTTGCGATCTTGCCAGCAGCGACTCAAACGCGGTTGAGATCAGTGCTGGGTCGTTTCCAACGTTGAATACGGAGGACGGATTGCCGACGCTGATTCCATGCTGGCGCATGCTGCCCACAAATTTATCCAGTGCTGTGTTGACGCTGGGGTGGACTTCCGGCCGCTGTTGTCTGCCAAGCACAACCAAAATGCAGGCCCAGTCCGAGCCGATATGACCGGCCGACGAGAACTTAGTGTCTTTGAGATTCCAGTCACCTCTCTGGGCATGTGGCTGGATCACTGTTCCAGCACCTACAGCGGATGGACCTCTTCCGAGAACAGTACCAGGAAGTTTCGCAAACATCAGAGGCGGGGCCGGAAGAATTCGGGCGCACGCCTGAACAAGCTGTTGGTCCTTGACGACAAGGCCAAACCCACGGGATATATTGGCTTTCGGGTCCTTAAAGTCCTCAGAAGAAGCAAAGGCTAGAATATGCGGCGCTTTTGTGAGTATATCATCCGCGTTCTTGGCTGGTTGTCTCACAGCAAAATTGATGAGCTCTGTTCTTTGTCGTTCGTCGAGCTGTGCACGTGCAGCCAAGTGTCCAGGCAAAACGATACACACTTCGGCTGGCATGAAGACCGGGTGGCCTGCATCGCCAACGTTGACGACTGGGTATGCTGGGTCAAGCTTGTAGGTGGGATACTGCTTTGCAAAATGGTCGTTGACCGTCACCAAGCTTCCAACATCCGGTGTGGACCGGTCTGGGCTGTACCAAAATTGTACATCGCGTGGTCCAGCTCCCAGACTGGCGACAGCAGGCGGGTGAGAAGCTGGAGGGCGGGCCGAGCTGGACTCACCCCCACCATACTTTGACTTTCTCGGATTGTAGCGGGCTGTCTGATGGGGGTTTGCGAGGCCAAATACAGAGTATGTTGCAATCGGCCGATCGGCCATATGTGTCATCCGGACATGAAGACCACGAATGAAATTGTGCAGGCCCGCGAGCGTGGCCGCACTCCATGGAGATTTTTTGTAGTCAAACGGATATTTTTGCTCAACAAACTCGTTCATCAGACGGGTCAAGGGAATGTTTCCACGGAAGAAGACCGCTGTGGTGACATTGACATTGATCAGCACGCGGCCAGTTGCCAGCCGTGTACTAGAGTAAAAGCCTCGGATTGCCTCCAGAGCGCCTCCAATACTTATTGAAGGTGATACATCATTCGACTGACCACTCTCTGTACTGGCCGAAGCAATGCCAAACACACGTCCTCCTCCAATAATTGTACGGGTTTCTGGGTGGATCCGTGCGTGGTAGTTCAAGATGATGTTGAGAGCCTGAACCCAGTCTGTCGGACTAGCAACGGCACCTGGTTCAGTGTTGAGACTGGCGTGGCTTAAAGTCCCAGGTGGAATATCCCGTGGCTGTCCGACTGTCTTGAGGTACTCTAGCAGGTCAGAAAACTGAAACCGCAAGGACTCATTTGCATCAAGAGTGACCCGGTACTCTGCGGCCGAATTACCGGCAGCCTGGTCAGCATCCCGGCGGTAACGGACGGTTCTCAGAAAGGCCGAGTCCGAAAGGACACGGTCTGTGATGATCCGCCCCTGGAAGTCTGTTGCAACAGAGATGGGTGTGGGCTCGCTTGGCTCGCCGGCCACCAACTCATTCAGCCACAGTCGGACCACTTGGGCACGCTTGCGCTTAGCGACATCTGGCACGATTGTGATGCTGTAGCTGTGCAGCACAATCTCTAGGTGACGGGCATGACTTGCCGCAGAAGGGACTACCGGAGGACTTGGGAGAAGCTGCATGTAGTTGGCAAGGACGGTGATAGGTCTACCCACGACTCCGTAGGACGGCCGCCAAGGGCCGCCAGCGTCCAGTGGAGCTGCATCTTTAGAGTTGGACTGCTTGCCAGCCCGTGCAATGTTTCCTGATTTGCAGACCTTGTCTTCAAGCTGCGTTAGCTCCTGTGTTGTGTATTCTTTCTGTCGATACTGTGGCTGCTGCAACTCGATTGCCGTCTCACCACCCGCGGCATCTCCCTCCTTTGTCTGCTGTTGCTTCTTCTTTTGACGCCGAGGCATGTTAGCTTTGGCAAAACTGCAAACAGGTTGGTAAACTTCAGCTTGAAATGAAGACCTTCTGCTTTTGAAAGTCTTTGTGATCTCGATTGCTGCTGGTGGAATAAGTCTAGATAAACAAAGGCCGAGATGTTGCCCTTTATACTTTTTCGTGGCTACTCTACTTGTAGATGGAATAGCGATACTGTCCAAAAATAAGGTTTTATTGTCAGTGACAAGCTAAAAGAAAAAAAAGCATTTGACGACGATGCGCGTAAGACTGCCAGAGCGAGTCACGGCCGATGAGCCCGGATAAAGTTGCTTTTCACATATTCCATGCATAAAACTGCCGCTGTAAAAATATACAGTCGTAAGTAGCGAAGTCAAACAATCAACGAGGTGCCTGATATAGCCGTTGTTCACTTTGTAATTCTTGTGTAGAGGGACGGTTCATGTGCTTGCGTAGCTATCAAAATCTTGATATCAAAAAGCTTGATAGCTGGCTGTTCCCAGTGAGTAACTACACCACGTGCATCTGCGATATGTCGTCACAGGTTGGTAGTGGAGCAAGGGAAAAAGAATAAACACCCCGAAAATCGCTTTTGTGTAGCCATTTCATCGATCAAAGATGGAAACCATCGCGAAACTCACCGATATGCACAATGTCGCGAACGAATCACTAATGTGCCTGATGTATAACTGATGTCCACTACAGAGACACACGATCTATACCGAAATAAAACTTGCTGTGATTCGTTGCAACATGGCCGTGTGGTTGGGTACACCCACGTCTGACGATGTCACAGAAAAGGCGGAAGACCAGAGATCTGAAAAAGCCGCACTAGCAGTTATGCAAGGATCGTCTTCCACTTGCCTGTAGAGTAGAAAAGTCGAGCGGCAGATCATTTCTCTTGTGCAAAGTACACACAAAAATGACAGCCGATCCGGGCGAGGAAAACTGAAGCGAGGGACTTCATTAGCAGCCATGCAATGCCACGAAGGCATGGCGGAGTGGTTTCTTTCCTGATACTGCGAGCACAAAACCCGAACGGCATCGCTCTGCGACACCAAACGCCCCCGTAATGATGCGATCAACAATCCGGCGGATGACGTCCCATTTGCCGACTTTGTCCATCTTCTTACTGCGCGCGGAAACAAACACACTAGACTCGCCACGACATACCACACCTGCAGTGTCTGTGTCCATTGCAGGGCATCTATCATGATATGTCGGCCAATAGCAGCGTGCGTGGTCAAGCAAAGGATGTATGAGGACGGGACAGCATATGCATGCTCGCATACACCACCATGCAGCTCGAACAGCGAAGGCAGCCAAATCCAGGAGGCAGAAGAGGCTCAACGCTATCGATCATGTCAGTTCCTGCCCGTTGTTTGCGAGCCTTCTTGGGTCATGTCCGCACTGCTGCCTGGCCGCAGCCTTAGTACGCCTTAACACTGCCAACCGTATTGCATCTCTTATTATTGTGTAGTATTTGGACTCTGACTTGCAGCGGCTAGTATTACTGCGTCGTGCCTTCCCTCTCTCAAGGCTATGTGCTGGTTGTGCCTTCCCACGATACAGCTCCGCACCTGCGGTTTTGGGAAGAGTTTCTGGGCAATGGTTGGATACATAAGGCCGTTTGCTCCTGCCGTGTTGACCAAACCTTAATTGTCGACGCGTCTATTTGTTTTCCTGAGGTGACGATTGGGATAGTTTACTGAAGAACATTTTCGACAAGGCAAAATTTGCATTTTCTCCTTGCCGCATTCTTCATGCTATTTCATCCCAAGCAAAATAATTTCTGGAGAACGACTGTTGGCCAGCCGTTTGATGGGGCTTCAGCACACCTTCCCCGCAATCATCCCTGCTGCTCCAGCGTCCCTTCCCGAAATGGCGCCCCAGCCAAAACCGTTATCCTTCGCGGCGGCAACTACTCCCACTGTCACTTCCTCTTTCGCATCACCCTCTTCGACTGAATCGGCAGGTGCGATCATTGGAAGTGCCCTCAATGCTGCGGGAGTAGATAACAGCGGGCTTAGTCAAGCACAAGTTGGAGGTCTGTTAGGTGGAATAATAGCAGCGATCATTGTCGTGGTCCTCATTTGGTACTGGGCCACAAATACCCAGGGATACCTGCAATACCACAACAACCGCTCCTACTACTACAGACGCCAAGGCTGGCCGTCAAGGCGGAGAAACAGGGTAGTCTATGAAGGGGAAGTGGGCTATGATGAGACGGAAGAGGAAACTACGGACGCCAATGCGTCCGCCCGATCGAGAAGGCGCCGCCGGCAACAATACGGCCAGACGCGCATGTCTGCCGAAGAATATAATGCCATGCTGGCGGCACAGTATGCCGCGGAGCTAGATGAGCGCGCTCGACGGAGGCGGCCACCCGGAGTAGCCGTCGCCAACGACTTTGTGCTAAACCCTGAACCCGTGCGGTTCCCGCCCACCACCCGACGGACCCCCTATCGCCACACGTCTTATCCTCAGTATCCGGGAGTGAGGCGTTATCCCTGATACAGTAGGAACGACCTGCTTCTATTTCTCTGTAGGCGAAGAAAGAACGGCCATAACCAGCACCGCTATGTTGTCGTGTGATCCCCAGAAGGGAATCAAATGGCGTGAAACTCTTCTGTCCGGTCTCTTCCTGCATCAATTTTTTGCAACACCTCTAGACATCCTATCTCCTCATGACTCTCTCACCCCTCAAGATACCCGTTCAGCTATTAATACCCTTTGTTTTGTTTGTTTTTGTCACTGTCGGCGCCCTCGAATCCCCTACTGTCCGCGTGCTGCCCTACGTTGTTTTGACAACGATCTCTCTATTCCACCTGCGCCTCATTGCCTATCTCCTATATATTGTACTGCATCCCACACTGCTCGATCTTTAAAATGGTACGTTCTTAAGCTGATCTCAAAATGCCTTAGTCGATACTGACGCCGTATAGGTCCGCTACTCTCTCCTAGCCGCGGCTTTCTTTTGCATCACCACGCCGGCATTGGCCGGTCCTGTCGGTTCCACTTACGGTAGTGGGCAGTCCATCGTCATCAACAACGATATACCGCATGACCGTTCACCTTGCGTGGATGGACTTTCATGCACATTCAAGCCCAAGAATTTATCCGGACCTCGGGACAAGCGCGGACCACCACCAGCACTTCAGTACAACAGGTACAAGAACATCAACAAGAACAGGCCCTCGCAAAGCTACGATAAGGATGAAATCGACAAGAGTGCTAATGGCGAGGATTTCGGTGGTGAGGAAGAAACCAGCAAGGATGTCCAAAAGCCGTCATCTTCGCCCATGAGTGACGGAACGTACCCGGAAAAAAAGACAAAGCAGGGCATGGCACAAAGCAGTTCGAGCAGTGGCTATGGTACTGGGCGCGAGTACGGCTACCCCAACAAAGATACAGAGGGCAGCAACAAGGGCTCCTTCTGGGGAAACTCTAAAGATGGCGCCCAGAGGGGTTTCAACTGCCCCAGCTGTCACACAGACTTTGATGATGTTTCGTCACACATTGAAGAGGGCCAGATGGACAATGACCTGCGCGGCACTGGTACTGCCACCGACCCTCCGTCGGAAACTCATAAGTTTATTCTGAAAGCCGAAGTCCCACGCAACATGGCAGCCCTCAAGAATGGACCTAAATTCGCCGCCGTTTGCGTCGTCACCCAGCTGTCTCAGATGTGTATTGCCGCTGGCAATGCTGTCTGCTCGTCAACAGGAACTCTTGATACCAGAGATAACCGTTGCGCGCGGGCCTGCAACTGTGTTCGCGTGTAATTGCCTGTCTCTAGAACTACGCATAACTTTTCATTTTCCATCTTAATTTCTAGATATTAGAATTAGTGTATATTCCTCATTGCAACTGTCACAAATGTACGCATGAATGAAGAATGTTCTGTTGTGACTATTTTAAATCCCTAAAATATATTTAACCGTCGCTATGCTATGTAAAATAAAAAACCAGAATACACGGCTCGCCAAATGCAACCCGAACAAGCTTAAGAGCTCTTCTCACTCTCAAACATGCGGACACACAACACAGCTGCAATAGCTGCAATGCCGCCAAGAATCACCATCTGGAGACCCTCGAAAGAGCTCTTGCCCAGGCGGCGCCAGGGAATGCGTGACTTGTGCCAAGACAGCTGGCGAGCCGACGTCTTGCGGTCTGCACTTGATCCCTCTGCAGCCGGGCTATCAAGTACAAAGTCGCGCAAAAAGCCAAACATGAAGAGAGCGACGATACAAACACCGAAACTCCACCGCAATCCGTGACCAACATCTTGAACGAAGAAGTATGGTCCCAGGGGTAGAATGCCACCAATGAGATAGCCAAGAGCCACAGAAAGACCAGAAGCAACGGGCCAGACGTAGTCGTCATCATCATCATCCCCGCTGGCATCGCTTTCGTCATTCCGGTCATCATAGTAGCCGTAAGCTGGATCGGCCAGCTTCTGTGACTCGGCCGCCAAAATGGCCTGTGTCGTGTCGGGCTGTGTCGCAATATGGGCCATAACCAGCTGTTGGAGGTCGGCAGGGAGGCCGAGGGGTGCAAGGTAGCGTGAGGCCAGAGCAGATGGGTGAACTGTGGCAGAAGACGACGACAATCTCTTCTCTTGGTCCTCGCTGGACGAGTGAGAGGCCTCGAGATCGTCATCGGTGGAGTTTGCATGGTCCTCATCACCGTCGCCATTTTCGTTGCCAGTAGAAGCTGTCGGTGATGAAGACTGACGCGCCGAGAGGTAGCCGCCGATGCCCATGCTGATGCAGCCAGCACTGACCTCTGCAAGGCCGGCGTAGACCACGGTGTCTGTCTGGCCAAGAGATGAGAGGCCCGCTGTCAGGGCAAATGGCACTGTAAGACCGTCGGCAAAGCCCATGGTGAAGTCGGCCCAAAACCGACGCGACGTGGGAAGATAGCGGCTCCGGGGTGCGGCATGTGGTGATTTTGTAGCCTTGGGGTTCCGTCTTGGCAGTAATGGTGTGCCTCTTGGCGTCATAGGAATGCTGTCTTCGCTGTCGTTGTCGTCATGGTGGAGGTTGTCGGTGCTTCTCGCTGACAGAAGGCCGGGGCTGTATGGACTGAGATTGTCGGGCTCGAGGCGTGAATAGCGTGAGCTTGACATTTTGAAAGCGGGTGGCAAAAGCTGGTTCTGTGCGAGAATGTGCTTGTTGCAAAGTTGATTTGATAACTGGAGCGGTGCTTAAAGAGATAGTAGGAATATGTGCCACAAACGTCAAGTAAAAAAGAGTAAAGTCAACAGTAGATAGCAAAAAGTGAAGAAGGATAAGAAAGAGTTAAGAAGGATCAGAAGAGAGGGAAGATCTGCACGTAGAAATCTTTATCGACTTTTGATAATCACTTCGTCACGACGGACTTGAGCAGAGGAAACCGTATTACGACGTAACCACTCCGCTACGAAAAGCTATTTGAAATGCATAAGCTGCTTTTATTAACTCGTTTCTACACTACCCAGGCCATCCAGGCACGTATGTTCCATCCAGGCACGTATGTTCTGGAAGACCGTCGTGAAGCGACAATGCCATGTGTCTGGCATCCCATGTGGACTACGTTCAAAGGCCTGCGGCGAGGTCTCGAGCTGGCATCTAACAAAGAATATGTAGCAATGTGGTTGCAAGTCGAGCCGTGATTGGGTCGAGAGCAGCACAGTGGGAGGAGTCGAGGGGCGGAGAGGTTAATAACGGGGAAGAGGAGGAGAAGGAGCGATGACCGACGGAGCTTTGGGATGAAAGACGTGAGAAGCGGACCAGACGGGTAGGTAGCATCACGACTAAGAGAGTAGACATCTCCACAGAGAACACGGTCTCAAGAGATGTAGATAGAGTACATCCAAGCTTGTACTTTGCGAGCTGCACGAGGCACACGACTTAGGCAAGCCTGATCTGGCAGGAGAAATACTGCAAAGCTGGCGTTGCAGGAACCCGAGGCCAAAGGGTACATTGCAGCAGGCAATTCGAGGTACATGTCTGCATTACCCCTGTCGAGCCAAACATTGGCTTTTGGTAATCCTTGCCGTCAAGAGGAAAGAAAGCGAAAAAGAACGAAGATGGAAGCAGAGACGAAGATGGTAAAGAGGAAAAAGACGACGGAAATTAATTTACATTTTAAATGTTAATACAAAACAAATACAGAAATAAACAGGCAAGTAGAATAACTGGATTTCAAGAGTAATGGCCCCGTCCTCATTGGCGAGCCCATAATCCGTCGAAGCCATGAACAGTCCAATGTCTGCGATAGATCGCCCACGTGGGCGGGTGTGGTTATCGACTCTGTCGCAGGGACCCACGCAAAGTACTCGAGAGCAGAAGGTACTTTGTCACACACTGTAAATACACACAATCATAAGTACCATTCTGCTCGTGTTAGTTCTCGCCAGATTCGACTTTGCATAACACTACTTTCGAGGGAAGAGGACATCCACTGCTTTTCTCTCAATGTGAAGGTGCCTGGTCCCTATGCTCTGCAGTCTTCTCCTTACCCATGCCAATGCCAGCCAAGCCGGGAGCCAGGTGCTTGTCCTCGTGCTTGTCTTGGGCAAAGCCAAGGACTCGGCTCTCGGAATTGACGAATAAATGCAAGTTCAATTCAATGGTTGAGCTTTCACTGCCTGAATGATGAATAGCCCTGAATGTGGCTGTTGCAGACCAAAACGAGCATTGTTACGACTCATGTTGAATACCAGCGACTGCGTATCAACGGCTCGAGCGTCGGCGATCCTTATGCTTTGGCTATTGTTCGACACGTTTGCAATTGGACCAAATTGGAAGCTATTGTTATGCGGCTGAATATGTAAATGAAAGACAGCCGTCTGGATCTTCATCAATTGTCATGTAGGTCAGGTTCATAGTCTAGCTGGATAAACCGTACACTGTTTCATTGGCATTTCCATACAACAGAGACGAGGTCCAAACACACCCAACACATCTGCAACAGCTTGACGGCTAGATAATACTTGTAAGTCCACTACACGCCTTGACTATCGCATCACGTCGTCGCGTCGATGCCTTTTGCTCTCTCTCCCATATAGCTAGCCCAGTCATTACTGCCATCAAAGCCCATCGTTCACCCAGCTGCTCTGCTCTGCCGCTCCCGATGAAAGCAAATCGCGCCACTGCAGCTGCCGAGGTCGTGTCATCTTCCGCGTCTAGGTCGGGTTCTCTCTTGGTGTTTGTGTGCGGGCCGGCGTTGGTCCAAAGAGCCACAATCTCATGCCCATCCATTGTTCGGCGTCGCTCTGCTGCACGCCCAGCTTCGTCCCCAATCATGCCGTCCAGGTCCAAAGGCTCAACCTGAGTGACGCGCGGTGTAGAAACCATGCCAGTCGCCACATCTTCGCCCTCCTCCTCTTCAGGGATAGTTGTGATGTTCAACCCCAACGTAGAAGCTGCGTGGACGGCGCCGGCCAGGGGATCCGCTGCTCCTGACAGACGCACGAGTTGCCAACCCCCGCGCCAGGCTGTCCTCTTCCGCGGCTTGGCTTGTGGAAATAACCGGGACGGCCTTCTTCGTACAGTTGGCTGCTTGTCGTCTTCACCAATCACACCATGGCCTCCCAAAAGACCCAGGCTGATCTTGTGTCGCAGAGACTGGCCTACTTTATCTCTGGTCATGCCCAGGCTTGTGTTTGGTCTTTGAGGATGCAGACCATGAGCTTCTCCCAATCCATCCTCGTCGCCCAACCCACCGGTTGCTTCTTGCAGTGCCTCTATTTCGTGTCGTGAGCAGTGCCGCCACTCAAACATTTCACGTCGCCGGTCGGCACCTCTCGTGAACAGCTCGTACGGGCTGCCCACCTCCACCTCGAAGCGGTAGCGATTATGCCAGCCAAAGTGGATGCTCAGCTTCTCGTCTGATCGGCCATTGTCGCTTGGTGTGGACTGCGCGCTGTTCCGCTCGGCTAATGGAGCCCATGCCATTTCATGGGGTAATGGAGGAATGCCGATCGTCATGCCACGCCCAAGGGCACCCCATGTGCCAAACTGCACATCCGCCCACGGGCTGTCTTTGTCCATATCTGGACCGCTGAAAAGCACGACTGCTGGAGCGTTGCTGTTGAGCTGTCCAGTCGTCAAGACGTACAGGGGAGGGTTCCGGGGCGGCCAGTGTCCGGATGTGTCACCGGCAGGTCTTGTGCTGGCTTTGGGGCTGTGGAAGCGGTTGGGCAATTGCTGAGTGTCGCTGCCGATGTAGTATGGGCCACCATCGTAGCTATGAGTAATGACAAACCGAGGTGGAAAACACGGTTGCCAAAGTGAGTAGTACGCGGCTGCTGCTGGTCCTATACTGGCTGGCGCTGCGCTCCTCAGCAGCGCCTCCTCGAGAAGCGGCCCTGGAGGTGCCGACGCCGAGCGCTCTGGCGGGTTCTTTCTCAAGTTTTCGATCGATGGCGCGCCGCGGATAGAAGAACGATCTGTAGAAGAGGGCCTCTGGCTCACTGGCGGCTTGCGGGTGTCGGTCTTGTTGCTTTCGGTTTCTATCTGATCTCCTATTGTGATAGACGCAGCTGTTGATGGCGGATCCTCAGTGGACAAGACGCTCAAGTCATCGGCTTGCATCTTCACGCCGCCACCACTTTTGGCGCCACTGAGATACAGGACCTCCATCCTGAGTTTCCACCCGAGCCTCTCGTCTCTCGTCTCTCGTCTCTTCGATGTATGTCGAAGCCGTAGTGGCTTTGTTTCTCGGGTCTTTGTTTCGCGTAGAGTGGCGTTTGTGAATATCATGCCCATCTAGGATAATCTCCTAGTAAAGTTGGTGGTTGTAGATGGCCAACTTCTAGTCGCGTCTTTGCTCTGGGGAGTAAACACAAGAAACATGTCTGCTGACCCGCAGTATCGGAAATCGATCCTCAAACATGACACACGGCAAATAGCCAGTCAACTCTCGATATCGCTAGTTAGTCGGATAGGCCCAGCCCGAACCCAATTTGCCCGGGCTATATCACGTTGCGGTGCTGTATTATGTCGCTTGTTTTCATGCATGTATGGCTGTCCGAATTATGATGACGCTCGACACTTGTCAATGGAGTTATAGATATAGAGACCAGTCCGACGTCAACCCATAACCAAGCTCGCCCAAACTGTGAGATGTCCTCTTGCCATAAGGTGTCTCGGTCTCTACGGAGACCTGATGGCCTCACCTCTTCCGCCCGTAGGCGGGCTTCCCTCTGGGCTTTTTTTTGCCTTGCAACGTCGCATTCTTGTCGGGGTGCTCGGGAATCTTTCCTGTGTGCTTTTCAGCCGGCTGGTGCTTCTTGGGCATATTTACCATGGCACACCCAACACATAACTGCCCGATTATGTGCCTGATAGGCTTGTGATTTTCGGTGCAGACTTCTTCGTGGGTCTTACAATGCCTGGATGGGCCTCTTCCAATCGCTCGGCAGTTTCCCTTTGCCAACTTCGGGCAGTGGTGACTGTCTTTTTTGGGCATTCTCCTCCTCGCGGTGGTTAGTTTCGTATCGTACCAAAAGGCATGACCTAGGTCACGGATTGTCTGAACCAAATTATACTCACTTGGGTTGTCTGTTGTTTTGTGAAAGGTATGGGACTGGTATCCGTTGTCAACTGATCTTGAAGGCTGAAATCTGAAAGGAAAGGAAAGACGCGGGACCAGGAAGAGTTTGATAGATTTTCTTTCGTATGTGCCAGGGGCTTGATATACCGGTTTTTTGCATCTATGGTTTCACAAACAAGTCATCCGACTCTTCGACTCTTCTTACACCCACTAGAAATTGCTCACTCAGCACATTAATAGCTACTTCGAGTGGCTGGAGAGCCAGTTGATGTTTTGTAGCTCACTGCTTCCTTGAAGATCCATTTGTTTCAATGCAGTCTTTCTTTACTTTGGTGCACGGGCGCTCTGTCTATCAGTACCTGGATTCAACTTGTGCTTCTTTCATACAGCAATGATATCTTTTCGACTTAGGACTACCAACTATTTCACCTCTTGATTAACATATCTTGTATTGCTATCATCGCCAACTGGGTGAGTCACTGTCACTCGTACATAATGCTTTTATAGTATAATATGAAGATGCCTTGCTTCACAGTTTAACCAAGCATCCCACAGGCTCTTATCATAGGATTATGTAGTGTCTATTGCGTATCGCGTATGTAGAGAAATGGGTGGTCACGTAGAAACAAATAATGTGCAAGTATGTCGTCTGCTCTAGAGCGCATGCGCCGATCCTAGGCAATGCCAGTTTCGTTCACCTGTACAAAGATACAACAATAGTAGCCATTATTCGCATCCTCATACCCAGCTAATCTGAAAAGTTCTCGTAGAGTTCTGTACCTCGGTCGCCTTCTAGTCACATCAATCTCACCATTTTCTGGTCATGCTATCACGCGAACACGAGCTTGTCTGTCACCATGAACTCTTATTGCCACTACCTTACAATAAGCAACAAAATATTCTTAGATACAGCTATAGGATTGTTCTATCATTTCTTCGTGGGACAACTTTGTCTGGTTGTGCCTCCCGGAAGAGGAGTGCTTAGCAGCAAAGAATTTGAATCTATAAACCTTCTTCATAAGTATGTATTCTTTTTGTTTTTATTTCGTTTTGCTGTCATTTGTCGCGAAGCCTATATTTTTTCATTAATTTTCTTTTTCTAAAAATAAAATTCAAAATAAATACATATATGTTATGTTGTCTATATTTCGTTTGCTGTTTATTGTTTCAGTTCAGTAGATGGCACGGCAACTTGAGTTCGGACAATGTCATGCCCCCCGAAAAGCTTCACAAACGGCAGGAGCTCCTATGATGTAGGTTGCTCTTGCCTTGTTGAGCGTGTTAGTTGTAAGTGGATGTGACCAATCACGAGGCGGTGATACCTTGCGGCCCAAAATAGTAGGACATGAGAGGCCCACTCCTCATTCTCCACAACTTACTGCCTATTTCGTCTCACCGCCTGGCATAAAAGTACTGCCGCCCAAATTTTTTCTGGAATCTGGAATTTTTTTTGGTCTCTCGCTTTCTGGCTGTAGAGTGGACTAGCGTCCATCAGATTTCTTCCTGTTTCTTTGACCGTTTGTTCTGTGCAACATCACCACATCACCACATCTCACACGCAACGCATCACCTCCCAGCGCCAAACGAGCATCATCATCATGGCGTCCGACGAAATTATCTGGGGCATTATCGACAAGCAGTTCTGCTCGTACAAGCTAAAGTTTGTCCATCTCCTCGCAGCCCAGCAGCCATCATGGCAAACGACCATGGATTCCTAGATGCTAACGTTTTTGCCAGAGCACCGAGCGGCCAGAGCTTCTGCCACAACGAGTACAATGTCACCGGTTTCTGTTCAAGACAGTCCTGCCCTCTAGCCAACTCGAGATATGCCACCGTCCGGGCCAACCCCGAGAGTAAGTTTTTGCGCCTCGTTTATGACATCCCCTTGGACTGGGAAAGAGACTAACGTTGCCTTTGTGTTTAGCCGGACGTCTGTACCTCTACATGAAGACCGTCGAGCGTGCGCATCTCCCCTCGAAGCTGTGGGAGCGAATCCGCCTGTCGCAAAACTACGCCGAAGCCCTGCAGCAGATCGACGACCGCCTTATCTACTGGCCCAAATTCCTTACCCACAAGTGCAAGCAGCGTCTCACACGTCTGACCCAGGTTGCCATCCGCATGCGCAAGATTGCCAAGGAGGAGGAGCGGCTCGGCGAGAAGACGGTGGCGAAGCTGGCACCCAAGATCCGGCACCGTGAGCGGACACGCGAGCGCAAGGCCGAGGCTGCTGCCCAGCTGGAGAAGACCATTGAGCGCCAGCTGCTTGAGCGTCTGCGCTCTGGCACCTACGGCCACGAGCCACTCAACGTTAGCGAGTCCATCTGGAAGAAGGTGCTGACCGCCATGGAGAACGAGGACGGTGCCACCCGCGACCGCGATATGGACAAGGGCATCGAGGACGACGAAGATGACGACGAGGAGGACGAGTCGGAGCTGGAGGAGGAGACCGAGGGCGTCAAGGCCCGCACCAAGAAGTCGGCACGGCAGGCGCAGGCGCTTCAGAACAGTGACGACGACGACTTCTCCGACGACGACGTTGAGTTTGTCAGCGACTTTGACGAGAGCGACGAGGAGGTCAACGACATTGAGGACTGGGCCGGCGAGGGCTCCGAGGACAGCGAGGCCACCGACTCCGAGGACGATTCCGAGGACGATTCGGAAGACGACTCTGACGACGACGGCAAGAAGAAGCGCAAGAGCAAGATGGTCGGCGACAAGCGCAAGCGCGGCCGCGTCACCCGGATGAAGCCGCAGAAGAAGGCGGCAACCAAGGAGAAGATGAAGATGGTTGTCGACTACACGTCGCAGCGCAAGCAGGCACAGGCTGCAGAGTCTCTGTCGTTCTAAGCACTGTGCCGTTGCTGTTTGAACCTTTTGAGAGCTTGGTTTTGTCTTCTTGCCTTTGGCCTATGGAATCGGAAAAGCGTTTGTGTGCATAATTTACCGTGCTGCTATACATGCAGGGTCTCCGCGCGGATAGTTGCGGAGATTCTTCAATGTCGAGATTGCCGCGTTTTAAAGCGAGACGTGCTTGGGTAACTAACACGGGTTTTTGGAGTTATGTCAATTTATCATTATTTATTAATTGTTGTCGTTCGCACGATCTTGGGCAGCGATTGTAAAAGTCTGATTTGCACTGCCTTTGAAAAAGTGCAGGCTTGTACAACTGTCAACTGCACGTAAGATCTACTGCTGACTACCTCCACACCACCATTTTTTGCAGACGTTATAGTTATGTCGTTGAGAATCAGCAGTGGCTTGCTGCCCAATACGCTCAAATCCAATCACCGTTGCATATTTGGCCAGGGCTGTGCTATGCAGCTATGCCTTGCGCCCAAAGACATACCAAGTTGAATTGAATCATGGCTATAAAGCATTGCCGCCCCTGATGATTCTGGGCCAGTCACAAGTATTTACCACTTTCCCTTATTTTCCCACTGGCCTTCAATATTCCCCAGCCAGCTGCCACAGCTGTGACTACCTTTGCCTCCACATATCAATACCTCCACCATCACGATAATTCCTCTCAAATCTCGCTATGCGGCTTCTAAATATCGACACACTCCAGATGGAGGTTATGTACCGAAAACCATTGTATGCCATCCTGTCACATACCTGGGAAGGCGAGGAGCCGACGTACCAAGACTTTTGCAGTCGTCCAGATGAGGTACTGCGAGGTAGCAAGATCAGCGGCTTTATTGCAGCGGCCAAAAAGAGACGCGTACGATATGTCTGGATAGACACAATCTGTATCGACAAGACTAGCAGTTCAGAGCTCCAAGAGGCAATCAACTCCATGTTTACGTGGTACGCAGAGGCTAGCTTTTGTATCGCTTACCTCTCGGACGTTACGTGGGAGCCGTATCAGACGGCTCGGAACTCGTGGTCACGTTTTTATCTCAAGTACTCGCCGGCGATAAGAATCTTTTTGAACAGTCGATGGTTTACTCGTGGCTGGACGTTGCAGGAGTTGATCGCCCCGGAAATTGTCCATTTTTATGACTCAAAATGGTCCTGCATTATCGAGAAAGCACCTTCTCAATATGGTGCTATTTCTCGTCTGCCCAAAAGCGCGATAAGGCTCATCTCAGAAGCAGCAGGTGTTCCCGCGTTCGTGTTAGAGGCACAGGAGGGGTATCGGAAGGCAAGCATGGCACAGCGAATGAGTTGGGCTGCATCACGGCAGACGACACGCATTGAAGACCGCGCATATTCTCTGATGGGTCTATTTGATGTGCACATGCCGATGCTCTATGGAGAGGGTAGCGCAGCATTCACACGGCTACGAGAAGAGATTATGAAAAGGAGTAACGACCAGTCGCTCTTGGCCTATAATTTCAACCGACACGGCAAAAACAATTCGGTTTACAACTTGCATCCTACAGACTACACCTTATCCCCTGCAAACTACAGCGGTTGTTCATGTGTTATTCAATGGGACGATCCCAACGAAGACCAGGAGCACTTCAGCATGACAAATATGGGCCTTCTGATCAAACTCAAGATTGTGCCGATGGAAGGTGTTCCGGGCATGTATTTGGCACGGCTGAACTGTCATCAGAGTCGGAGTGTTCCACATCTTAACAACAGTTATGCTTTTCCAAACGATGAGGGCGTTTACAACGACTACAGCGGATACTACGAAGATTTCGAGCATGAAGAAAACGACTTCGTCGTCGAGAACGACGATGGCGAGTCCTATGTTATCGCCATTCCTCTACATCAACCACAAGGACATCAACGATCCAACACATTCTACCGACCCACACCGACGTCGCCTCTCTCATTGCCAGCAAGACTATTCGAGACGGATGCGGCTCTGTTCAAGACCATCTACATTGCCGAGAAACCTTATAGCGGACCCGTTTTAGATGGTATGCTGAAATTGAGCCTTCCGTTTGGCTTCGAATGGATTGGGACTTATCCGCCGTCGGCAATAGACCCCTCCGACATAACATTCTTCATACGTCACTCGTCCCTCGAACGACCCAAAGTTGTGTACATTAATGTGTTAAACACACTCACCCGCAAAAGACAAGTCTTTCGAGCTGATCTTAGCTTTGATGGTAATAAGTATGCAATGCTGGTCCGGATCTGCAGTCATGCGTCGTTTCATTCACTGATATCTTTAAAAGGTGTCGGTGGTGCGCTGACGCCTGATTCTATTGACTCTTACCCATCGGGAACCATTGTTTTTGGAGCGGTCGAATCAGGCATTCCAGTCGTGATCCGATATGAGCCAGCCACAATCTTTATAGACTATTTGCGATGGCCGGAATACAAAGAGTCCCCGAGGCTGGGTGTAATGAGATGCTTACTTTGTGGCGTACACATGTCGTCCTCCCATGGCTGTGAACGGTTGAATGATGACGTATTATTTTCCAACCACCATTACACTCAGTTTTCTTATCCCCAGGAGTTGTCTGTCGAGCTTGACTAGTTAGCGCCTTTCATGAGTGCGTCTCTATGCATTTTATACTCAGTCTGCATTTTGTTTTGTCCATATGTTGCGCTTCAAACCTGATATTAGAGTCATCAAAGGCCATGTGATGATGTTTATATATGCATGTAGCGCTATTAGCACTTACACCGTATCAAGACCAATTCATACACTCAGTCTTATCGGTATCTTTGTCGTACTCTGTGCTATTCTTCCATTTCTTCAATCCTTCGATGAAGGAGCAGCGTCCCACATCGTGCTTGTTCTAGCGTCCCCGGAGTGCCTTGGCTCTATGCGGCCATCCAGGAAAAGGCCATGTTACCGGCCGACGTCCAGCCAACGTCGGCACTAGCAAGGCGACACAATTGAGGAGACAGGGCCCAAACATCCGCGACCACGCAGTCCAACTGGGCACTTACAGCCGACCCGTCAAGACTAAAAGCCAGTCTTTATCTCTGGCGATAAGAGGGCATAACAAAGTTGTACTCGTAACATCAAGGTGCAAATGCCATATACAGTAGCACTATCCGCACTATCTGCCCTATCTGACAGATAACGATCGACCCACGTTGGGGAGACATGCTCCCCTCCCCTCACGCCGGCGGTCGTCGCTGTCTGTCCGGTCTTGGTCCGCTGGACTATGGGCTCGTGGCTTGTCCTAGCTGGCCATCGAGGGGTTTGACATGTTTGACTTGGGGGGTTTGACATGATCAAACGCCTTTGCTAGCCGCCGATACCCATGCAGTTGTCGTCGGGATTACAGTGCTTTCATAGTGCTTTGTATGGGGTTTAGAAATTTATAATAATAATCAAAAAGAAAAATAAGTAAATAGTCCAGTTGAAACTGTCGTCTACTTACTTAAACCCCCTCCTCTGCTCGTCTTGACATCCCTCGTATTCTCTTTCTATTTCATTTTCATCTCATATCGGTTCTTTCATCTCACCAAAAGCCGTCTCTTTCTCCCACACAACCAACCTCACAATGTCCAGCTTCACGATCCCCGACACCGTGGCTCTGCCCGAGCCCTTCGCCTCCATCCCCCGCGAGTCTCTCCTGTTTGGCCCCTCGCCCATCCAGCCCCTTGCCCGCATGTCCAAGGTCCTCGGCGGCAAGGTCAACCTGTTTGCCAAGCGCGACGACTGCAACGCCGGCCTGGCCTACGGCGGCAACAAGACCCGCAAGCTTGAGTACTTTGTCCCTGCCATCCAGGCTGCCGGCGCCGACACCATCATCAGCATTGGTGGCGTCCAGTCCAACCACACCCGCCAGGTCGCCGCCATTGCTGCCCGTATGGGCCTCAAGGCCGCCCTTGTCCAGGAGCACTGGGTTGACTGGACCGACCCCGGCTACGAGTCTGTTGGCAACATCCAGCTGTCGCGTCTGATGGGTGCCGATGTCCGTCTGGACCCCTCTCCCTTTGGCATTGAGCACAAGCCCACCCTGAAGAACCTGCAGGCCGAGCTCGAGGCCAAGGGTGCCAAGCCCTACTACATCCCCGCCGGTGCCTCTGACCACCCCCTCGGTGGCCTGGGCTTTGCCCGCTGGGCTTTCGAGGTCGAGAAGCAGGAGCAGGAGCTCGGTATCTTCTTCGACGTGATCATTGTCTGCGCCGTCACTGGCTCGACCATGGGCGGCATGGTTGCCGGCTTCAAGCTGGCTGAGAAGACCGCCAAGGCTGCTGGCAAGGAGGTCCGTCCCCGCAAGGTCATTGGCATTGACGCCTCGGCCACCGTTGAGCAGACTGCCGCCCAGGTTCTGCGCATCGCACAGGTTACCGGCAAGGCCATTGGCCTGGAGGACGGCGACCTGACCGCTGCCGACATCATCCTGGACGACCGCTACCACGCCGGCACCTACGGCATCCCCGACGAGACCACCATTGAGGCCATCAAGTTTGGTGCTTCCACCGAGGCCTTCATCACCGACCCCGTCTACGAGGGCAAGTCCCTGGCAGGCATGATTGACCTTGTCAAGAAGGGCGAGATTGCCGAGGGCGCCAACGTCCTGTACGCCCACCTGGGTGGCCAGCTGGCCCTCAACGCTTACTCGGCCATGTAAGCGGGGTTTGGCAGAGATGATTACGACGAAAATGTACAGTTTAATTCCCATAGAGCATAATAAATCAGTAAAAGTTTAAAATATCACGCTGTTGTATTTGAAGCAAAATTGTTCATGCGATCCTGTGACGTTTGTTCTCTCATCACACTCAAGTAAAAACCCGACTACCGAGCGCAAAACAGTCCGCAGTCTGTCTTGCGACGACTTATCGATAGGCAGACCAATGCACACTTATCATTGCGATTTGTACCATGTATTTGTCGAACTACAATGTAATAAGGGCGGGCATAGGCCGGCAAAAGACAGCCTTCCTACCTAGGAATCGCAGGATAAAGAATTAGAGCTATCTGGCGAAATCGCTGGCTCGTTTCCGGCTGGCAAGCCCGCGCCGAAATAGAAAAAGACGGGTCCCGCAACCTTAAGTGCGTCATATCCATTATCAACAATCTGCAATCTAGCACTATCACAGCATATCTGCGTGCGATTTAGTGGTCTTGGAAGAGAGGGGCAGACTCCATTCATCGCTATCGTCAGATCCTCTCTTATCCCCTCCTCTGACCTTTCTTCTTTTTTCTCTCTTATCATCCTCCTTTATCGTACTTGAACTATCGGCATTTGGTTTGACTCGCTTCTCGAGTCTTATGATTCATAAAATTGTCGTTGCAGAAATAACACGTTGTTCATACATACTTCAACAATAAAGCACATCTACACAACCCAGGCTCACAATGCATGTCGTGCAAAGTACCGACATGCGTGGTGGCAACTGTCAAACTTGGGGCTAGTTGCTTTTGGGGAAGTAATCAAAACTCCGGCAGGCTACGGATCTTCACTCCGTGCATATATGCATTTAAAACATCAAAGTCATTCAAAACACTTTGACGTTCAATCCCACCACGCACCCCTCATTCAATGCAGAGAGCAAAGCCCGCCGAGGCCGGGGCTCGATCGTGTGATGTACTCCGAACCCCGGCATGGCTGTAAGGATCTCAAAACTGTCCAGTAGAAACAGCACTGATGATCTTCGCGAAATCTGCTGGTTTTATTGTGTTTGCTGTGAATTACGGAAGGTTGCTCCATCGTCGCCATTCGGGCTCTTCGTTTTTGTTCATGTGTTCTAGTTGCGGGCCATAATTCTCCGGGATGGGCTTTATTCAACGGCCAAACACAACACACCCCGAATTATAGATTCTAGATTGCGATTACCGTTTGCTCCATTTGCTATAATTGTTACATCTTCTGCTTGTCGGGATCGGGATCGTGGTGCAGCCCAAGGTACAAACGCCGGCAAGCCTCGGCCAACCGTCGGACTACTGCTGGTTCCCGCACAGTCTGGGGGGGATCTCGGGAAATGCATGCAGGCATACAGGCCACTGGCCGTCTCCCACTTGGCTACACTGGCCTATCCAACCGTGTCTGATTGAATTCTCAGACCTTTCGTGAAACAGAAGCTCCAGGGTTAAATGGGTGTTATGGGATTGGTTAAGTCGGCAAAGTGGGCCTGCCAGTTTATGAAGCCATTCGTTTCATTATGAGATATCGTGTATTTGTGGTAGACTTGATATTGCTTGCATTGCTCTTTTGAATGACAACATCTCAACCCAAAATATTACGTCAACGACAGCTACCTCGTCTGGGGTGCATGCGTTGTTCTCCTCTTTGCTGTTGTATCGAAAATCACTTATTACTTTTTGGAAGGGGAATTACATAACAGAAATGGCCTCTTTGGCGGCGGCCGATTCCACCCCGGGCCGGGGCAGATCACAGTAGTCCATCTCAGCCTCTCAGCCCGCCTTTATTATTCTACATCTGCAAGGAAAGTCACGACGCGAGACATGTTGATGTCACTGTCAAGGTAAAGTTAAAGAGAAAATGTATGCATTCGTAAAGACGATCGACCATTAGATCCAGGTAAATCAACCGCAAGACACAAAGACGAAAACTGTTGCTTGCTTGTGACTTTTTCTGTTGCTGCAAAGCGCTGATAAAAGTAAAAATAAAACAAAACGTAGAGAAGTGATAAAGAACACCAAACTCCTGTGTCCCGAATAACAATAGAAAACGCAAACCAGGAACGCTCGAGACCCATGACGCAAACCGAGAGAGAAGAGAAAAAAAAAAGACGTAGAAAAAGAAATACAAAACCCGTTTTCCCCTTTTATCGTATATATAGGGGCTCGCCCTCCTTCGCCGCAATCGCAAAGTAGATTCCAAATTTAAAAATGGCTCTGTTGGCCAAAACCCGCACAAAAACAATGAAGAAAGCATAAACGCCAGAGAACCAATTGCCCGCACGAGATGTGCGGTTAACGGTAGTTTATAAGAGGATGAGGGGGAAGATATAAAAGAAGAAGAATAACACACTAATGCTGCGCGAAGAGAAGGTGCTAGCGCAGCATAGGTCGGGGTCAGGTATGAGGAGTTGTTAGGATGATATAGGTATGCGGTGATCATCCCTTGATGGCCGGCGTTGAGTGGCCATCGGCAGCAAATGGGAAACGATCCTTCATGAAGAAGTCGCCCGATGTCGAGTCAGCGAAAGGTGCAAAAGAACCGACAATGGTGGCAGGCGAGGCCGGCGAGGCAGGGGAGTTAGTCGCAGAGCTGCCAAGGCCAGACTGCACGGAAGCGAGTCTGGTAGATGACGAAGCCATCACAGTGGCCGACGAGTCAGAGGCGAAGCTCTGGATAGACGAAGAGCTAGAATCGCGGCTAGGGACATCGAACCAGTGAGCAGGAGCAGATGGCTGCTTCTCGCCGTGAAGGTAGAAACGGCCGATCTGGACCGGGCTGCCATCCGAAGCCGTAGACGAGGCAGGGCTCAGCTGGTTGGGCTGAGTGACGATCTCGCCCACAGAGGCGCTCTTGTTGTGTCCTTGGTGCGAAGGTGCATCCTTGGTGACAGCCATGGGCTTGGGGACATACTAAATGGCGTTGTTAGTTTTTTGTCTTCGTTTGTGGTGATGCTTTGGTCTTTTGTTGACGTAGGGCTGGGGGTTGAAGGAGGGGCTGTTGATGGTCTAGCGACCCGGGGGTGGTACGTACAAAGCAGTATTTGCTGACGATCTCGTCGTACGACTTGGACGCGATGCTCCCGGGGCCGGAGACGCCCGAATCCGCAACGGCGGTGCGAGAGGTCTGGTCCTGGCCAGCAGCGGGCACAGTGGCCTTTGCTGGCTGCTTAGTCGTGCTGACAGTGTTCGTCGGCTGAACCGAGGCGGCGTGGTTGGCAGTGGTGGGAACAGGGCTGCCGCGGCGGCTATCCTTCATGTAAAGGCCACCACCACGCTTCACAGGCTTTGGTGCAGTGTCCTTGGTAGCCTGCTTGGCTGCCGAGAGCGAAGCGCCAAAGTCGTAGCGGTTGGCAAAAGCCTGTCCGCTAGGCGAGGACAGGCGGCCAGTGAGGTTGTCACTCGGCAGCGTAAGAGCGGACTGCGAAGACTTGAGGCGCAGAGTCGGGTGCTCAGCCTCGCCGAGGTAGTCCTCCACAGACCGGTCAAACATCACCTTAGTGCCATCCTCAAAGGAGTCCATCGATGCAGGCATCGATCTCGGGCGGGGAGCTGAAGACGGGTTGGCACGGCGGTGGTGGCTGCGAGGCAGAGCACTTCCCTGCAGGCCGTTCTTGCCGTTCATAGGCAGCATCTTCTTCTTGAAGTCAAGCTGGAAGTTGCTGCCGTTGTTGTTGTCCCAGAACTCCTTGCCGGCAACGCTGTAGCGCACGCAAAAGTACATGGTCTTGGACTCCAGGTTAGCCAGATCGGACAGCTTGATGGTGAAGTTGAACCGATCGTGGCCCTCAGTGGCAACACGAGGCATGATCTCAGCACCATACTCGGCAGCGATCTCAGAGGTCGTCTTCCAGTAGTCCAGAGTGAACCGGCAAACAACCGACTTGGCGAAAGCCAGGTTCAGGACGGCAATGGAACCGTGCAAGAACTTGTGGTCGGGCGACAGCCAAACACGCTCAAGGCGGACAGGCTGTGCCTTGCGGGCAGGAGTGTCCACAGGGAACTTTGTCAGCATGATCTCCCACTCGTAGGGAGGAGTGCGGTGAGTCTGCGTGTTCGAGCTGCCGTTGCTGGAGAAAGGGTACTCCGTCTCGCTGTCGTATGTCTCCACTGGCGAGGAGCCAGCGCTGACAGCAAGAGGACGGTCGACTTGCAGGAAGTGGCGAACATGCTCAAGATGGGAATCAAAGTGGACGACCTTGGAGAAGGTCGGGGTGCCGGGCATACTTGATGGACGGCGACCAGCGCCGAGGCGGAGGGCGGGGCGTACCAGCTCGCCCGACTTCTTGCGCACCATCTGAGGCTTCTTGAACAGCTCGATGTCGTTCTCCTCGTCCGAGTTGAGCTGGGAGCTGCTCCCTGAGGGGGTAATGGAGATGCTAGGCTCGGTGGCAGAGCGCATGTGAGATACTCTTCTGCTCGAGACACTGCTGCTGCTGCTCTTGTTGCTGTTCTGGCTGTTGCTACGGGAGACCATGCCGGCCACGCGTGTGAAGTGGTCCAGGGAGCTTGTGCTGAAGCTGTGGCGCATGGCATCGAGGTTCGTCGTCTGCAGGGGCTGCAGGGGCTGCACAGCCAGAGCCTCACGGTCGGCCGGCTCGCTAGGCGAGCTGGCTCTCCGCGGCTTCGGCAGTTGGCTGATAGCCTCGTGCAGCTCCTTAAGCTCGCTCATGTTCTCTATCCGGCGGCCGCGGGTCATGCGTCCCTCATCGTCGCTGCTTGGTGGTGAGTCGGGAGGTGAAATGATGGCACCAGCAGGCATGACACGGTTGTCACCAGTTATCGGTGGTGGTGACTGGCGAATGCTGCTGTGGTCATCATTGGCGTGGATGCTGTTGCTGACGGCCGAAACCATGCCCTTCAGGTCTTCGGAAGTGGACCGCGGTGTTGACTGGGTAGTCGAGGAAACGCTGGAGGAAGGCGAGACAGCTGATGGTGTCCGTCTGTGCCGTGCTAAATATGACGAGGACCGGGGCAGGGCTGGCGATGCCGGCGAGGCAATGTATGCGGGAGGGGCGGGCTTAGAGACATTGAAAGAAGGACGGCGGCTCGCATCTGGCGAGGAGGCTGCAGACGAAGCGGGAGAACGGTGGGAGGGGGGCGTGTAAGGCATTCCCGCCGTTGAGGGAGAAAAGCTGGGAAATGGGGTCGAAGGAGAGAAGAGGATATAAGAATGCTGCGGAGGAGACGGGTCGTCGAGGCACAGAGTGCGATAGGAAAACCTAGGAAGAATAGGGAAAGTTGATGAGAGAAACAAGACAGGTTTTCGTGACAACGTTCTAGAGATGATGCAGAAGGAGACTATCAAAACTGGGAAGGGGCGATGTTAGCAAAAGTGTCGAGAGGAAGGAGTGACCGGCAGAGGACAAAATCGGAAAGAGACGTGTTTTCAATTTTGACTCGATATCGACCAAGATGTGTCTACTCACCAAGTGTTTATGATAGTGAAGCAGGATGTTCGGGCAATATTCCAGCAACCGAAGCAATTACTCTGCTGAGATGTTATGAGATGGGAGAAGCCGGAATCGATGAGATGTCCGAGCAGGCGAGAACCCAGTGCAGTTGTCTGAGACAAGACCGAGTGTGTCGAGGAGAGAGAAGAGATTGCCGTGATGAGAGGATTGGCAAATGTCGTGATGTGATGTTCCGTGAGAAAGATGCTCGAACGGAGACGATGGCGAGAAGAAGAGAAGAGGAAGGGAGATGGCGTATTATGTTTCCTGGCGATGAGAGGAGAAGAGTCTCTTATTAGTTCAACAACGAAGGTCGAAGTGTGAAGATGAAGGAGTGAGAGAAGGAAAATATATGAGGATGGAAAACAAGAATAGAAAAAGAGAGGAATAGATAAGTAGACGGAGTGCACGGTGGGAGGCGCGGTGGTTTTGAGTCTTTGGAGCAATATTAGTAGAGCCCAGGACTTGGCCGGAGAAGGAGTGGACGTTGAGTAGACTGAGGTGGGCGGAGGGCGTGGGAGTGAGAAAAAAGAACGGAAAATAGGTAAAAAGAAAAAAAGAAAGACAGAAGCGAGACCAAAAGCGACTAGCAAAACCCATGGTCTGCTAAACTGGGAGGGAGAGGAGTGTGCAGACGGGGAAGATGGAGGGTGTTGTTAGCGCAAACGGTAGTTTTTGAATGTGCTGCTTTCTTTTTCTCGCGCTGTGTTTCTTTCAGTATGGCCGTTTTCTCTCTTTTTCTCTCTTTTTCAGTGAATGTCTTGGACAGAGCACCGTTTTGGGGGCACAATGGCTTGAGGGCTGCCGTTTCTGGGGAGAAGCGAACATACAGAATACACGTTTTGTGAAAATGTCTTGCGTGCACAGCATTCCAGGCGCATTTTGACGTGTTGTCTTGGACGTGTCTCTGATTTGATTCTTTTCTTTTCTTATTCTTCTACAGCGAGAGTTCTATTCGAATTTTGTATGGCGTCTCAGCCTGGAAGCAGGCTATCCCAGAAGATCCGGGACAGACTGGAATGTGCGAGTGTCGGCGGCAGCAGCTTTGCACAGCTCGACAGCTTCCGACAGCTTTTGGTGAGACACGCTCTTTGCGTCTGATTTTGCATGCTTACTTGCGAATTGCGGGCACAAATATTCGCCGGTATGAGATATACAAGACATGAGGAGAAGAATCCGGGGATCATGAAATGTGGCAGCCTCGATGCCTGTCTTTTTCTTCTTTATTCGGTCTGTGTTTTCTTTTGTCAATTGTCTCGCCACCGTGCCTCCATCCGGAGTCCCCAGGATGTCGCTCTCAAAGTTTATTGACTTGCAGCGAAACGGTAGACCCAACGGAGACAGGGGGTAGTGTACTAATGTTGCAAAGGGCGAAAGAGGGAAAGAGGAGGCGATGAAAGCCGGGGGCGAGACCAAGGCGCGCCGTCTCCCCTGGATACACTTAATAGGACGGTGGATAGCACGGCAAGCTGGTAGCGCCAGGCCATTCTGGGGCCCTGGGGCCTTTTGGAGCAATTTTTGTGACATTTTGGCGCAGTTGGTAACACTAGCAGGATAACATCACATCTTAGCACATCTTAGCAAATCTTAGCGGGTTTCCTGTCGTCTAAAGTGGTGTGGGCTGAGGGGGTCAGATAGGGAGTCGGAAAGACAGCAGGGATGGTGGAAACGGGGGTATTGTTGAGGAGACGAGGAGGGACGGATCCTCGTGAAGGAGGGTGAGAGAAACGTATTCTGGAGGTGGACGAGTCGACCAGGCTTTCCGTTGCGAGGAAAAGCACTTCCTCTCAAATCAGGTTGGTCAATGAGGTGCGATGGGACGGAAAGGACAAGAGGCAGCCAGAGGCAGAAGAGGCAAAGAGGCGACAGCGTCATAACAATTCGCAGAGCAAGATGTTGAGCATGAATGATGCTGGGACGCGCAATGGTGAATGAACGCGTCCGGTCACGGAGGAATCAAATAATATGAGTGCGAGCAGGTACGAGTTGATTGCAGGGAGGCAAAGCATCGACCGATGTACTCTAGGAAATCAAGGCACAGGCAGAGATAACAGTTGATAGGAGGGAAAGGAATGCGCAACCAGTCAACAAAACGCACGCAAGGCAGGCAGAAGCAGTGCATCTGCGGAAATGCAGAAATATAAACGGAGCAGCCTGCATGAGCCTGCATGCTGCAAATTTAGAACAGGAAGGCCAGAGGGACGCAGGGAAGCAGAGAAGGCCGAGTAGAACAGGGCCGATCAGGCTACTGCACTGCACAGGGGAGTTTTTCGGGAGACGAGTCTACGAAGTAGATACTGGGACGGGGGACTGGAGACTGGAGACGAGACTGGAGAAACACGAGTATGGAGCAGGCTATGCAGTGGTTCTGGCGGAGACGCCTGCGAGTAACCTTCGATGGCTCTGCGTCGCGCCGATGAGGCTATCTGACATCAGAGCTCGTCACAATAGTGGGCCAGACTGGTCATCGATTGCTCTTCGCTGCTATTACTGCGACTTTTGCTGAGCAAACAATTATGAATGTTATGAACATCACTTTGGCAGTTCGTCTCACCTTGAAGAGCAATGTTGATATACACCTCGTCACTCGATTGGTATTCACAAACAGTCTCATAAACTGAGACAGAACATCATCAATGACGTTGCGGGCAGATACTGAGTGGCGCCACCGTTATGCACACTTCAGTCATATCTGTCAGTCATTCTTCAATAATAATTATTCGATAAATGAGCCGATTTGTGGCTTCTGCTTAGGGGCAACAGCAACAAGTAAGCGACCTATCAACACAGAGAAGACAGCCATCAAGTCGCAGCAGGCGGGCATATCGCCAGTGGCCATAAGTGGTCGGTGATGGTAATATATTCCACCGAGCCATCATGATTTTCATCGTCTTATGGCTCGAGTACGGAGAAAATCTAGATCTCTTTCAAGGACTGGGCATAGTAATCAATCAAGACATCAATGCAATGTGAGACACCCAATAGAGGACGCAAAGTCAAAGGCCGATTTCGTACAGTAAATCAAATGAAAAGCAAAAGCACAAAAACGCCAATACTCGTATCGACCCCAGCCCTACGGAAGATTTTTCGTTATTTCTCGCGGCTGGAGCTAGGGTATTCAACTGGCGCCCGAGTCCGTCGCAGTACGAGTGATACGGTAATATTCTTCCTTCCCGAAGAGGGAATATATCGAGTTCTTTATCTAATATTTGTTCGTCTTTCTTATGCGGATTTTGCGTGATTAGGTAAGTTGCAAGCCCGTCTTTCGAGCTTTTCGCCACTCAACAAAAAGCAAGCACGCACACACAAATACCGATGCAGTATGATTTACTGAGAAACGTGCTTGGCCCATGCGCTATCTGTGCCCACACTCCAGTAGCTGAGATCAGTGTGGGAGCACAATGCAAGATTTTCGTTTCTTCTTCTTTGATTAGTGTGATGAAAACACTGAGCCTCACCGCTAGATGCGAAGTATGTGATTTCTTTTCCCAGTGGCTATCTTTGATATCTCGATACGATGCCTGCATCCAAATTGCAGGCGAGTACTTCGTACATCGTACTTGATACTAGGTCCGACGCAGCAATACTGTGATGTCTTGGTGTAAGTACATAATTTGCACAAACAATTACAAAAACAGAGCAACGCTCTCGAGCCGGAATGTCTCATCCGTCTGTCAGTACCAAATTTCACTAATGTGCTGATGTCTTTCATATGTCTTGATTGTCTTTCATTGCATGTTTCGGAGTGCTTTCATCTTTTGTTTCCATCTTTGGCTTCATCGTCGTCTTCTCCAGACTTTTCATTCTCAAAACTTCAGTCACTCCACCATCACCCTTCATCCAACACCCACCTCACCCACTACGAATACGGGGAAGACGAAAAACATCAACAAAGTTTTAATTGTTGACTTCTCCTCGCTCCCTTTGCGGGTTCCATCCACAAAGGATGTGCAACAAGGGGCCGAGAAGAGGTGGAAACAAGTGAGAGGAGCACTGAATCTCAAATGTGCAACCACTACAAAATAATGCACCGTTCCCCATACCAACAAAATACGGAGATGATAACACATCTGGTTGTGCTATGACTTGCGCTGTACGTACTGAATGCTGCACCTGGGGTGGCGATGCTCACAAATACTGCGAGGACATGGGGCAGGGAGTAAAATTAATACTACACTGTAATACGCAGCGCAACAGCCAGAAATGCAGTGCAATACTCACACTCACAATAATACGCGGCCGCTTCTTGTTTCCTATTCTGTCTAGTTGCCAGAGCAGAAACTTCATTCTATCCTCCAATCTACCCTTGTCGGCCACAGACCACCCCCAACAGGCAGCATCTGTTGGCCAGAGCTTATCGAAAACGGTGCAGCTCTGACCAGTCGCAGCCGTTTGGCAATTCGAAAGAAAATTACAGAATGCATTTTCTTTTGTTTGGTTTGTCCTTGTTCGTTCAAGACATTCGCTGCAACCCACCCATTTAATCATGTTCTTCTTTGCCCCGGCTCACCGTTCTTTCGGTTGTATCAATTTGTCCATTGGCGTTCAATCTGTTCAGACCTTTCAGTCTTTTTTTCATGAGCTTCCGTTCTATCTCTGAATTGAAGTTCATCCTCGCCAATGTTTATGCTTCCAATGCTCAGGGGAACTCCTTTGCTAGTGGGGCACTCAAGTGAAAAGAAAGAAAAAGGCTCAGAGAAAAAGCAAGCAAGTCGCAAAATTCGCTTCAAAGACGTAAACGTGCATACAGACGCGCAGAATACGGCGTAGTCGGTGGACTTTTCCAACTTTTATTACCAAGGCACAGCAATAAGAGCCCACTACATGTCCCGTAGCACCAGTGCAAATCGGGGTTGGCCGACGCAGGCGGTCCCAGCCCGCAGGGCTCTACGACGGTCGAGGATAGAGTCCAGAACGAAACAGACCCATCAGCCTTTGCAATCTAGCGCCTGCAAATGCATAGAAAATGGAGGAAGAAAAGGGAAGGACGATAGAAGCGATTGGAGTGATTGCAGATTACAGAATGATTGCAGATTGTAGATTGCAGATTACAGATGGCAGGACGTAACCATTACAAAGCGTTCTATTGCGTCGCACTTTGTAGAAGGCCGATACTAGCAGAGTTGTACTGGAAAGATGTGAAGAGCCTTCGGAAAGATCCCGAAGCAACGGGATGTTTCGAGATTGAATTTTCTTCTTCTGTTTTACATCGTACTCGCCGGAGCTGTTCGGCTCTGGACTTCGCCGACAAATAACATCACGCAACAGCGGTATCGTGATTTTATTCGTTATTCGCATTCTAGCTCTTATCACTGTGCCCCATAGTCCGAAAGGCAAATACTGATAATGCAAGCACTCAGCCTACGGAGTATTGCGATCCATTGCATCGTACAGTTTGTGACAAGCATGCACATCATACCCCGTGCTCCGTAAATATACAGATAGCTACTCCATGGGGCGATGGAGAGGCCACGACTGGGCCCAGCAATTGAACAGGCCACTCATTTATTTCTGCAATGGCCGCCTGCATAATGCAGACTGCCTCCGTTTCAGTGCAAGTGCTAAAGCCCACGGGGACTAACTAGCCGCACTACAAAGTTCATGACAGCAGTAGTGCATCATATTTCGACATCGTACGTCTCCGTCTCGTCCCATTACTACATCGCACGTTTTGCGCTGCCGCAATACTCTCTCTATTATTCAGCGCCGAAGTTCATGATGGTTTGCTTTACGATACTGATTTCTTTGTGGCATGCATCCGGGGACGGAACCAGCACAAGTGTGTCATCTGGGGAAGATCCCGGGCAACCCAGCAAAGAGAGCACGGGACCCTTTGCGCACACATCAGCGAATAGGGTCCCCAGGAAGACTGCGCCGGGCTCTTCCAGTTCGCGAGTACGCGGTCATACGAGTCCCGACAAAGCAGCCAAGGTGAACATGTTATGATCTTTCGCATGCGAGCGAGGCTCGCTTGACGGCTGGCACTATTGAGATTCTAACGGCTGTTTAATTAGTTTTTGAATCCAAGTCTTGAATCTAATGGTGCCTGCGTTTTGCATTCGTGCTGACTGTCACTGGGCAAAGACGGGATCTGTTGGAGTGGGGGTTGTGTAAACGAGAACGGTGTTATCAACCAAAACGGATATCGGTGGCTGCCAAGAATAGTATTTGCTTTGTGTGTGTCAATATTGAAAAGAAGCAAAGAAACAGAGAAAAGAGGGTGAGAAACACTGCAAGAAACGCAGTACGGCAGCTGCGCGTATCTTTTGGAACGGGTCAATGTGTCTGAATACGCTGTAATCGATGGTCCGCTTTTAAAGACCGCTCCGTTTTGCGTGATCCACAAGTGATAACCATATTATGGGACTGGCTAAGCATCCGTCCTCTCAAAACGGTAGGTGACAAAAAGAGAGAAAGTACTTTGTACAGACTGTGTCTAGCCTTTTAATCAAAATCACCAGGCTGTCGAGCAGAACACATTGTCTGTGCCCCGATTCGCAGCCACACGGGCAACTGCTTGAGCACTCGTTGTACAGAGTACAATTCGAAAGAGCACCTTGTCGGTCCGGTACCACTGTTCGCCTTCAACAGAACAGGTATTGTATCTAGAAAACCGTCGGGTACTTGCCTGAAACAAAAGCGAGCACGACGGCTACCCGTTGACCGTGTTCGTCCGCTCGCATCCGAAGCCCAAGTGCATCACGCTCTTATCTGGCGTTTTCTGCGCCAGCCATACAAAGTATCTTTACATCACAAACTATGATCGAGATATCTGCTCTCTAAGCAAATGTGCGCCGCTTATCGGCCGACAATCGGACAGGTAATCGGACACTACAAGTCGGCCGTCCTGTTCTTATCGCTCTCTCTCTCGTTTTCGTCGTTTTCCTCTTTGGTACAAAGCAAAGTGTTTAATGGTTTCTGTTTCTGCTGTCGTTTTGTTCTTTCTGCTCACCCCAGCAGCCACAGAAGTCTTTATATGTAACAATTATGATGCCGTGTTAGTGTCACAATGCAGCCTGCGCCTAACGGTCTCTTGGAGGCGCGTATTTTCTCTCTTTTGATATACTTCTAACGACCCACTGGGCCTTCAATCCTACTCCCACGGGGTTGATTGATCATGAACTTTCATAGTAGCATCCAATTCTGTTTCTGTCATTAATTTCTATCCCGGCAGCACGTAATGTCGTCTCATAGTCTTTATTAGAGTCCGTTCTCAGCCCTTTGCTTTTCCAACATGCTCACCATGAAGCTGTAGCAGAAGCAGTATTTCCGGACTCGCAATACTTCATACGCCGAGCTACCCGGGTGGGGGTTGATCCTGCCATGCCTCGAAGTACTCTATTTCATAAGCCCGTTTTCGTGCCGTGCTGGCGCATGACTTAATGTATAAGGTACAGAATAAATTGTAGGATCGGGGACTTCGTATGGGGTTGGTGGTGGTGTGACAGGCAGTAATGATAATCTGCCAGTACTCTCTGTACATCACCAAACCCTAGATGGTATCGCGATCATAAAGTCGCAGCATACTGTTGCAAAAAGCTGTCGATACGGTCAATCGATGACCGTCCACCATTATCAACGACGATCATTTCTCGATCTTTCTCACGTTCCGTCCTATTCTTGCACGTACAGGTGCTCTGTATTCTTACAAGTAAAAAGTAATTCCACTTGTGGGGGTTCTTCCTGCTCGCCATCGGGATCGAGAGTCGAGGGTTTGGCGAGTTTTTCCATTTGGCTGTCGCCTACTTTCAGGGCAAGAATGGTGTTTCAGCCCTTTGCTCGCGTTCTCGTGTGCGCGACGATCACTGGCTAACGCGATCACCATGATCAGTACAGACTAGCAGAAGTGAATAAGGTTTTTACTTCTTTGCTCTGGCTGTGTCAAGGGATATGGGATAGTGGGATGAGCAGTCATATGGACAACATGCACTGCAAACAAAGAACCCAAACATTTACAGAGTAAGATGTTTATTGGTCAACCCCGCAAAGACGTTAAGCAGATATGCGAATACCTGACAAGTGAAAGAGACAAGACAAATGACGGAATTAAAGACAGTGACAAAGGGAAGAGGCAGAGAGCCCAAGCAACCTGTTAGCGGCGCTTATTATCCCTAGATTCGATCAAGTGAGACAAAACGAGTGCTCTGAGAGCAAAGAGCATAAAGAAGAGCTCTTCCGGTATCGAGCTATAAGGAATGCAGCTATGCGATTCTTTACGAGAAAAATGTTTACTTTGCTCTGCATCTGTTTACTTCGAGCTGCAGCTGTCTCAGCATCGGGGCAGCATCGTATCGGTCGCTTTCAACCCGAGCTCGGCCGTCTTTGTTCTTGCATTCCAGATGCATGACTGTCCCCTACGGTCCCTTGTTCTTTGTGCTTATTACTATTTTTTGAAGTGCTGTCTCAATGTCGTCTGCCTCAATAAAGAGCTTCAAAGTCTAGATGTGTCGATTGCCATCTAGATCTCTAATCCGGGGCAGACAGAGCACAAACGGTGCTTCATTGTGGTTTAGCTGATAGATTTCCCCAGACTCGACCCCGACACGACCGTACTAAAGCCCCAGCATTGCTTTTCCGCTTCTCCTCTCTTGATCTGTCTTATGTTGGCTTTCTTTATCTCGAGAGTACTAGACCCGGAGATGGTGTATTCAATAAGGACAGTCGCTGTGCAAGTACTCGTTGAAACTGCCAATGTTGCATCCAACTTCAGCCAATAAGTAATCGGAGCATGTTGACAGTGAGACGCATGCACCTGTACTTTGCATGCATCCTGCATGCACCTGCAGTCTGTCTTTGCGCGCTGCATGCTGTGAGCCGATACTGAGAGATTGCTCTTATCACGAATGTCTGATCTTCTCGTTCCGCCTCCGCGCACATCTTGTCCTGGGCCGACCAAGTACGAGCCAAGCATTGCATATGATCAAACCACACCGACTCTTGGTGCTCGAGATCGCATTTTACGGCAAGTTTCTCTCCAGAGGTGCTATGTTTATTGCTGCTATTTCGATATCATGTCTTGGAAAGATATCGAGATATATTGATTTTTAATCAAGTCGTCGTCATATCAAAAGATAACATCGATTGGATTTTCTGGCGCAGGCAAAAGATAAAAGATAGATTGAAGATGGGAGCTCAAAGATAGCACAAAAGTACAAATGAGGTACTTTGCTACGGCGGCCCACTTTTCCCATGTAAGACGAGATAAGAATAAGACGTGAGCATTGACAAAAGAAATCTAGAGGGGCAGGAGCGACAGACCACGCCCCCGGAAACGGCCTCAAACAGTTCGAATTGGCCAATCATTTACTAACCCAAGCCACATTCCATGTGCTCGTCGCATGCTACAGCCTCGCTGACTGTGGCGTCGCCTGCCAGAATAGGCCTACATCGGACGAGGCTATCACATCAGCCCTTGAGCTACAGAGTACTTGGGTACATGTCTTGCGTGACTGAATCTTCAGAGCGCCTGCGATTGCGACCTGTCACATAGTGAGTCCCAGGCCCATTTTTGTCACCCTTCACCTTTGCACCTTTATGGCTCCGTTTAGTGCCCTCTGTACTGTGTATTTTGTCACACTGGATTACAATATAGAAGCTTGCGAAATATGCCGGAAAATGTGCAAATTGATTGTGTCAGACGACGATTTTTGGCACTTTTTTCTGTGTTTTTTTCTTTATTCTTTTTCTTCATATACATTTCAGTATTGGTAATTATTATGGAAAAAAAACTATATTAATTTCAAAGTGGTATATTTTTTCGATTGTTGTAAAACCCCCTTGTGTAAAGGATATATTCAAAGATTTTTTTTTAAAAAAAAAAAAACATCAAAAAACAAAAACCATAATATATCAGCGGTAACTTGACCGATAGAATGCATTTGCAAACCCTTATATTTCGCTTCAATATCATCGACATCCATCATCTTCGAGCCAAGATGTCTCATCCTTCAGCAATCTCTATCCTCAATCTTCAATTTGAAGTCTCGCATGCAGTCGCCCAGGACTTTTTGCTCCGACTCCCCGATGTGGAGCGAGGTAGTGTGCGAGCCATGCACGCCTGCTCGAGCAGAGCTGATGAATGGGGAAGGAGGCTGGCGGTCGCCGTTGCAAGTCTTCAACCGTCAAATGACAGAGCAAAGAAAGGCAAAGAAAAACAGACTGCATTTGCATTCTCTTGCAGTAACATTGGCGGTGGACTACTCTGTAGGACGCGAGATGATGGGCAGGATAATAGCTGCAAGTAGAAGCTGAAGATGTTGATCGCGGCAAAGGGCAACCTCCATACTTCCAATACGGACCAGATCGAGATATTGTATTTTGTAGATGTCGCAGAACATGAGAATTGCACACAGAGTAGAGCAGGGTCCGGGCGATGGAGATACCAGGATCGGCCTTGAAGACCCCCAAGGGTAGCCTATTGGCGGACAGGATTGACCGGCTGCGGGCGTGCTGACACAAATAGAGTGCAAAGTGCATATTGAGTGCGAGTGAGCCAGAGCTGTGCAGCCTGCCAACTTTTGAAGTTGGCACAGAGTGATACTTCGGAGCATATGCTTCGAGATTCTTTGTGTCTTTGCGCGGGAACAGCTATCGCGCACTTCCTATTCTTCTACTACGGAACGGAACGAACGCTATTCATCAATGGAAATCCTACAAGCTTCCGATGGGTTGTGTGTGCAGCCCTCGTGCATTGCCTCGTGTAAGCTGTGCTGATGTTTGAAGAAAACCGCGGCATGGAAGATAAGAGCTATTCCAATCACGACATTGCATAAAGGTCTTGTGGCCGTATGGTATTTGTGATTAGGGTCAACACGACCCTTTGAATCTACAGCAACCACCGATGCTGGATCTCATCTTGACCCGATTCTTCGACAGATCAGAGCATGAGCTCGACGATCCATCTGTCTTGGAGCCAGCCTCTTCATTCGACACTGACTCGATGTTGGATGTCGAATATCAAACGTTTAATTCTACTTGGGCCCGCCCTGGCAACGGCTTTGATCGCTATTTTTGCAGTACCATCGACAATTAGACGAGAGCAGCCCACTGTGGGTACAGAACATCCAACATGCCCATCACTGCAGACTGCGCGTACTCTGCATCATTGGGCGCTGCAGCGCCGATGCTATTACTTGCATGGCGTCTACATCGTAGAATACGGGGGATATTCCAGCGTTATTTCCATACCCCGGCGCCCCAGATACTCCGTAAACAAAAGTGAAGATGATGGAGTCGCTGCCTATCCTCCACAACCTAATTGCGTCGGTCTCCGTACAGCTGTGGGCGGCTTTTGCCTTGGATTTTGCATGCGCGTTATGTGAGCTCAAAATAATTCAAGATAAGACCGCAAAACAGCAAAACCCAACAGACAAGAAGCAATCTGAAAGTGCAAACTTCTTCAGTCATTTGACTGCTTTGCACTTTCTTCAGCCAATCTCGAACGAATACGCTCACCGTAGGAGTGGAAGCACGGCCCAGCTCAGCCACATTTCCAATCAGCTCTTTCTTCAGTGAGTGATGCCATCACCCTGCATCATGCCCTTGGGACGGAGATGTTTCTTTTTCTACTCGTCTCTGGATGCGTTCATTACCCCGTGCTTTCGTGCGCCAGAATGACACGCTCACCGCAATTTTATTCGCTCGCGGAGATACAGACACATCTTATTTCCTACCAATCTTCCTTATTTCCTATATTCTGGGGCATGACGTCGTTGTGCTGAACTATTGACGGCACTGCGTTGCAGTGGAATGCAGCTGAGACGCGTCGCCTTCTGCTCTGCACTCCATAGTAAATGACGGGCTGGACGGGCTGGGCGGGATGGCAAGCCCGCTGTAACGCAGAGTAAGAAATCTCACGATGTTTCAACGGTGACCTGCACCATCGTGATTCGTATTGACGCCCAGCTGCATGAGCAGTCCATCCCCCTTTTTCTACACATCTTTGGTCCCGGCACTCCGTATCAGCTAGCTAATCATACTCATCCCACGCACGCCCCTGTAAGTGGAATCAAATACCGCAAAGCCTTGCCTGCCAGAGTAGCATACAAGGTCTGTGAGGCTGAAAGCAGCCTAGTATCGTCGAGTTTTTTTTCTCTTACTATTTTGAGCATTCGAAAACTCAAAAGTCCTTTCAATGATTGACACCCACCTTGCCAGTTTGGGCACCGTTTAAACACCCTTTGTCAAGAGTCTAGAGTCTTGAGTGAGCGACGATCTTTCTTGTGTCAAAGAACACGGCGATCATGTAGCGCATCGAGATGCTTAGACTTTTGGATTCAAAGGTGAAAAAATGACAAGGAATGTGTTGAACTGTCCCGCCCAGTAGCTCGAGTCCAAGTGTTCCTGGCTAGGAGAATCAATGTAAGATGTAAGCATTTGAGCTTGGAGCTCTCACGAAGCAGACCTCGCTGGGATATCACCCGTAGCCAGAATACGGGCGAAATGCAGAAACATGCACACAGTCTGTAATCAATGTAATCAATTGCGCCTCCAACTCCAATTTCTGTCTTCTATCCTCTCGTGGTGAGACACCCCCGCATCTTGACGTGAGCACACACATGCAGGAAGCAAACGGCACCTGACCTGTTTCTCATTGCTCCTTGGTTGTTTTCTCTGCCACAACATCGCCGCACTCCGTCAGATCCCAGACTCGAGGAAGATGCCGTTGTACAATGCTTACACCGGTCAGTGCGCCACCCCGCCATTCGTGAGCACAGCCCAACGTTGATGACACCGCGAGAATGCAGTGATGCCGACACCCGGACGATGCATTACCCGACAGTGCCATGATGCGTTTTGCGAAGCGGTGAGTTTGAGCCTGTTGAGGTTTGTGGCTTGATGCTTGATGGCGTTTTCTGATGGCATCCCCTCTCCGCATCTTGGTATCTTAGTATCTTGGTATCTCCCTCGCGAGACAGACCATCTCATGCACTTCCCCTCTTCTCCGCGTTCACCCTGGCACACAGCATGCACACATGGCCACTCCTCAAATTATTCTCATCCTTTATTGCCTGATGCATGATACCGGTCAAGCCAGAGGTTGTCCATGTCTTGTCTGCAACGCTGACATCTGTAACCTCAATGTCCGCGTATTACTACTGGTGCACGCTTGTAGTTGCAGTTGCTCCTGATATACAACTCCGGCCCTGATCTAACGTTGAGCCAGCGGCAACCGAAACGTAAAATAGCTGTTAGGACAAGTTTGCAGTGCCATCCTCTTGTTTCGTTTTTATAGAGAACGAGCGATGCGAGGTTGGCTCAGCGGGATACAACTACGGAATACAACTTGCAAGCTAACTACGACCCTTATTGACGTTCTTTCACCAGTCTCCCTTGCATCGCCAGTTCCACTCCTCCTTTGGCAGAAACCCGTTGCAAGTGGCTTGTCAAGCTGGCTTTGTCCAGACCCCTAACATCCTGAAGTAACAAAGTCAAGTGACCATTCCTGTATTTACCTGGGCGGCCTGATGCCAATTGATGATTACGTGCATCTCTGCATCTGGCACCCAATCATCCTTGCTGTCGATGCTCACAAAGTCCTTGCCTGCCTCTTATCTTCCCCGCTCAAGCCAAAGCCACTTTGCCATTCGATGCTGCTTCACACCCTTTTGCACTTGCATTCCTATTTTCTTAGCCTTGCAGCTGCACGAAACACTCCACCGCTTCGTGAGCCCAATCATACCGCCTATTCGATATTGTCAGTATCGCCTCCGGTATCCTTGGCAGTCCGTGTTGTGTATACGTGATTTTGAGTTTTATCAAACGCCAGTATTCACGGTATTAGCTTTGAGAATGTCTTTTCCCGCACATATCTCAGAACGGAGCCACTTCTACCTAGGGACATCCCTTGATTCTGCTGCTCCGTAAAACTCTGGGTCTGGCCTGGCCCCGTACCCCGTCTTCCCCTCCATCTCTCCATCCCTTCTTCAAACCCCGTGGGATCATACGGAGGACCGACTCCGGGGATGGTGATATTGCCCCTCCATTTTGTTTTCATCCTGTCCCCTCTCTTTTGCTCGAATTTTTCATCCTGGACGGAGTGATTTACGGCCGGGTGGGTTTCTCCAGGCATTACGGAGCACACCTCTTGGTCGCGTCTCCACGGATGCCCGTATTTTCTCTATTTTAGCGAGCATAACGTAAGTATTGGTATCTATGGGGTCCAAAGTCTGGAGACCTGTGTAGTTATGTGCATTTACGTGCATACACTCTGTAAGTGTATGGAGATGATGGAGATATGGGGAGAGTCTGGAGATGATGGGTGGGTGGAATATGGAGAGACCTGCCTGAAGCTGGCCTATCACCTTGCCATTCACAGTATCTACGCGCATGATAACCGCGAGAGAATTTCCAGAGTGGCAACACACCCTTTGACGCGAAGGCCTGCCCGTCCCATTATGTCGTAGTCCAGCATGCACGACGCCGTCGACGTCGACGTCCGCCGTTGTTAGTTACCTAATCCTGATTGAAAGAAATTACAAATGAATCATCCTTCGCATAGCCATATCCAGGAGTGCGACATTACAGCGTAGATTGAAGCGTGCTGTGGCAAATCCACATCAGGGTCCAGTTTCTCGATGTCGGGGTTTGATCCTCTTCTGTCTGAGAAATTCTCACAATTCATTTCTGCGATGCAATTTCCATCAAGTTCTATTTCAAATCTGCTTCGCAAACTGCTGCATATGCAGGTCTCTTGCCGCCCAGCCTGCGTATGCCTGTCATCCAGTCTAGATGCAAGGACGTGCAGAACTCTCGCTGAAATCCAACGACAGATCCTCCCAGCCTCGTATCAGCCACCCCTCTTTCTTGCTTCCCCTCCTCTCCCCTCCGCGTCTGACGGTCTGGAGCCAGTGATCGACAGCGAAGGCGAATACAGAGTAACTACGAATAGCATTTAATAGTAATCAACAGTAGCTAAAAGGTAAAAACACCTTAAATAGGGAAACAAAAGGTCTTGTATGGAGGAGCTCTAGGGAGCTATGAGGTTGCAACATTCCTCTCGCTAAAAGTTTGCCTTCGTTGAAAACTCTGCAAACTTTGAATAGACGTCTTGGCACCCTTTCGGGGCATTGAAGCATTGAATCGTACCCCGAAACCCCAGGCTACCCAGTCTCGAGTGAATACCCTAATGTCAACGGTTATCGGCAAAAGGCCATCTTATACAGCCAAGGCAAAGGGTCTTGCATGGATCGGCCAGGGTGCTCCGTGATAGCTACGTCGCTGAGCCATGCTGCATCCTGGCGATAATATATTGCAGAAAACTAGGAGCTGGACTGGGCTGGACTGAGATTGAGCACACCCTCTTCCAGTATACCCTATATGCCGTCGAGGGTCCTCCCGTAGGCGATGGTCGTGTCGGGGTCGAGGCTACAAGATCGGGTTGAATTGAAGGGCAAACGGTCGACTGTAGATGTCCGGTTAGAAGAGGGCGAGATGAAACGATAGCACCTTGATGCCGTTGGTATCCGTCGGACATTAACTGTCGGGCTTATTTGCCGCCCGACAACAAGTGTTATTTCCTCCTAGATATTATCGACGCCTGGATGCTACTCTTCCTGCCGTCACCACCACATCGGATGCTGTCGGGTATTGCGCAACGGCTGTCTGTCTCTATCCTACTATGTATATGCCCGTCTTGAAATAACCGACACGGCCATGATACCTCTGCAGATTGAAGATGCTTTGTCAAGCAGTTTGTAAATCTAGATAAATTAATTATCATGATAAGAGTGTCGCCACTGGCTTTATTGACATCCAGCTCAGGGTGCCGATCAGGGTCAGAGGTGTATCTATCATACTTTTCGTATCGCATCAATTTATTATGACAAGCAGAAACAAGCAGGGCCTTTCCTTAAACACCACCGTTTCGTTAAAGTACTTGGTCTAGGCGTCCGAGTAGCAAGTAATGGTTGCAGAGCTATGTGATGGAGGGTTTGAGATATGATAGCTCGCCAGGCAATATGATGGACACACCACTACAGATGCAAAAGAACCAAACAACAGACCATGGTAGCATGGCCTCACCGCGATGGCACATTCTAGCTTGTCGCTTTCCGCCTCTAAGTTTCTGCCCTTCGCTTCTCAGTTTGCCTCCCAGTTCTTTGAGCCCAATTGAATGATGCAAGAAACGGCACAATCCTGATAATTCTTGTTGTCGCGCGAGGCTTAGAATCACTGGTGGTGTGGACGTTGACGTCGATGAACTGACCCTGATGTCAACATCTACAGAACTTGTCGGTGGCGAGTTGATCAAGAGGCGGGTTAATATCATAGAGGCTTCATTGATGAAGAACTGCTAGAGATAGCCGGAGACTTTAATATTCATGATTGTTCATGATACACTGGCCAAGAACATAATATGCACATCTTGCACGGCTTGCACGGCCTGCATACTCTCACTCTATCTACTACACTCCTACATCTATCTTACTGGGTGGTGGTCTGATGCCTTTCAAAATGGGGCTTCTGGCTAGTCAATGCTGCATCTCGCATCCTGTATCTTGGACCCTTGATCCTTCTCCCCATTTGACGACCCTTCTCCTCACTTTGCACACTGTAGACCCCAGATTCCTTGACCCTGAATGTCGGCTCCGCGATCACAGCCTATCTACTGTGTAGTTGTTTACTTTCCCTGTTGATACAGAACGCTGTCGGTGCCGCAGCGGCGTCATGGATGGCATGACCAGCGAATATAGATTGAGAATAAGAGCACGAGCACAACTAGAACAGGCGATGGGACATCATGAACTTTTTATGTAGAGAAAAGCAGTAACCGTATATTAGTCATCGAAGATATAGCTGTAGGCCTAGACGTTGAATATCAACTGTGCAATGTTTGCCTTGTCCATGGCCAGTATTGACGACAGGCCACTAGCCGACCGTGCCGGCAGCTGCACCTCGACACCGAAGCACATGCCCACGCCGCTAACATCGAATGGCACAGTCGTCGCATTGTCGAGTCCCGGACACACGAGAAAAGAGCCACCGAAATACATCTGGCTGCGCTCGAGCTGCGATAAGCTGTAGAACTTGAACGCAGCAAACAGGCAGGTGATGAAGACCGATATCAACACGACACCGTCGATAGCATACCTCCAGTACCTTGACCGTGCCGGTGATGGGGGCGAGGGATGTGTGCGGTGCTGCCACGCCTTGAGCTGGGCAAGGCGTGGGACGCACAAGACCAAGAAGACACAGGCAAACGAGCCAAAGACCGCGTCAAGGGCCAGACGAGGGAAGAATGGCACATCCTCCTCATACAGCGCCAGGCCCTCGATGTCAGCACACGGCCAGCGATGCAGGCCGGACGGGAAGGCGTCTGTGCCTGTCTTGTTGGGCAGCGTGTACACGAGCTCGCCCGCCGTGAAACCGCCACCAGCGCCTTTTCCGCCCGCATTCTCTCCGATATAGCCGTACGGCACGCACCACGGGCTCCAAACCTGCCAGATAGGACCTTTGCTGGCCGGCGGCGCCGTCAGCATGAAGAAAACAAGGATCGCAAGTATGGCAGTCACGATGGACCCTAGAAGCAGGACGGCGTGATGGGTCAGCGACAAGATGAGAAGTCGTCTCTGTTTCTTCTCTGCATCGCTTGCCGCCTTGATTGCCTCGTTTTCGGCATTGATGCTGCCCGTGTCGTTGCTGTTGGAGTCGTCCTTAGGCTTGGACGGGTAGCTTCTCATCATGCGGAGTCGGGCGACAATGCGTCCGACATGCGGCGAGAAGAATAGAAATACGGATGACCAGACCTGGCACACGACTGCCAGAAGGAGGCTGTACGTTGCCGGACCTGCATACCGCAGCGCGCCTACCGAAATGCCAGCCGGCCCGTTATTGCTGCCAATGGCAATGTACGCCAGTCCGGCAATGACCTGGATGAACAGATATGCCAGCTGCAGGTAGCGAAACACGATTGCGGTGATCTTAATGTATGGCGGTGTTTCGTCCTTGTCGTCGGCATTGTCGCCATCGATGCTGCCGGCATGCACGCCGTGTGCGGTAGGTGATGCTGTACGCGTTGGCGATGATGACGCCTCGGGACGCGCTGCTGGCCGAGCACCGCGCCGCATTTCGTACCACTCCCGAATGCTGTGCGGGTTTGCTGCAGCGGATTCCAGCGGCGCCTCAGTCTGGCCTTCAACTTCGGTTTGCTCTTGCTCTCTCTGCCGCGCCTCCGAGTCCTGCCAGTACGGCTGCGTCTGCTTGTTTTTGTATTCCACCTGGCTCGACCTGCCCTTCCACCGCCAGCCATCGACGACAAAGAGCCGTAGCGCGATGAGTAGATTCAAGATGGCTGCCGGGATGCTCGTCCACCACGGAAGGCCGAAGCGGTAGCCTGCCGCCGTGGCATATACCAGGTCATTTGTGCCTGGTTGTGTCGCGTTGTTGAGGGTATAGGTGAATGCGCTCTTGGCGCTTGATTTCGAGAGTGTCGTCCAGTCAATGCCGTTGACGACGTCGTCGCGAGGCAGCAGGTCGGCAGTTGCCGTGCAGGCACAAATGCCCACGAGAAGAGCAGCTCGAAGGGCTATCATGCCGAATGTCTGTGCAGGGTGTATCGGCTTGGGCTTCTATCAAATCATGTCGACGGGGTTGTGTGATGATAGTGACAAAGAGATGCTGATGTAGAAATGATAAAGAAGGGCAAGCAGTCCCCGGATTCTATCCCCTATGTTCCAGAACTACTTTGTCACTTTGTATATAATAACAACAACTCGAATCGCCAGCAAATGATCAAAGAAAATGAAAGAAGACGATCAACAGAGTTTTTCCACATGCGATGCTGTAAGTGGGCGGATTACAAGAGAGCTTGCGCGTCGTTGTAAGAGTCGAGCTAGGGGCGAGCCGTCTGTTTTTGACTCTCAAGCATAACAAAGGCCTAGAACAAATATGTGAATGTCGAGTAGATATGTAGGGTAATTTGCCCACGACTGACTTTGAGACGTCCGAGACATTGTGGAAATGGATTTCGGATCGCGTCGCGTGGCTTTCAATGTGACATGATGCAGATATTGATATGGCTGATATCGTTGATAATCTGGTATAAATGATCTGAATAACATCATAATGTCCAAGCATATTGGCCGTTGTCCATCCTTGCCAGCCTGGTCGTGTGACCCCAACCTATGGAAAACAACAAAAAATGAGAGACAAAATACAACAGAAAAAAGGGAAGAAGAGAAACGAGAAGAAGATATAGTACAAATAATACAAGAGAAGCAAACAACAACACCATCAACGCCATACACCTACCGGATCTCCAGCTACCGCCCTACGACAGTCCGTGTGCTACTGCCACCAACGCCACGGCTGCCCTGGTCTGCGCTGCCCTCCAGCACAGAGCTGCCACCCATCTTCTTTTCTAGAGCAACATTTGACGTGGCGCCAACCTTGTTTCCAGGGACTTGGTGAACCTGCTCAATCAGCGACGCAAACAGCTCCACGCCCTTGGGCGGCCTGTCCATGTCTAGCCAGAGGTCGGTCGGCAGGTACTCGCCGACTTCTTGACGGAAGTTGGCGCGCTCGACCTGGTCCGCGTCGACGAGCCGCTCGACTGCGTCGCGCGCCTTGCGCCAGATGGTCTGGATGCGTGCCTCGACCGTGCGCCGCCGCTCTGCCTCGAGAATCAGCGTGTCATATGCGTTGGCATAGCCTTCGTAGAACGCGCGCAACTCGTCCATGTCAGCGAGCCGTTCTACCACGACCGCGCGCTCGTTCTCCCAGCGCGCCGCAAACTCGCCCTCGGCGGCTGCATAGCTAGGGAGGCGTGTGCCGATATCCTCGACGACGCGAAACGCCGCTGCTGTCGCCTCGTGAGCTGCACTTGTCTCTTTGGCGTGCGCATAGACGGCGGCGAATTCCTCTTCGGCCTCGTGCAGCTCGGCGGCAATGTCTGCCACGACCGCATCGACCTCGGCTGCGTCCTGCAGCACGACCTGCATCATCTCGGCGCGTTCCTGTGCAGAGATGGGGTCCAGGTCGTGCGTGCCATCGCCGGCTTCTGTGGCTTCCTGTTTCGCGATCACACCCGAGATGGATACGGGGTCCTGGCCGTGGTGGCCGTCGCCGCCTGTACCCGACTCGTTTGGACTGCCGCCCACCGAGTTGGCCGCCTTCCACCTCGCCAGCGCCAGACCTCCCTCTGTCGTGCGCACCGCCGTCACACACAGGTCAAAGTGTCGCGTCAGTGATGCAAGATTCTCCGCCATTGTATGTGACCGTTGTGTAAGCGAGGCTAGTATTTCTGGGACGGGATGTGGGAGAGGGGCAGGGCCGAGTTGGTTGAGCTGTTCGAGTTGTTCGAGATGCTCGATCTGTTCGTCGCTGAGCACGGCATCTGGTAGTCGGGGAGGTGGTGCCGGTGCACTGGCCATTGCCTTGTTGAGTGATCGTAGGTCTGTGTCGAATCGTAGTAGATCGCCATCGAATGATGTTTGTGCAGCCTAGTTGTTAGACTGGCTGTTTCTTTCGGCATAAACCTTCATATGCTTTCGTCAACGTACCTGTAGCTCGGCGATGCTTTGCTTGATGGCATCCTGCAACCTCTGGACACCTGCTTCGTCCACGAAGTCAAGTAGATTCCGCGGCTCCTCTCCTACAGGCCGAAACACTGTCGCAACTGTTGTCGCCCTCAGGATCTCCATGGTGTGCTCCAGCTGTCCATTAGCTGCATCCAGTGTGCGGATGAGCGTCTTGAAGTCGCGCCGCCCTGTCTCGTATGCCCTGCTCATCCCCCGCCGTATCTGCAGCATCACCTCGACCTGCTCGCGTATCCCTGACCGCACAAACTGGCACTCTGCCGAGTCTGCCATGGCGTCTGTGTGGAGTGCGCGGGCCTCGGTGGCCAACTCGTTTCCGCGCAGCACCTGGCCTATTGTGCCGAGTGCCCGCCGTGCTGCCAGCAGATGCTCCACCAGTGTTTCGACCGGTACTGATAGCGCACCCGACTCATCCTCCTCTTCGTCGACGCCGTCATGCTGGCCATTTCGGCTGCCGCGCCCGTCGTCGTCGTGATGCGCATCGGTGTTGTTGCTGTAGTCTTCGGCCCGGGGGCTGCGGCTGTACTCGGAGGGTGTCGGCTCCGGCTTGTACAGCGATGCCGGGCGAGACGGCGGCCGCGGTGATCCTGTGCTGCGCGAGCCGGGCATGGTGTGCTGTCTGCCTGTCGATGCTGATAAAGGCCGAGATAAAGATAAAGATAAAGCTATCGAGTGAGCTCCGACGTCAATCAGGAAGCGTCTTGTGGGCCGTGTCCTCGTATTGACCACTGGCAGGTGCAGGTCGTTGCAGCAGCTGCAGGCGCAAAGAGTGGATTCAGGCGCATTGTCCAGTGGATTTAGGCGACCCCGACCCAGCAGTTCCCCTGGGCCTGGGGTCATTAGCATCGTCAGCCTTAAGATATGGCAGAATCCAACCACAGCTCTCACCGCCCACACTAATATGACGTCGTTAGGTGTCACGTGTCGCAGAACTGCGATGACTTTCACAAGCCTTCAGAACGATGATAATGGCAGTTTTTTTGATAATTTGATAGATAAATAAGTATCTGAACTTTCCTGTATGCTGATGGATTTAGTTGAGAATTTCTAAGGGTCTCTTCTGATTATTTGAATGCCAGCGGCTGCTGAAGCCATTTTTGTCTTTAAAAAAAGAACATTTTCAACCGTTTCTTGGATTTGAAAGATTAAAACAACTACTTAAAGCTATCCAATATTTTTATAGTTTTAGTATTGTCGTATTTATAAAGCCGAAATCAAATGTCCAAATACCAAAAAAATTAAAGCCATTGCTTATACCTGATAAAAGTGTCATAGACATTGCTGTACCTGTTGTCTCGCTCTCTTTAAGCCGAGATAGCACACACCATGACAACAACACAAGAATATATCTCACGAGTACAACTTGATAGAGTTGAACAGCCAATACGCCTCAGAGAGCATATGAGGGTTGTTGGAGATAAAAGACTGGCACGACGAGTACTTGTTACACACGGCATCGCCTTGCCAGACCGCATCCATGAACGCCTCTCCACAGACTTCAATGTTAATGATCTAGACCATTAGTATCGGGAGTGAACAATAGAGAATGTGAATATGGAGTTAGTACCAGAGTTTGACCATGGAAGATATCGCCGATCTGACAGTTTCCGTTACTTTGATAGAAGGAGACAACAGGTAGCCCCCAGGAACTCGGGTCGGGTGTCCCGTCTGTGATATCAGACGGGATGCTGTCACGCTCAAAGTTCCAGATTTTGATCAGGCCGTCCGTACCGTCGCCTGGCTCCAATTGGATTGCATACACGCCACCGCCGGCAGCGTTGAACTCGTCGCCATAAGAGGCCGTGTTGGCCGGAGCCGTAACACCACATCCGGCACCATTGTTGAGAGTTGCGGCACAGTCGCCGCCCAGGCTACAGTTTGTGCGGAGCTCAGTTCCAGTGGTCTCTTCGCTAAATGTGAATGAGCAGGTATCGCAGGTATGCAGCGAAATCGTGTTGTCGACCTGAAATCCGACACCCTCGATTATGTCGATCTCGGAGATGGGATCTTCCTCGAAGTTGTACGACCAAAAAGCCGGCCAGATGCCGCACTGATTTCCCGGCATATGGGCAATGTCGGCGATCAGCAGGCCGACGTCGAAAGTCTCGAGGGCCTCGAGCCGAAGACTGTCGCGGCCTGTCGAGGTCGAGGAAAGGACAGTAGTGTTGTCCACGCCGATGAAAACCTGGTCTTCGCCTTGGTCACCCGTGCCGTCTAGGATACGGAACAAGCCCTCGGATACGGCCGTCGAATGGCTGACATAGTTGACAAAGCCGCCGGTTGGGTCTTTGTCGACAGCTGTCTCTATAAAGTGAAACGAGTCGGCAAAGTTGGAGGCGTTGTATTCTCTGCGCAGCTCATACTGTGCAAGAACAAGAGCGGCCTGTGCTGCTAGACCCAGTACAAAGTAGGACACCATGATGGGAGAACAGGGTTTTGAATAATGAAAAAATACAGACAAAATGTTATGGCATCACAACAGTCAATGCATCTACAGAGCACGTACATAGCTTCCGTTTTATTCTTGCCATTTTGTCTGTAGAGTTTTTGTTTTAACTTCGAGGCGGTGGTGAGGCTCAACAGCTGAGCCTGGAGGATCATGGAGCCATCCCAAAAGGATGATGATCATCGCCATAGTTACATCTTGCGCAGAAGCCTTTTGAAGGATCCGTCCATTGTTTCTTATTCCTGTCAGCACCAACACACTTCTAGACAAGCGTCATTTTCAGCGCCTCGAGGGCCGAACGCAGGGCAGAGTTTGAGACCCTGAGACCAAGGATCATCGTAAGAGGGAGCTTTATAGGTAAACGTGCTCTTGAATACAGGAGCACATACGCGCCCTTTTGCACGCCGAGATATTCTAAATAGATGTGGTCTCAGCTTCAGACAATCGGACAAAAATAAACCGTGACCAAGTGAGCCGGCCCAGGAACTATGGCAGTGAGGCTGAAAAGTAACGTTGATCTGGGTTGTTTAGGTGAGAGTCAAACTATGTTGTTTCGTCTTGAACTGATTCAGGCGTACATATTAGCAGTATGTGTGTCTAAGAGGCCGATACTGAGAAAATATGCAGTTCAATTAGTTACATATCACTCGTAATGACTATACGCACTACATACGAGACTTCTCAAGTATCAGCAAATGAGTTGTGTGTATGTTTGGGTAACATTACCTGACATTACTTACAGCCTTGTGCTACTTATTTAATGTATGGCTGGATAAATAGGCGGCAAAGCGAGGCTACAGCGTGCACATTTCATCATCGTTTACCTTATCACACATGAACACTGACATCTGAATCCTCTCGACATGATCGAATTTTCCAACCACATGTCTAGCCACGGTCACAAGCCACACCCTAAATCCAGACAGTTTCTCAATCATATAAAGATGACCGATATTCCAAAGAAACACATGAAGATCATGACTCTCCTCGGGCCCCTCCACATGACATACGAGCGGGTAAATACAGAGTAGGACGGCTATTAAGATCTAGCGGCGATCACGGGCGCCATGGACAAACAAGGAAGGTACAGGAAAGCAGCCAGCAAAGGGACTCCGGAATATGCTGCAAATATATTCAAATATACGCAAATACATTGTCGTTTGCTCATAAATAACCCAGCGAGGGACAGACCGCAGACTCGTTTACATTACCCGAGCACTATTACAACCTTCCCCTCACTATTATGGAAGCCATCCGCCCGAACGGTGCCTGCATGCCGAGTAAAGTGGAGGATGTTATTTAGCATAAATGAGACGAAATGGATTTACAGCCCGATAGAGTTGTAGCACGATCTGAGCTTAACTTTATATTTGCGGCCAGCTGGGGATCGGCCATGATTGGCAAGCGGTGCCCCTGTTTTCGTCTTCCATTGTCTTCTTTTTAGACTTGTGCGGAACGTCATGTCACCGGCCGAAAATAGATGAAAGCTGCAATAAACCGGAATCTCAGGAATACAACAAAATCATAAGGAAAACAAAAAGCTTGGGCTGGGTAAATACTATACAACACTTGGCACCCGTCAGTACTATAAAGACATGGCGACCAAGTCTCGTTCTCGTCAGATATTTTCTGTATTCAACGTCCACACACTCATCAAAATGGTCAACTTCTCTCTCGGATTCGGCCTTGTGTCGATGATGGCCGCTGCCGTCGCCGGCCAGGCCATTACAAAGGTCACCGACTTCACTGACGGCCCCACAAAGCTGGGCATGTACGTCTACGTGCCCAAGACTCTGACCAAGCCCGCCCCCATTGTCCTGGCCATCCACCACTGCCAGGGCTCCGCCCAGGGCTACTCGACCGAGACCAAGTACCAGCCGCTCGCCGACAAGCACGGCTTCATTGTCATCTACCCCAACTCGCGCTCCAGCGGCGGCTGCTTCGACGTGTCGTCGACCGCCTCGCTGACCCACGATGGCGGCGGTGACAGCCAGACCATGGCCAACATGGTCAAGTACGCCATCAAGAAGTACAACGGCGACCCCGACCGCGTCTTCGTCACGGGTACCAGCTCGGGTGCCATGATGACCAACGTCATGGTCGGTGCCTACCCCGATCTGTTCAAGGCCGGCTCAGCCTACTCGGGCGTCCCCGACGGCTGCTTCTACGTCGCCGGTGCGACTGCCACCCAGGACCCCCCCGGATGGTCCAACGCCTGTGCCAACGGCCAGAACGTCAAGACTGCTGAGCAGTGGGGCGACCTTGTGCGCTCGTACTACCCCTCGTACACCGGCCCTCGTCCTCGCATGCAGATGTATGTATATTCCTCCTCTTACAATCGACTTCTCTTTCTTTCCTATTACTAACACTCAATAGCTGGCACGGAACTGCAGACACGACCCTGCGCTACCCCAACTACCAGGAGATGCTCAAGCAGTGGTCCAACGTCCTCAAGGTCTCGGACCCGAAGACGGCATCCAACGATCCCCAGAGCGGCTACACCCAGACCATCTACGGCGAGGGCACCGCGGCCACTGCCCAGCTTGTCGGCTACAGTGCCCAGGGTGTCGGCCACACCGTCCCTGTCCACGAGGCCCTGGACATTGCATTCTTTGGCATTGCTTGAATGCAATTATGTAAAACAAGCCCGAGACCTAAAACAGTGAAAAGCCCAAACAGCCCAGCTCAAACTACTTTTATATGTATATATGCATCACTTTTAAATACAAAACTTTGTCCTCTGTGTGGGGTAATTCAATGCAACCTTACGGGCTGCCAGTGGTATGTGTCATCAGCTCTGCTGTTTATAAAACAAGTGACTCTGGTTCAAAACATGTGATGTACAAAAGCCGTTGAGCAGAGGAATCATAAGTTTATGTCAAATCCCCGGCACGGCTTCGGCGGGATCGAATGGCTCCCCGATGACCCCTTCATTTGATGTTGAGTTATCCTAGCCAATATTATGTACTGCAGCCTGACGGTTTCAGGGCCAAGCCATGCATGAGTTGGCGATTCAATGACAGCTTCTGTCGGTGTCTTATGAGCTGGCAACGGAGCATTTAGACCGATAGATAGTGATCCATATTGACAATCTGCACATATACTGCGCGTGCTCTGCACATCTCTGCACATTGTGAATATCCTTACGTATCGTCTACGCCTGGATTCTCCGCATTTGCGGGGATGCACCTACACGGCGGCCGGGTGTGATGACAGTATTGAAACAGACTAGATCGTGGGGGACGGCGAGAAAGATGGGGTAGTTGCAGTGCAGTATGCGGCGGTACTCTATCTCTCTGCTTTCCTGCAAACGAGATGGTGGTGACTGCGGAAATTGGTCGGGGTCTGCTCGAGTGGGCAAGGCTGTGAGATGTGACACTGAAAGCCGAGATTTCTCTCTTTGCTATCAGGATTTCTGACACTCGGGAGACCCTGAAAACTGCAACGGGGCACGCGAGGGAAATAAGCTCGCTTCATGTCGTATATGCACATTTACATATGCAGTGCTACGCTGTTGGCTCGACCGGGCGGCTTGCAAAGGGTCTTGCCAGTGGTGCAGAGGCAGAGCCAGAGGCAGATGGGCCGCAGGTTTACACAAAGCCGCCAGGAGCAGTAAGACAGGCCAGGTCAAGGGCCAGCTCGAGGATGGCCAGGCCACGGCGGCTTGGATGCAGGACGTGGGGTAGACACGGCTCGGCATAGAGACCTACATGCAAGCAGAACAGCTGAGCGGGCACTTGCCTATATGCGGTGACCTGTCGTGCAGATGACGACTGTGAAATGTTGTCTCCTTTGTGCTTGTTTGCACTAGGACTCGAGGTTTGAGTCCTCGAGATATCTACTCGACGTATGCCGAGTCAGTTGTGGTCCGTATTAGGAAGGTAGGCCGTTGGTACTTTTCCTGGGGAGTATGCTGTCGATACTCGAAGAAGAAAACCAAGAACATTTCAAAACCCTCAAATAGACAAGAAATTATAGAAACACATTTCAACCCAAGGCCAACACTTGGAAACACGCGCCGTCACCCGGTGCGGTAACACATGCAGGTGATGGTGGGTTGCATGCAACGACACCGCCAGTCAGATGGGACCACATCTTGTTGTGACCTCGACGAGGAACGTCCAATATTGGAAGGACCGAGTATTAGATGGCCTCGATCGCCCTTTCTGATTTTGGTGATTTCCCTTCGGCAAGGTAATGACTTTTGCTCAGCATCGTGCGGAGTAAACACTGGCGAAATTCTACAGCAATTCTCTAGCGGCTAGATGCCCGCGACTTCCTCTTCGGGCGCCATCGCAGCTATATCGGCTCCGCCCTCCCGTGGTCCACTCGTTCTTTCCTTCTTCGGTGCCTTCGACCCTGTGCTGAATCATCAAGAATTCTTTGTCCTTACTGCCGAGCACAGCTTCTGAACTGCTTCTTCTCGAATCGTCTTTGTTCTATTCTGACATTTGCTTTTCATTGTGCTCTTTGTCGTCAGTTTGCGCATCTTCCAACTGGCAGCGCGCTAAGAAAACCGCAGCATTTTCCTTTTTTTCAGGGCCCTAGCAGGCTGTCGCGGACATTGGCACCCATCCTAGCGTGTTATCAGGCCCCACACGGGCCACCCGTTCAGGCCAGGCTCGCAGAAAATCAGCAAAAGTCGGCTGGAATCAAAGAAAAGTCAGAGGACCAGCATACGAAATCAACAAAATTCCACGCAAAAGCGAAAATCGCAAGGCAAAGCCAGCCAGCGCACCTGCCCCAACGGTGGCCACGCGGGTACCGTTCCCGCACATTTGCATAGGTGGGGTACTTACACTGGGCCTGGCCGTGCCTTCCTCGACTTTGCGTCGCCTTTTACTCTATTTGCCTCTTGAATTTCAAGTCTCGTGGCAGCCGCAACCCACCACTGGCGGCATCGCTCTTGCTGTTTTGGGCACGGGAGAACAACCAGCGAATGTCTGCTCCAATCTGGATTTTCCCACTTCTTCTTTTCTACGCGCCGCCCCCCTTTCCTTTTTGATCGTCTCGTCGACATCTCGTCGTCTTCACCATTTACAGATTTGCTGTTTCGCCCGGCTTCAACAACCTCGCTTGTTCAGTGTGCCGTTCCCCGCGTCGACTGCCGCCAAACAGCCACTCTCAGCGTCTGCCCACTAGCATCCATTTCTACAGTGACCTTTGACGGCCTCGGGCGCTTCTTATCTCACCTTTATTGCATCTTCGGACCGACTCATGCTATTGAAGGACCAGGAACAACACGACAACCAGACGACCAGACGACCAGACACGACCAACAACGCCCTCGTCTCCTGTCTCTGTCTCCCTGCATCCATCAATCACCCTATCGCTCGTCCTATCGTCCACGCCTATCGCTGTATCCATCCCTCGTCACCCTTGCTCCTCGCCAGCACTCCTCATCGGCTCCTCAGTGCTCCAACCACTGCACAGCACAGCACTCCTCACTCCTCAGCTCACCGCACTGCACGTGTCAATCCTCCACCACAACAGTCCTCACCGTTGGGGTTCTTAACTGCATTCCCCTCTCGGCGCCTCTCTCCAAACGACACCCGGCCCAACACGACGCCCGCCCTTCCCATCAGCCGAGAATACGATACTAAGGATTGACAAACCGCGAGCGGAAATTGCAGCATTTGCTCATTTGAGATCCCAACATTGATAGTGGCTGCGACTCATCAAACTACATATCTATCCGGTTGACTCGCTCACTTGGCATTTCATATCTTTACTTGTACCGCGCCATCTCGGCTTTATTCCAGCAACCCCCGGATCACAAGCATTTGACAACGCGCGCTGGCGCGCAGAGCCTTGACCACCACGCACCAGCAATACCACTTTTGTATATTCGGCTTCATCTAGAGAGTATTACATAGGAAGCAGTATTCACCTTTACCGCCACATATTATTTCAGTCGTCTTCGAAAGCAGCATACGCATCAAATCGACCTGGAATCGCTGTCGCCAATATCATACTCTACCACAGACAGTTATACACCACACACAAATGGCGGAAGAACATCACCAGAGCTCCGGCTCGACGCCGGACTCACCGCCACCTCCGCCTGTCCCCGCCTCTGATCCGCATCTGTTTACTACGTCACGGATACAGTGCGACGCTTCTTCGCCTCGCCTTGCATCACTCACGGATGACATCTTTGACTTGACCCCGTTGGCCGCCCTCCAAATGCTGGGTGCAGGCGTCGAGGCGCTCGTCCGGATAACAGGCGATATCCCGCCAACCCCTCCACTCGCCCACGCCGAGGCTTCCACCAACATGCGCGGCATGCAAGCCGAGAAGGAATCGATAGTACGGACTCTCAGCGAGAACAGTCTTGCCAAACTGCGCGAGCGGGCATTGAAGGAAGATGCAGCAAGGGCACGGAAGGAGGAGGAACAGTCCTCGCAAGACACCAAGGACCGGAGCACACCACCACGAGACGAACAGGACAGAGAAAACACACACAGCCCATCGGCAACATCGCCATCAAGGCTGCCACCAACACCGCCGCCTGCGAAGCCAGAAATCGACGGCGTCCACCTGCGTGCCCCATCTCCGCAACGCGGTTCCGAGGGGTCGCAATCTCCACCAGTACAGCTCTCGGCAGCAGGCGTGCCGATTCTCGTTCGGCCACCGGCAGAGCCCTACATTGTCATAGGTGCAAACTCGCAACCGCTCAACTTGCAGCACTCGGCCATTACTCGCAAATTTTATAGCAAAAAGGCTCCCCCGATCAGCATTTCCGAATACCTCCTTCGCCTGCACCGCTTCTGTCCCATGAGCACAGGCGTGTACTTGGCAACCAGTCTGTACATCTACCGCCTAGCCGTTGCCGAAAAGGCCATCGCTGTGACCCGCCGCAATGTGCACCGTCTTCTGCTCGCCGGCCTGCGGGTAGCCATGAAGGCACTCGAGGACCTAAGCTATAAGCACAACAAGATCGCCCTTGTCGGCGGTGTCACAGAAGCCGAGCTGTCGCGGCTGGAGATCAACTTCTGTTTCCTTGCCGGGTTCGAGCTATCGGTTTGCGCCGACGACATGCAGAAGCACTGGGTGCTGATGAAGAGCGGACGGGCTGTAGGCGCCCTTGACCACGACGGCACAGCAGCAGTCCTGGCATCCATGGACACGGGCAACATTGTCCGCAGACCAAAGGAGGTCGCACCGATCCAGGCCTGAGCCGGTCTTAACAAACACACAAGCATACCCCCCCTTTCCAACACATACGATAAACGGCCACAAGAATGAAGCCAGCGTTTATCACTAATTATCATAGCATACCCACGAAGTTACGAACTACGCAAGTCAAGATTAGCCAGCGACCAGAAGTTTTTATTTAATTCCAAATAATCCATATTTGAATCATGTAGATTGCCCCTGGCTTACTGTTTATGCCTGTGCTTGATCTTGCAGATGATTGTATCCTGGTAAGGATGCGCGTGGACCGTAATTTTTTTCTTTTAAGAAAAACCAGAAAGAGAGACGAAGCTGTAGATTTGCTGAATGCTGTTGGTTTTGCTAATTTCTGCAAGAGCTCTGTCGCTCCTTCTTACAACTTTCGTTCTGGAACACTACAGTCGCTCCGTCCTTCACTGGCCTGAATTGCACCTTTTGTTCCATCGATGTCTCACATCAGATATTCCTTGCCTCTATCATAATAGCTCTTGCTCTACGTAGATACTTGAATCAGTTCTTGTCGTACAAGGACAGCACCTGTTATCAGGCCTTATCGGCATACCCCACCTTCCGCATTTCACTCTATTGTCACGTAATACGGTCAATCGCGGCCGTCAGCACCTTCCCCAATTGTATCTGGTAACCTGTTGCGGACGGGCAAAGGTCAGCGGGGCTCCTTCCTCTTCCAGCATCGGCGACTCCTCTTGCTCGGTTTATCACGGCCAGGTCATCCACGTTCTCTGTCCGTTCTTTCCAGTTCCATTTCTGCGACAATTGAAATCCACTTGGAAATTCTTTCGTATCCTTCTCGTCTTCTCGTCTTCTCGTCTCTTCTCGTTCTCCTCCTGTCTTCTCTTCCTCAAAATACCAAGCTATCTCATGCGCCTCGCCTGCGACTTGCTACACGCGAGACCCGTTATCCGCCCGCTAAACTACATCACCAGATCTCCGAATAGCTTCAGCTTTAGCTCAGCTTCCAAGTCTCGGCTTTTGCATACTTCTAGATCTACACCTCGAGCTTCTCCAACAAGAGGCTCTCGCCGTCATATGACACACTCGATCATTGACGGATCGCTGCACATTGATCTCCGTTACACCCCCACAACTCCATTCTCGACTTCCGCACCATCATCCACAATGTCTGCTCTCTCGACGTACGAGCAGGTGCTCAAGGGCAAGTACCCGGCCAAGTCGCATGCCAAGCGCGTTGCCGAGTACATCCGCAGCAAGTTCCCCGACAACGGCGACGGCGCCGCTCTTCACGCTGTCCTGTACCTCGAGAGCCGCGCAACCAAGCTTCTCGAAGACAACGACGAGGCTGAGCCCTTCCGCCAGCGTCGCCCATTCTACTACCTGACCGGCTGCCCGCTCGCAGACTCGTACTTTGTCTACGACCTGGCGACCGAGAAGTCGACACTCTTCATCCCGCCCATCGACCCCGAGTCGGTGATCTGGTCGGGCCTGCCCGTGAGCGCTGAGGAGGCGCTGGCAAACTGGGAGGTCGATGAGGTCAAGTACGTCGCAGATGTTGCCCCCACACTGGCTTCATTGGCCGCAGTATCGGCATCCAGCGGCAGCAAGTCCAAGGCGACCATCTTTGCCATGGAGGGCCAGGTCTCGGCCAGCTCGACGTTCCCCGATTTCGAGACCAAGGACTTCACACTGCTCAAGGAGGCGATCGACGAGTGCCGTGTCATCAAGTCTGGATACGAGCTGGCTCTCATGGCCAAGGCCAACGATGTGTCTAGTGCGGCGCACCGCGACGTTCTGTCCCACGTCAGCAAGGTGTCCAACGAGCAGGAGCTCGAGGGCCGCTTCCTGGGCCACTGCATCTCCAAGGGCCTCAAGAACCAGGCCTATCACAGTATCGTGGCGAGCGGCCGCGCAGCAGCGACGCTGCACTACGTCGACAACGACAAGCCGATGGCTGACAAGCTGAACCTGCTGCTGGACGCTGGTGCCGAGTACAGCTGCTATGCCGCCGACATTACGCGCACATTCCCCATTGCCGGCAAGTGGACGACGGAGTCGCGTGCCATCTACGACATTGTTCTGCGCATGCAGCTCGAGTGCATTGAGATGCTGAAGGAGGGTGTCCTCTGGGACGATGTTCACCTGCACGCACACAAGGTCGCCATTGACGGTCTGCTGGCGCTTGGCATCCTCAAGGGTGACAAGGAGGACATCCTGCGCGACCGCATCAGCGTTGCTTTCTTCCCTCACGGCCTGGGCCACTACCTGGGCATGGACACACACGACACTGGCGGCCACCCCAACTATGCCGACAAGGACACTCTGTTCCGCTACCTGCGTGTCCGTGGCACTCTGCCCGCCGGCAGTGTCATTACCGTTGAGCCAGGTGTAAGTCTTAGCTCTGATTTTTGTTTCTATTCCTGTTCAGGCACTAATATTTCAGGTTTACTTCTGCGAGTTCATTATTCGCCCATTCCTCAAGAACCCCGAGCAGGCCAAGTACATTGACGAGTCTGTTCTGGACAAGTACTGGGATGTTGGCGGTGTCCGGTAAGTCATTTTACTATTTGCACTATACTTTTTAGCTGGAGACTAACAAACCAGGATCGAGGACAACATCATCATCACCAAGACGGGCTACGACAACCTCACGACGGCCCCCAAGGACCCGGAGGAAATGCTTAAGATCATCAACGGATCTGCCTAGATACCTCTAGCTTTATGAAGGAAATATAACGAAAATATTGGCCTTCTCAAAAGACCCCAAAGCACAATTGATCAGAGTGAATTTACTTCTGGGCTAAAAGAAAGCCCCGGCGGCTCCAGATTGCCGGGTAAACGTCTACACACGAATGACCGTCTGTTAATACCGAGGCGTGCATACTGGCGATATATATTGCAACAGGCCACGATCCAGTTCACAGCTCAGCTTCCCCGCCTTTGCCGAATGTTGAGTATTGATGAACAGGCCGGCAGTGACATGTAGGGCCACGGCAAAGCTTATCATGAGACCGGCCCATAGTCTGTCGATTGACACTGGTCTATGTCGAGAAACGTCCTAAAAGTCATAAATTGCCCTTCTCACGACACTTTAGCCCGAACATGCCCATCTTGGCGGCCATGGTCTCGATGTCTACTCATATACAGCGTACGGCACATCGTGTTTATACCCGCCCGTGGAATATACTAAAGCATCATATATATATTCCTTCACTTTCCCACCGGTATTCCATTGTTATGTCTCTCTTCCGCTTCTTAATTCCGTTCCCATTCCCACTGGAATCTCGATGACCAAGGACTCCTGATCTGATATAAATTCAAAATGAAGTCGTTCATCGTGTTGTCTGTCGCCACGGCGCTGGTTCATGCTGCACCCCTGGAGTCGACAAAGTTGATCACCAATACTTTTGCCGAGGGCGAGCTGGAGTCGCTTCTTCCTCTGCCGGCCACAGCTCACTACCATGCCAACAATGTGGCAGCTCCGAATGGCGGCCTGGCTGCTGGCGATGGTGTTGATATCACTTTGACGTCGTGTGGCGCTTTTGAAAGCACCCCGGATGCCGCGACAATGTATTCGTCGGTCAATGCAATTTTTGTGGCACCCAAGATTACATCCCGGGCCAACTTCAACTGGACCCGTACACCCGAGACCCTGCCCCGGATTGCCGTATCTGCGGGTCTGGATGGCATTGTCTGTCCCACAACCGTCCGCGCTGGCATCTACGCTACTGTATGTCTGAAATCCAAGTTTTATGGTAGAGTCTGTCTAACAAATAGATCCATGAAAACGGGACGCAGCAGCACGTCCCGTTCATTCAGTTTGGCGGCGGTTTCTATGGCACACGCATTGCCAACGTGCAGCCCGACGAGCATGTGCATGTCACGATCACGCTCGTGCAGGACGATGTTGTGAACATCCGCTGGAACAATTTGAACCGGACTGAGCAGGCGTTCGACAAGAATGTGCATGCAGGCGATGTCATGTGCGGCCGTACAGTGTCGTGGTATGTCCATGACATTGTGCCAGCCCATGCCAGCCCTGGCGACTACTTTGCTGCATTTGAGCCGGTGCATTTCCAGACGCTGGACTCTGACCAGATGGACGGCAGCACTGTGCATTTCTCGTCGGCGACGGCCAACTTTACGGCCGAAAAGGCCTTTTGCAAGGTCGAACAGGCTGGCAACGAGATGACTGTGACTTCGATTTGAACTATGGGTCTGTTGGTCTAGAGTGTCTTGTATAAAATCAGGATCTGTATCCATATTGACTACATTCTGAAGCTCTGTATCTTATCTACTCGTCCTTCAAACTGCCCTCCTTCTCCTCATCGCGAGGCGTCATGCGAACATCCAAACCGCTCTGGAAAACAAGCCAGTGATTGACAATGTTGAATTTCTCGGGGTCAACCAAAGTAATCTATTATGTTAGTGATTGGCCTCTGTATTTTGCATTCGGAATAAACATTCACTCACGTCATAGCGGGCAAACAAAGTCGGGATCAGCTTGTAGATTTCCAGGTAGGAGATGTTCTTGCCGATGCATGTGCGGTGGCCAGCGCCAAACTTTATTGTTAGCATGCTAATGCAATCATATCAAGTATCCGTCAACGAGACTTACAGTGAGAAGTGACCGCTCCATGGCGGCACGGCGCTCGTCCTTGGGCCCCATCCAGCGGTCGGGGTTCCATTCGTCGGCATCAGCACCAAAAATGCTCCGGTCACGGTGCACGACCCATGCGTTCATACCAACGACGGTACCGTCGGGTAAGCGCGTGCCACAAACCTCAATACCTGCACCATCCTTGGTCTTGACGACCCGCTCCATGGTGACACCAACTGGCGCGTGCAGGCGGCTGGCCTCCTTGACACAGGCATCCAGGTACGGGAGCTCCCGACTTTCCTTCCAGGTGACAATGCCATGTCCACCGGATGCAGAAAGGCGGCCTTCTTGCTGTGCTAGGCGCAGCTCGGCACGCAGCTTTGCGAGGCTGGACGGGTGGGTTAGCAAAAAGTGCACAATGGCACGCAACGAAATGGCAGTGGTGTCGCTGCCGGCCTGCACATTGGACGTGGCCCAGGCTGTCAGAAAGCCCTCGGGAATCGACGGGTCCTTGAGCCGTGTTTCGATGAAACGGGACATGAAGTCGCGGGAGTTGTATGCGTCGGCCTTTTCCATTGACTCTTCGGCCTTTCTTTCTTTGGCCCGGGCCTGGGCAAACGCCACAACGGCCGATGTCTTGGCCGACCGGAACCAATTGACAATCGGGTTCTTGGCCCAGAAGAGATCCAGGATGGGCATCTGACCGACAGCATGGGTATAGCAGAAGAACTTGTAGATATCAGCAATGATGCCGTCGACATCAGTGTTGGTATCGAGGAAGCCAAAGCGCTTGCTAAAGGTGATCTCGCCCATGACATCAAAGGCAAAGTAAAGCAGCCAGGTGCCAAGGTCACTCGTGACGTCCAGGCCGTGGGCGGCCTTTTGGTCCTGCTCCTGCTCGAGACGCTCAAAGAAGACGTCCATGGTGGTGTCGACATAGGGTTCAAAGGACACGAGGTTGGTCATGGAGTAGATGCCGGCGATGGGCCGCTTGAGGGCGCGGTGGAGCTTGTCGTCCTGGGTGTTGAAGAGGCCCTGCATGACGCGGCCATGGGCCATGGGCTGCAGGACGCGGTAGAAGTTGGACTAGCTGTGAGTGTCTTTGCCGGATATAATTTTATGTATGAAGACAATTCTTACCTTTTGAAGATTGGCACCAGTGCCATAGATCTGGGGGATGGCCAGCGGCGAGCCCACACTGACACAGTTGGGGCCGACACGGACGACATCACCATACTTGCGGTGCAAGGCAATATGCTTGTCGTGAATTTTATCTGACCAGGCCCAGGTAAAGCGAGGGATATCAGTGAACTTGGCCCAGAAGGGGCCGGGGATATGGGACAGGCGGACATGGCGTCTTACAGCCCAGGTGACAGCCACAAAGGCAAATAGTATGAGGGATATGGGGAGGATCAGGCTGCTGTCTACAGCAGGCCAGCTGTCTTTCAAGAAAATGATAGCCATGGTGCAGTGCTCTCGGGATTCAAAGGATTCGAGTGCTTGGATTATCATCTACGGACTACACATCTACGGGCTCGGGACGGCTTATATCGTGATCTAAGAGACAGCGAGCTACATTCTGCCTCTTCTAGAGGTTTTGGACTTGCTCCGACCAGTGGCATTTCATATGTTTGATTTTGCTTAAAATAAGCTGATGATTCGAGACTTTCTCGAGAGGGGGTGCGCCGCCCGGTCAGCAATAGCATCTATTTTTGAGTAGCGCGGTGGTGAAGTTTCCCCATTTGGATTACACGGAGGAGTCAGTCAGAGTCGTCGGTGATCGATACGGTCCAAAAGGAGCAACTCTTGAGTCATGAGACATTGGGGACGGACAGTTTGGGATGGAATAGACTGACTTGTCAGGATCGTGGGCAAGGTGGCTAGCAGGGTGGTTGCCTGGCTGGCGGCGTCTGGGACGGCGACTGGACGGCGATTGAGGCTGCTATACGACTTTGCACCATAGACATGGGATGTGATGCACACGGACGAGATGAAAATGGACAAGGTAGTCACTCTCGGCAGGATGTGGCAGCACAACATGATCCCATCCGTCGAAAAATAGCCGCGAGTACTGTGCGAATAGAGACCGGTGGACGAGATGGTGGGCGCAGGACGGCACGAATACGCATGATTGGTTACAATGATAGTATCATTGGGCTGGAATCCTTCCTGAGGAGGGCAGAACGAGAAGCAGAACGAGAACACCCTGCAAGGCTAGGCACATTGTGTGCATCGGTGTGAGGGGGCTTGCAGAGGAACCGCGAAAGGCGATGCAAAGGTGTGCAAGATGTGCACATTGATACCAAGGTTGCAAGCGGATACGGATTGCTAAATTTATACAAGTATTATACAATTAGACGGAAGAGGCTTGGAGTTGCAGTGAAGGAAGATGGGTGTCGACGAGACATTTACAAGCATGGACCCGGAGTCATCTCTTGTGTGTCATCTCGAGGCCAGGCTGACCGACGGCGATGTGAGATTCACGATGCTTCCTGATTGGGAAGTTAAGGGCCGCATATCTTTGTCTTGATGTTGAAGCGTCGTCGGCTTGCTTACGTGATAAAACGTGATGAGAGCGTGGCAGTCGTGGGAGTCGTGGAAGTCGTGGTGGTAACGTGGAAAAGTGGAAGTGCCCCGTCGTGGCTTCCCCTTGTGGATGATCGGTGTAAAACCCAAACAAGCAGGAACGATGGGTGGTCTGAGGCCGTCGGAACAGCATTCCCACGGTGGCCGGGAGGCAATGGAAGCCATTGTGTCTGTGTACTTTGAAGAACGTGCTTTCTGTGCTGATCATGCCATGTGTCTGCGATGTCGACTGGTACTTTTGTGTCTACTTGTATTTGGAAGAGTACTCTTGCTTTAATATTTTCTATTTTCTTATTAATCTCATAGCTTCTCACCTATTTCTATTTCGGTGCTTCTTCCACTTGCTCCTTCCCTGGAGACACCTCGAAACGGGTTGTGTATCTAGATCATGCAGGAAGGAGGGACGCGGAGACCGAGAGCCTGTGAACCTGCCTAAAGCAGCACGATGACTAAGTTATATGCACAACTTTATGTATCTATTCAGACTTTTTCTGTTTATATCTGCAGGTTGTGTTGAGTAGCTGGAGGTTATCGACCGGCTTTATGTGGCGACTGGATTTATCTCCTGCCTGGCATCCGTTGTGGCTATTCGTTCACCCTCGGTGGTCAGTGTGGTTTTCTGTTTCTTCTATTTTTGGCCCGCTGTTTCTTTTTTCTTTTTCTTTTTTCGTCTTTTTTCGTCTTTTTTTCTGTTTTCTTCTTCTTTTTCGTCTTCTCGTTTTCTTCATCATTTTCTTCATCGTTTCTCTTTTTCTACATCCATCTGTTCCTGTTGCATCCTGCCTACCAACCTCACTATCTATCCTGTCTCTGTTCACGACGTTATCTCTACCGTGCCATCGTCTATCGTTCTTCTACATCGTCTCTGCCGACATCATGCTGTGTCTAATGCACGCTTTCCAGCCAAGACTGGTCAACCATATTTGTGATATGAAATGTTTGGTTCACTATCTGGGTATACGTATTGTATTGTCTACGAGGTGTGCTGTGTTGAAGTTGATTACTTTCAACCCTTGATCCTGCAATCCTGATAGTTCTCACATCATCCCGATTGCCCCAAGTTGCTCCAGATTGCTGCCATCGGCCGTGCGAAATACGTGCATATCTCCTTTTGTGCTACTCCGTCGGCCACGCTTTGCCCGCTGCTCTTTCCCCGTTTGTCGTCTTTCCCTTCCCAGCGGTAATAATGTCTCACCTCCCGGATCGTCGTCCCCATTTGTATCTTCGGTTCTGCTGGTCTCTGTTAGTGTATGCTGGTCTATGCTGGTCCATGCTGGCCGTTGCCGGTCTCTGCCGCTTTTGCTGGCCTGCTTGGTGCTGTTTATCAGCCTGTCTCGTCCCGGCCGCCTATCATGCACCTCGTATCACTAGAGTCCCAATACCCTGGTCACTGCACCGCAGCATGCATGCCAGCTGTCAATCGGCCCAGTTTTGTTGTAGATATATGTTTTTGTGTTTGGTTTGCATGTAGTTGATTTCATGTAGTTGATTGTCATGTATTTGATTTATTTGTTAGCGTAGATTAAATATGTCTTCTCTTCCTGGCGTATCATTCGGAATCTTCTGATATCCGGGTCGATTTGTTTGATTTGAGTTTGTGAGTTATGTTTTTCTTTGATTTTTTATTGATTCGCTTTCACTGCTATCTCTCCCTTCAGTTATTTATATTTGTATGATGATAAAATACTGTCAAGATTGGGGGTCGTCCCTCTGAGATACACATCGCATCCGAGCTATCATTCCCTGAACGCCTCAGCCCCCATCCCGCGCCAACTTCACTCACTACTGTATACTAATCACGCCGATGGCAGCGTCTAGTAGTATCCCATTACGGCTTACACCCTTCCTTTGGCCCCCATTGGCTGCCCATTCTCACCGTGCCTGATCTCATGTCTCCGTCTCACTCCATGGACTCCCATTGTATGCAGATAGTATGCAGCGCGCGTCTCACACACCAAGTGTCAGCCACAGCCACACTGTCATGGCACACTGTCAACTGCCTTGCCTCCCTGCGTGTGGCGTCTTACATGTCCCCTCAATGGTAGCATACACTGTATAGATGGGCAGACGGGCAGATGGGCAGATAGCCCTCAAGGATCCCCCGCAATACTATCAGTGCCCTTATCCCTGTACCCTGTATTGCGGTAGCGGTAGCGGTTGCGGTAGCGGTAGCATCCGCTGCCCGTGGCTGTTGTTGGCTGTTGGTTCGTGCTTTTGCCTTTTTTCCGCAGCCCCCCAACGCATGAAAACATCCCCCCCTTACCTTTTAGTACGCTGTAGGGCATTGTGGCTTGTTGCTGGACATACTCTAAATCGACAACATGCCCACACGCCCACATGCTGCCACTTGCCGTTTTGTGTGCGTCGTACGTCGCACGTCGCTCGTTGCACGTCGCACATTGCACGTCGTAGTAGTCGTAGTGTGTGCGCGGTATGCAACGTCCTGCTCCGTCCAGACTGACTTGCCCCTTTTAGGTGTGGCCTGGCTGCAATACCAGAGTCTTAGCAGAATTCTATGAGCTTGAGCTGCGAGTTCACTGCACAGGAACCCGTGCCTGTTTTGTTCCTATTGGTCCTTGACCGGCTCCATTGGGTCCTATCGGTGACTGCGAATTCTGCGGCTTTGTTTTCATGTTCTCATATTCATATGGTCTCGACCGCCGTGATTTTCTGCTCTCCATCTCTACTCTCCATCTTCATGATCATCATGATCTCTCGATTCTCGATCTTGTCCACCCTTTGATCTTCCCTCCTTCAACCCCTCGTGCTCCTCTTGACCCTCTGATCATCCTCGTCTTTTGTTTCTTCTCCCTCTTCCCTACCCAGTACCCACTGATCTCGCTGTTCTTTCTTCTTTCTACTTTCTTCTTCTTCACGCCATTACGCCATATCCCCGGAAAGAACCGTCGCTGCAACTCTCCCGCTCCTCTAGCCCTCGTCCCTAGCGTTTGCTGTGCTCTTCCTAGCCTCTTGTCCCTAGGCGAATTGCTTCAAACCGTTCTAGTCTCACTCTGGCCATACGTAAACGGGTCTGGGTACTAGATAATGGATATGGCGAATGGGGCTCATGGATAATGTCGCGATGCAGACACCCATGTGTGCATGTGGAAAATCTCGCCCGTGTATTGCAATGTGGAAAATGTACAGAGCAGAGAGCAAAACCGAGCGCATTGGCAAGCAAATAACAGGAAAATGTCTCACCTCGATCATGGAGTCTGCATCCGAACCCTGGTCGCACCCTTGCTCTCTTTGCTGTCGACCCTTGTCTCGACTCTCTAGCTCTCGTCCTACCCAGGCTCTTCTGCAGCTGTAGCCTGTGGTAGTGTGTCTTTCTGCATCTCATCCTGCCACTTAGTTTGGTTTTGCTTGTTGTCTGCTGTCTACTTGTACTCACTCCTGCTGTCTGCCGTCTGCTGTCTGCCCGTGTTTACTATCTACTCAATATTTGCTTCGGCGCCGTCTCTATATCTGCATATGCTTCCTTTTGTCGGCGCAATTTGTCCACCCGGCCGGCCTGGCCCCCAACCTTCACCGTATGTTCGCTCCTGCGTATCTTTTTTATTCTGCTACATGCAATCTTTATGCTGCATCTGCACCTGCTTGTGTACATACTCAGTACCTCGCCACATCTCTGCTCCTCCTCTAAACCGACGTGTCATCAAACAGGTGTCCCACCTCGGCCTCACCATTGACTTGTGTACATACGACGTGCTCCCACTCGCTCCGAGGCCTGCACCGACTTGGCGGCTCGCTTCTGTACTTTGTACACCTTGTTGCTGCTCTGCTCTGCTGCTATTCTGCTCTGCTGCTACCTGGTCTCCTGGTTATTCGTGTCTCTCCTACTCTACGATGCAGTCTATGCTCCTGCTCATGTCTCTGCTGCTACTCTGCCGTCTGCCTCACCTTCTCACGCTCACCACTCTAGTCTATTCCTGCCTGCTTCTACTCCATCCAAAGTACATTGCAAGAATGGCCCTTATCTCGACGAAGGATCGTGTCATAATGCTTACTACCCTACGTACCTTTCTGTACGGCTGCCCGTTTTGAATGTCGCCGTGCCTCCCCTTCTTTCCCGTTTGGGCAATATACAGCAGCCTTATTCCATACTAAAACATGTACTTGCATGGGTCAGCATGGCTTAACTGGGCCTGTCTTGTAGGGGCCGCCACGGACGTACATGTACATGCACTTGTAGCTACATAGTTCCTGTACATGGCCCTACATGTGCATACACAATACATGTAACTACTACGAAGCACTGCGGATATGACACCAGTCTGGCACCAGAACGCGAGGCACTCTTGGTACGCAAAACGACAGCACGGAAACGACTAAAACGACAGAAACCACACATGGCCCAAAGAAGAAAGCAGGTTTACGAATGGAGTAGATCAACGCCGACACGGGTGTCCTCCCGCCTCCAGGATTAAGCTTTTTTGTGTTTTTTTTGTCGTTTTATGTCTTTTTTTGTCTTTTTTTGTCTTTTTTGTTTTATCGTTCGGAGCAGGCCTCATCTGGCAAAGCCAAGTCGAGATAGCAACAGACTGCAACGAGGGCAGCAGTAGCCGCGGATGCAGACGCAAAAGTAAAGCGAGCAAAATCAAAAGCAGTTAGTCGAGGAAGACGTATCAGTATCGACGTATCAGTGAGGCCGGGTTCGTGTCGTCTTGAGCTCGAGGTGAGCCAGCTTTGCATATATACCGCCGCGACGGTGTCTCGTCTTGCTTCTTTTTTTCCTTTTCCCTTCTTGTTCTTTATTTTCATCTCCATCTTCATCTTTCACCTCGACTCATCCTCAGTGTCATCTCTTCCATCCATTGCACTCCATCACGCAGTCACGTCTTTCCTCAGATCTCCTTGATACCCTCCGTCATATAAACATCTTCACCATCCCCAGGCTGCTATCTCCCTCCTCTCAAGCTTCTACTTCATCTTCTTCCACAGCTTCTTCTACTTCCCTCGACATCTAGCGCGCTAGACGTCAAGATGGCCGACCTGGTGCTTCTCTTCGGCGACCAGACCAACGAGGTCCTGCCCTCCATCGAAGAGCTCAACCGCCATGCTCTCCGCAGCTCAAACCTGCGCTCCTTCTTCCTCCGCTCCACAGACCGTCTTCGGGCCTCGTTTGCCCGTGCACCGGCCTCATACCGCCGCTCTCTGCCCACGTCGTTTGAGACTCCCCTCGAGCTTGCCACCTGGGCCTCCTCTCAGACTTCGGGACCTCTCGTCAAATGTAGTCCCGCCCTCTCAGCGGCCCTCCTCTGCCTTGCCCAGCTTGGCCACATTATCATCGAGCTGGAGGCAAGTCCTCGCGTCCTGGAGTACAAGGACAAGCACAACTCAAACACCGTTCTGCTTGGCACCTGCACCGGCCTGCTGGCCGCCATTGCCGTTGCCTGCTCTGACAACCTGACCGACCTGCTCGCCATTGCCGACGAGGTCGTCGACCTGGCCTTCAACATCGGCCTCGAGAGCGTCCGTCGCACAGCCACCATTGACGACTCGTCTGCAAGCACTTCGTCATGGGCGACCCTCGTCTCCAACATTTCTGACATTGCCGCCGTCGAGGCTGCTCTGGCCGACTTCAACACCAACAGTGTTCTCTCTGCCGACCGCCAGGCATACATTAGCGCCCGCGGTCTCACCTCGTCTGTCATTACCATCAGCGGCCCTCCTTCCACAACCTCGGCGCTGTTCTCCTCCTCATCAAGTGCAGCCCCCGCCCTGGCCGGCACCAAGCTCATCACCCTTGGCATCTGCGCTGCATTCCACGCTTCTCACCTGCAGCCCGTCTCGCTCGAGACCATTCTGCTGCGCTCCCCGCTGAGCGCTTCTCTCTCGGCACGCACCTTGCGCTCTGACATTGCTCTGCTGTCTGCAGGATTCGGACAACAGTATGAGCAGAGCTCGTCTTTTACCGCTGCCCTCACACAGGCGCTCAAGGACATTTTCCAGGAGCCCATCGCGCTCGAGGCTGCCGTCACTAGTCTTTCCAAGACTATCACTGCGCCTGCCGTGACTTTGGCCTCTTTCGGCCCTTCCAACTCCGCAAAGGCCATTGCTCGCCAACTTGAGGCCAACGGCACGACTGTCGACTGCAAGGCAAACTCCACATCCCCGTCCACTGCCGAGGATGCTTCTTCTTCATCATCATCCCCGGCACCGCCTGGAGACGATGCTATCGCCATTGTCGGCATGGCCAGCCGCCTGCCTGGCAGCGAGACCCTCGAGGAGTTCTGGCAGGTCCTCGAGAAGGGCCTCGATCTCCACGAGCCCATCCGCGCAGATCGCTTTGATGTCGACTCCCACTGCGATATCACCGGAAAGCGCCGCAACACCAGCTTGTCCCCATACGGCGTCTTCATTGACCGTCCGGGCTACTTTGATACCCGCCTTTTTAACATGTCTCCTCGCGAGGCTGCCCAAACTGATCCCCAGCAGCGTCTGCTGCTTCTCACCACCTACGAGGCTCTCGAGATGGCCGGCTATGCTCCCGACCGCACTCCCTCCACAGCGGCGCGTCGCATCGGATCCTTTGTTGGCCAAACCAGCGATGACTACCGCGATGTGAACGCCAGCCAGGACGTCGATACTTACTTTATCACTGGTGGTATCCGTGCTTTCGGTCCCGGTCGTCTGAACTACCACTTTGGCTGGGAAGGCCCTAGCTACTCTGTCGACACTGCCTGCTCGTCGAGTGCCGCTTCCATCCAGCTGGCCTGCACATCTCTCCTCTCGCGCGAGTGTGACACTGCTGTCGCTGGTGGTGCCAACTTCCTCACAGCCTCGGATCTGTTTGCCGGTCTGAGCCGCGGCAGCTTCCTCTCCAAGACAGGCGGCTGCAAGACCTTTGATGCTGAGGCTGATGGCTATGTCCGCGCCGACGGTGTTGCCGTCATTGTTCTCAAGCGTCTGTCTGACGCCATCGCCGACAACGACAACATTCTGGCCGTTGTCCGCTCTGCTGTCACAAACCACTCTGCCGAGGCTGTCTCCATCACACACCCCCACGCAGCCACCCAGGAACGCCTGTTCCGTGCTGCTCTCAACCGTGCCGGTCTGCACCCGCATGATATTGACTACGCTGAGCTTCACGGCACCGGCACGCAGGCAGGTGATGCGACCGAGTCCCGCTCTGTCACAAACGTTCTGTCACCCGGCCGCGGCCCCGCACAGCCCCTGTACGTCGGCACAGTCAAGCCCAACCTGGGCCACGGTGAGGCTGCCAGTGGTGTCACCTCCCTCATGAAGGTCATCCTTATGATGCGCAACAACGCAATCCCTCCCCACGTCGGCATCAAGGGCAACATGAACCCCAAGCTGCCGCCTTTTGCCGAGCTCAACACCCACATCGCTTTCAAGAAGACCCCATTCCTGCCGCGCTCTGGTGGTGACGGCAAGCGCCGCATTCTCATCAACAACTTTGACGCAGCCGGTGGCAACACCAGTATCATTATGGAGGATGCCCCTGCTCCTCGGGCAGCTATCGCTGGCAGCGACCCCCGCTCACACCATGTCGTCGCCGTCTCTGGCCGTACGGCCAACGCACTCGTTGGCAACAATCAGCGCCTGCTTGACTTTGTCCGCAAGAACCCCGACACCAAGCTAGCTGATCTATCTTACACCACTACTGCCCGCCGCATGCACCAGGGCCTCCGTCAGACACACGTTGTCTCCAGCTTGGATGGCCTGGTTGCCAGCCTCGAGGCCGCTGCACGCGACGAGGAGAAGACCAAGAAGGCCAGAGCCCCCCAGCAGCCGCCCTCTGTCGTCTTTTGTTTCACCGGCCAGGGCTCGCAGTATGCTGGCATGGCTTCTGAGCTCTTTGCCAGCCAGCCCACTTTCCGCGAGACGCTGCTCGAGTGTGACCGCGTCGCTGCATCCCAGGGATTCGAGTCATTCCTCCCTCTCCTCGAGTCTGAGAACCTGGAGACCGCTCTTGGCGGTGCTTCGCCCGTCCAGGTGCAGCTCGCAATCGTTTCCATTGAGCTGGCTCTGGCCGCGCTCTGGAAGTCCATCGGTGTCACTCCGGCTGCCGTCATTGGCCACAGCCTGGGCGAGTACGCTGCGCTTTGCACAGCAGGCGTTCTGTCGCTCAGTGACTGTCTCTACCTCGTCGGCCGCCGTGCCTCGCTTATGCTGGCCAACTGCACGCCTGGTACTCAGTCCATGCTTGCCCTCGTATCCAGCCTTGCCGATTCTGAGGCTCTGCTGAGCAGCAACCCTGCCTTTAGCAACTGCGAGATTGCCTGTGCAAACGGCCCGTCGTCCACTGTTATCAGCGGCCCTGCTGCCGACATTGCCGAGCTGCAAAAGGCAACCACTGTCAAGACGACACTGCTGGATGTCCAGTTTGCCTTCCACTCGGCCCAGATGGACCCCCTTGTCGCCGAGTTCTCGCAGTACACGGCCAAGGCACACTACGCACCCCCGTCAATTCCGTTTGCGTCGACTCTTCTCGGCACGGTTGTCGATGCCTCCGAGGACACGCCCAGCATCGACGGCTCGTACCTGGTTCGCCAGATGCGCGAGCGTGTTCGCTTCACTGACGCTCTTGAGTCTCTTCTGGCTGGCAAGTCGATCCAAGCCAACCAGAGCGTGTGGATCGAGACCGGACCCAGCCCTATCTGCATCGGTCTTGCGAGATCGACATTCAGCAGCCATGCCGCCATCTCCTCCCCGGTTCTCCTGGCATCGCTGAAGCGCGGAGAGAGCGACTGGAAGATGTTCTCGCAGGCTGCCGCCAAGGTGCATGAAGCCGGTGTCAAGGTCGACTGGCAGGAGTTCCACTCGGCGTTCGAGTCCTCTCTCCGCCTGCTTGAGCTGCCCACCTACGCCTTTGACCTCAAGAACTACTGGATCCAGTACCGCGGTGACTGGGCCCTGCGCAAGGGTGATCTGGCCATCGAGCCTGCGGCCGCTGTTCCTGAGCCCAAGGCTGTCACCTACCCTGCCTTTGTGGCTACCACAGGTCTGCACCGCATTGAGTCACAGGTCATCAGTGACAACGGATCTATTGCTGTCACTTTCGCCACTGACGCCATTGAGCCCAAGCTGAACAAGGCACTCCGTGGCCACCTTGTCAACGGAGCTGGTCTTTGTCCCAGCTCAGTCCTAGGTGACATGGCACTCACGGCTTCCAACTATATCCGTCGCCTGTCCCACCTTCTGTCCGAGAAGTCTGGCTCGCCTTCTCCTCTCAACAACGACTTGTGCCTCGATGTCCACGAGATGGGTATCCACAAGCCCCTTCTGATCCAGCCTGGCGAGACTAAGCAGACCATTCTCACCACGGCTGTGTGGGAGTCGCCATCTAGCTCGGTGACTTTCACGTTCAGCAGCCGCGATGGCGCAGATGGTCCCAAGGAGGACCACGCCCACTGCAAGGCTACCTTTACCGATGGCAACGCCTGGAAGTCTCTGTGGAAACGCAGCTCGTATCTGGTCCAGGGTCGCATGGACCAGCTTGTCGAAGCCGCCGCCACTGGCCGTGCCCACAAGCTTTTGCGCCCCATGGTGTACAAGCTTTTCGCATCGTTTGTCGATTATGCCGAGAAGTACCAGGGTCTCCAAGAGGTGTACATGGACAGCCACCAGCTCGAGGCTGCTGCCAAGGTCAAGTTCCTGACCAACGACTCCGATGGCACGTTCACATGCAGCCCATACTGGATCGATGGATTCGCCCACTTGTCGGGTTTCATCCTCAATGGAGCCGATACCACCCCTGCAGACTCGGTCTTCATCTCCCACGGCTGGGGTAGCATGAAGTTCACATGCGATTTCTCGGCCGACAAGTCGTACAGAAGCTATGTCCGCATGCAGGAGGAGGTTGGCAGCAAGGGTGTCTTCTCCGGTGATGTCTTCTTCTTCGAGGGCGACGAGGTGATTGCCATGTGCGAGGACCTCAAGTTCCAGCGTGTCAAGCGGTCGATCCTCGCATACCTCCTCCCTTCGGGCGCTGTGCCAGCACGGTCGAGCGCCCCCATTACACCTCCCTCGACTCCACCACGCAAGATAGCCGCTTCCAAGGCAATCAGCCCGGTGAAGCGTCAAGCTGCACCTAAGAAGGCGGTGATCTCTCAGGACTCTCTCCTGTTCTCGGAGATTCTCGATGCCGTCGCTTCAGAGGTCGGCATTGAGGTTGGCGAGCTCACGGATGATGCCTGGTTCGCCGACCTGGGCGTTGACAGTCTGCTTGCAATCAGTATAACCGCCAAGCTGAGCACACTGATGGGCCGCCACCTGCCGGCCACGCTGTTTACCGAATGCCTCAGTGTCAGCCAGCTGCGCACATACTTTGCTGCTGATGTCGGCAGTGGCGCCGCTGCTTCGTATGACACTCCGCCGCAGTCTGAGCCTGGCAGTGATGACGAGGAGTCGGACATCACTCCTAGCCCGACTGTGAGCCGCGGCGACACTCCGTTCAGCAGCATTGGCCAGACCCCCGAGCCCGGTGCTGCCAGTGACCACTCTTCCGACCTCTTCCGCAAGATTATTGCCCAGGAGGTCGGCGTTGACCCCTCAGAGATCGAGGACGACACCCTTCTCGCCGACCTCGGTGTCGATAGTCTCCTGTCCCTCTCGATTCTCGGCACCATCAAGGCGCAGACTGGCAGAGTTCTCCCCTCCAGCTTCCTGATTGACCACCCCACTCTCAACGACATTCAGAATGTCCTGGGTGGTCACTCACACACATCGCCGCAGGCACTCGCCCAGGCTGTTGAAAAGGCGGCTACCGCTCCCAAAAAGACGGCTGTTACTAAGCACGCCGCTGAGTCCATTCTTCTGCAGGGCTCGCCCAGCTCCAGCTCTCCTGCCCTCTTCCTTCTCCCCGATGGATCAGGCAGTGCAAGCAGCTACGTCGGCCTTCCACCGATGAACCTCAAGGGTGCTGTCTACGGACTCAACAGCCCCTTTCTGAAGAGCCCCGAGGACTTCACAGTCTCGCTGCAGGAGGTTGCTAGCCTGTACATTGACGAGATCCGCCGGGTTCAGCCTAGTGGCCCCTACCATCTCGGTGGCTGGTCTATCGGTGGCTCGTACGCATTCGAGGTGGCCTCGCAGCTGTCTACTCGCTACGGCGCGCAGATTGACAGTCTAATTCTCATCGATGCCCCCTGCCCCAAGTCGCTGCCGCCTCTTCCTACTCAGACTATCGACCTGCTAGACAAGATCGGTGCTTTTGATGGCCTCAAGGGACGTTCTTCCAGCCAGATGCGCTCCGGTGTCCGGGAACATTTTGCGGGCTCCGTGAACTCCCTCAAGCAATACAAGCCTGTCTCCATTCCCTCCCAGTCGGTTCCCAAGTCGGTTTCGGTGCTGTGGGCTCGCGACGGCGTGTGGGAAACAGTGGGTGAGGATGTGCGCCGCCAAAACGGTGGCATCCAGGGCGGAGTCAACGCCGCCGAAGATTGGATCATGGATCCACGCAAGGACAAGGGCCCCAACGGGTGGGAGACCCTCTTGCCAGGCGCCAGCATCGAGTGTAAGATCGTTCCTGGTGACCACTTTACTATCATGAGAAGACCAGGTGTGACGGCCCTGGGCGAGCAAGTTCGCTGCAGTGTTTCGGAGTAATTCGGGGTCAGATCGCTGGGTGGTGTAAAGGTGTCTCATGTATATAAAGATTGCTGACCGCCCGTTTCTTACTTTTATCTTTTTCCTTTGTCTTTTGCGTTCTGCATTGTCTTTGCTTCTGACCACAAGCCGATGATTTGTTTTTACTTCGTTAGACCCATGATCCTACCCATAGAATGAATGATAAAGAATAAGCTTCTAGAACACAATATGGAGACCGTGATGACATGTCTCGGAGAAAATAGCCCACTAAGGCTCTATCGGTGTGATTTATATGTGACCGAAGCGTATTCTGGACCTATCACGTCCTTGCACTTGCAAGTCATAACTATTAGAATGTATCGTTGGGGCCAAGCTTTTAGGCGTCAAAGGCGTCCACTCGGAGTAGTTCCTCGCCGATCTCACTGCAGCACGGTAGACAAAGGTGCACGAGCCGAAAAATAGTAAGCCATCTGGGCTGACTCCGTCTCATTGTGTGTAAGCCATATAGTCGAGGTTGGCCAGGCCTGGCGATCTGGCCAGATATATGGGAAACAACAATCGAAGTAAGGTATCGTGGGGGGTGCATCAAAGAAAAACCCGGTTCGTTTGTGTAGAATGGGGTCTGTTGCGGATGCTTATCTCGATTCATTCTTGCAGCATGTTATCGAAGCAGCTTCTCTGAATACCCAATCTCGACAGGCACAGGTTGTCCACTCGGATCATGAGTACCCTTAAGGTGTCTATCAATCATTGTCTTGTAATAAACATAATAGACGGCCCCCAGACAGTTATGTGCCAAAAACAAAGAGTGACGCACAATGTATTGTTTGTCGGGGCCCGCATCTGAATGATATGCGTGAGATCATGCTCCAAGTGCGGCACAGTCTGAACTAGGCGGCCCAGGAATCTCTTGGCAGTTGCTTATGCTCAATCTTGACTGTTCCATCCGCGTTCTGACTGCACATCGATCCTTTGGCACTGTCACTTTTTGCGCTCTGACACAAACTGCATCTTGGCCTTGAGATGTCGCCATAGACACCAAATCACAGCGCTGACATGGTGGCATGGCTATCAGGGTATATGATAGCCAGGCAGCCCGTAAGTAGCCAAGCCTAAGCAGCGGATGAACTCAGTGGCAAACCGTCAGAGTGGTGAGATAACGATAGGCAGCGCTTAGGATCTGAACAGACTCGCATCCAAGTATCAATATGCGCTATGCGGAAGAGGGTGTGTTTGCAAAACTTGTTGTTGGCGACGGCTGAAAAAGTAAGATGGCATCTCAGTAGCCGGCGTTACATGCCAGGTACGTACTCGCAACATCCTGCGTATGGCGTCTTCATTCTGATTCCGATCTCTGCTTTTTGTGCGTTCCGTCGGGGCCATCTCGGGCGACGGGGGTTGCCGGCGCAAGTCAGCGGCTCAGCGGTTGGGCTTGCCCAGTCTTCAAGGGCGTATATGGACATCGCTACCTGGCAAGGTTCCTTGGATAGCGAGTGCTCGGTATGAGATTGCTCAACCAGAAGTTGAACAGATTTACTCGAGGTTGTTCCCATCTGAGGGCATGAGGGCATGACTGTATCGTCGTAGATGTTGCTCTCGGGCGAATGCGGTTCAGCCTTGCTCGTGCACCGTGGGGGCGTGTCACTGCCGCTCCCTGTCTTGCTCTCCAGGTTGTGTCTATGATGTGCTGCAGATGCGTGTTTCGTATGTTTCGGAGCAAGCATCACCCAGATGAGATATTGGTGTCTGTGCTCTGAGACGGTGACAGAGGCAGTTGCACCTAATCCACCATTCGCACCTTCCCGAGATCGCGTGCTGAAGTGCATTTTCAATTCCTTGTATGCGTTCTAAATGTAAAATATACTTGTCGCTTCGGTGTCGATACCGCGCAGTTCTCCGTACCCCGTACATCCATTCGGTCGAGACTCTTTCTTATATGGGACGGCGGTCACGGTCACGGTTGCTTATCTCGTATCATGTCGTGTGGAAGGAGGGAAGGAGCTCACGACAAAGTGAAAGCGGAGCCGGTTGTCTTTGTTGTCATAGGGCAGGCGCGACTGGCTAGAGTCAAATAAGCAACTTTCTGTCAGCCGTGATGCTTAGCACCGTATCCACTATCTACTTCGTAAACCCTTTTTGCAACATTAATCACGCCTTACAGCGCCTGGATGAGCCTGTTACGACCCAGGCAAGGCCTAAAACGCCCTCTCCCAGCGGTAGAATTAAGTACATTTCGACTCGGGCGCTATTTCACCCGCCTGGCGATCCCCGTTTACAGTGGAGTAAGTCGGAAAGTAGAGGAAAGAGCAAGCAATACAGCAAGGCGCAGTGCGCCTTCCCAAAGTGCAACACCACATCGCTCTTTCTTTCCAACGTCGCGCTCATTCGCTCCTTCCAAGAGCGCTTTATTTTTTGCTAGTCCAATAGCAGCCTGCCCCTCAAATCGCACCCCTTTCGGGAAACAACGCTGATTGTTCCTTCCCTCCAAACTTATCTCACCCTGCATCTGCATCTTCAAGCAACTACCGTTGGCAGTCTCCCAGTGTAAAGCGCGGCCCCGGCACCTACCAGCCCTGAGTTGAATAGCTCTTTGTATTAAATAGCATGCCTATCTCCGCCTGCCTACCGGCTTGAGCGCCATACTTCGACCCCGGATTACCAATCACCGACGCGCATGCTGTGTCTGCCATACATCAGTTCCACCCTGCACCTTGCATCTCTCCACCACGATCAACGTCTATCTACGTTTATCCACGTCTATCCACTACATCGTCGCCATGTCGGCCCTCACCTTCAGTCACCTCAACTCGGACACCTTTGAGAAGGAGTCGCAGAAGAAAGCCGGCCGGAAGCGTCCTCGGATCCGCGAAGCCGTCTCGTGCTGGCAATGCCGGTCCAGGAAGATCCGGTGCGACCGTGAACAGCCTTGCCAGCCATGTGTCGAGCGCAACGCGGGCGCGAAATGCACGTACAGCCAGGCAAAGGCGACGTCTAGCGGTAAACCCACCAATGCAGTGACACATCGGACTGCAGGAAAGTCTCCGGCATCGCCAGCCGCTCATGCGCGTACTTCGTCGAAAAGCTCCATGGTCCGCGGTCACTCGGTGAACGCTCATCCAGAAACCACGTTTAGAGAACAGGAAAGAACAGCCCAGGCTCACAACACGGCGCGGCCAGCGCCTCCATCTAGCACGGCATCGGTGCCCAGAAGTCATGTGTTCCAAGGCTCCGACCGAAAGACGCGTCTCGTCAGCGTCAGCCATTGGATGGCGCCCTGCAACGAAATGAAGGTCATCAAGGCCATGCTGACCGGCTCAAAGGAGTTCCAGGCCAGTCTACAGGAGTTTGCTGGCTTGAAAGAGAGACTGCGGCGCGAAAATATCGTTACAATACACATTCCCAGCAATGCGACAACAACAGGTGGCAGGCTGTCCCCGTCAATCTTGCTAGAAGGACTTCCAGACAAAAAGACCTGCGAGGAGTGGATTGGCCGTCACTTCAACGGCTACGGCCGCATCTACGACATTGTGGACCCGGCTACCCTAGCCGCCGACGTCGACCAGGCCTTTGACAGCCTATCGGGTGACCGCTATCAAAATGCGACAGCCATCAATTCGGTCTTTCTTCTGCGTATTTTGATCACGGTAGCCCTCGGGATGCAGCTATCTGCACCCTATCGTCTGCATGGCCGCCAGCTTGGACGCCTTGTTGAGGACTACATTCATCGAGCCTCCCATGTCCAAAAGCCATGTATGGGCAGCATTCAAGTCCTCCTCCAGCTTGTATTGCTCAAGACTATCATGGCCGCTGATACCGATACCGAGCATGGTATCATGGGATCACTTGGCCTCACCAGCCACCTTGTCATGAGTATGGGTCTCCATCGTGACCCGTCGCTCTTTGAGAAAGTGCCTCCCTACTACGCAGAAAAGCGGAAACGGTTGTGGGCTTGCTATTTCCGGTTGCACTTGGCGTACTGTATACGCGCTGGCACTCAATTTCCCATTCGCCTCGAAGACTGCGACTGTCCTCTTCCGACTCCTGATATCCTGCAGCCTCCGTTCACAGAGTCTCTTCTTGCCAGCGAGACGATCAGGACAAGTGCAAATAGGTGGTGCCTGGGCGAGGAAAAGGCGAGAAACGATGCCTACTACGGCCACGTCTCTGCCCAGCTGGCAAACATTGTAGCACCTGTCCACCAGACTTTGTGTTCGACAAAACCGCGAGTTTCAAACGAGCAGCAAGAAACCCTGCAGAAGGAATTCTCGACCCTCATGACACACTTGCCTCCAAGTCTCCAGTCAGGAAACGTCGCGACGGATTCAATGAATGAGCTCCAACGCACCATGCTCTCGACAGGTGTTCACAGCTTCCTTTTGATTGTGTCATTGAGCAAGTTGCTTTCCGGCTCTGGTCAGTCACCCTCACCCCAGAGAAGCGCCAGTCCTGAACCTGCAACGGCAGAAGCCTTTTTGGCACAGCGTCCCCAGCTGCTGGAGATATGGGACTACACCATCTCCATCCTGACCCAGTTTCGAAATATGTGTCAGGAAAGTGCGAGCACAGGGAAAGCCGCGTCCAAGTCGAAATTAAAGACCAAGCCGGCTATAGCGTTCAAGCCATCGACAGCCGACTCCAGCGTGATTGCCCATCAGCTTTTGTGGACCGACGTTGGGCGGGCTTCCCTCAGCGCATGTCTTGTAGTTGGCCGACTACGTCGCCAGGAGGTAGACAGAGCCCTCCCATTTTCTGTGCGGCCACAACAGCAGCACACCGCCGCCATTTTCCAGCAGATGCTATCCGAGTCTCTCGAAGTCCTGCTACAGATTTGGCGCAGCAAGTACCACATGGGACCTGTCACAGCAAAGACTAGCCTGCTTCTCGCAGTCACTGCCACCGTCACGGAGAATCTCTACACCAACTTTGACGATGTGCTTCACAGCGGTGTCGAGGCGGCGAACCAGTTGATATCTGACATCAAGGAAGAGATGGCACAGCGCGAGGCCATTGCCATAGCCAGCACGTCGGATATTTACAACATGGAACACAATTTCAAGGCAGCACAGCACATCAACTCTCAGCCATATCCGGCCGCGCCGCATTCCCTTCCACCAGGAGTCCCTGGTGTATCCTCAACTGCATCCAACCAGCCAGGCCTCATGTCAGCCAGCGACGGTATCCCACAAACGTCTGGATATGCCTGGGCACCAACGACGGTGTTTGACACAAATAACAATGTCGCGCATATCCCCGACCTCTCTGCTAGTTCGTCTACTGCCTCGCAGGGGGCCTCCCCTGACTACGCAGTTGGCGGTGGCAGCAATCTGTTTGGTTTGGATTTCAATGCTGCCATGAGCTTCCCGTTCAGCGGTGCGCCGAGCTACGACCCAGTAGCATGTCCCTTTACAGGCGAGGTTGACAACACGTTTATGGAATTTCAAGGGGAGACTATGCTGAACATATTTTGATTATATTGGTGTCTTTATATAGCGAGATCTATTCAGTTTTGGTTAATAGATTATTGGTTTTCTTACTCTCACCAGACGAAGTAAGTTATACTGTAAATATGACATATTGAGCCTTGAAATAGAAGATACTACATGTAACTGCCTTCAACTATGAATTGAGGAATTGAAACCGGACTCAATCTTAGAAGACAGGACAAAATAAACAAACTATACAGATTATAAAGAATAACAAACGCCTTGCAAACGCCAATCGGTATATGTTTTAGCCACCCGAAATCCACGCCAAATTCTAGACAAGCCTATGCCTTCACCATGGCAAAGCCGACCTTGCGGTAGCGGACAGCAAAGGCGATGAAAGAGCCCACCATTGTTGTGACACCGGCAAAAATAAGCGCTCCCCGGAAGACGACGTGCGTGGCAGTGGACTCCTTGTCGAGAATGGCACCGGCCACGGGGCTACCAATCAGCATACCTGTGCCGGCGGTGAAGAGAGTCATGCCCAGGTTGGTGCCGAGCTTGCTGAGATCGGGGCACAGGAAGGCAACAGTGGCGGGCACGACGGCCTGGATGGAGCCGTTGGTCAGGCCCAAGAAGATGGACACGACGATCAGGCCCGCCTCGGACGTCACGGCCATCCAGGCAATGGTGATGACGCCAGAGAAGAAGACGGCCGGGATCAGGATGGACATGTTGCCGACCTTGTCGGCCAGGATGGAGGGGACGACACGGCCCGGGATGGAAGCCGCGTTGATGATGATCAGCATGTACGCGCTGGTGTTGGCGTCCATGCCGATGTTGCGCGCGTACTGCTCGACGTAGAACAGCGGCACGTAGAGGCCGATAAAGGTGAAGAAGACGGCGATCAGCCAGCCGCCGACAATGGGGTCGTGCAGCGCCTCGTAGTTGATGAGCGGGCCGGACTTGCGCGGGGGCAGGCGCGGCTTCATGACAAATATGGACACGATGAGGGTGGCGAGCATGATGAAGCCGATGACGCGGACGGCCCAGCCAAAGCCGATGTCGTCGATGAGGCGGCGGAAGGCGATGGGGTAGACGATGCCGCCGATGCAGGAGCCGGTGGCGGCAAGGCCGAGGGCGGTCGAGCGGCGCGTCGAGAAGTAGGTGCCGACGATGGCGACGCCGGGGATGAAGACCATGCCTGCGCCGATGCCGACAACGACGCCCTGGGCGAGGAAGACCTGGTAGTACTCCTTGCAGATGGATGTCACTGTTTGTTAGTCTGTGTCTTTGTGTCTTCAAAAGGGCAGTGGAAGGAACTCACTTATGGTGCCAAAGACGATGAGGACGGTGCCGGTGATAATGTCCGAGTAGTAGTAGCCGGCATCGAGAGCGCGGCCACAGATGACGCCAACGACGAGCATCAAAAAGGCCTGGATGCTGCCGATCCACGAGATGGCCGACTCGGACGACGAAGCCAGCAGCTCGGTCGAGTAGTACGCCTGGAAGACGCCGTAGGTGTTGATGATGCCCCAGGTGTTGAAGTTGAGGAAGAAGGCGCCGAGGACCTGCATCCAGGCCTTGGTGCCGCCATTGGGAGGCGGTCCTACTGCGGGAGGCACCGCAGGTGCAGCAGCCACAGGCGCCTTTTCTGAAATTGCATCCTGGGGAGTCGTGGTTGCGTGAGGCTCACCAGACTCAAGGTCGGCCTCCTTGATAAGGATTGAGCTCTGTGTGGACGCCATTGGAGCTGTAGGTGTTGATTGAAGGTGGTTTCTGCGGTGTAAGACGGGAAATATTGATGTTGTGATGAGAGATGGTAGTTGAAGATAAGACGACTGGATGGGCCGATGTCAGACGCTATGGACAGCTCGAGCTATGGGTGTGAAGAAGCCGATATATAAACAAGAAAGATGTCGAGCTCCAGTCCCAACCCCTAGGTATCTGACATCTCAAATTCACAAGACCCATGAGAAATCCTGGGGATCCTAAAAATCCTAGGAGAAACCATTTCCCCTTGAGGACGAGTGTTTGCATCGAGGCGAGGCGGCGAGGACAGACGACAGAAAGGAGTAATCGGGCGGATCTTCAGTTTGCCCTGTCATTTTTCATACGATCTGTCGCCGCATGTAATGATACATCGCGGGTCCATGTACCTTCTCATACAAAAGTAGGTGAGCAGTACAAGAAAAGACGAACAAAGCGTGGCCTGGGCCGTTGATAATAAGAGACAGAAACGACGTTGAAGGCGTGGGCCAATCACGTAACACCGTGACGGGCAGCTGCCCCATTGGGAAGTGCGCGGCGGCCTTTATGTTCCCAATTAGGAACGCCGTACTCCTGCTAAGTAAGCATTCGATTCCTAATGGCACGCTGCACAACGGACATAATGTGCTCGTTTGAGCTGTCCAATGCAGTTCACGATGATTAATACATCAAAGACTTCTTTGGTTTGAGGTCGTGAGAAAGACAAAGGCGGACTCGTGATGTAGTATTAGAAATGGCCGGCAGTGCTGCTTTGGAGATCTGGCCGACGATCTTCTTTTAAAGATGTCGAGTTGATCCGGCATTGCGAACAATACAGAGCTGGCGATTGGGGTATTTCTAATGTGACGTAGACGGTAGTATAATTTGATTGTGATTTGTTTGCTGAGGCTGATTGATTTTCCTTGCATATGGGTGAGGATTGCATATGTGTTGGGGGGTTTTTTTTTATCTGCTAAAATATTTGATTCTTTTATCCGAATATTTCTTATGATGGAATTTTCGTTCAAGATTAATTTACGAGTTTACTGAATACGAGAAAAGCACTTCGGTTATTTTAAAAAAATAAATAATAGAAAAGAACGGCAGATAAAAAAAACATGGAGGCCATTTGCAAACTGACCGGTGAATACTTATACACCGGCTTATGTGTTCCGCAAAGCAAATAAATGGCAAGAGCCCCAGGAGCAGCAATGACCGGACTAACTGCCCCAAGCACAAGGCTACGAATACATAATCACTTAATTCTGTGGCCGGCTGCACGACGTCTTGTTTAACTCGTCCGGTCTTGATGCGAGCAGACCAATCGTGTGCATGTACGAGCCGCGACAGTGTGTGCATGACAGCCGTGCAGACAGATACAACAGACGCACCGTAGGGCTGAGCTGGACGGACACTCCCGTCGTTGTGGGAGATCCAAGTGCATGCAATGTGCACGAATAGAGTGATTACATAAACATTGTTTATATCCGACGGTTTGGGTGTTGAGCACGGTCACGGGATCAGGTGCACGGACCACGATAGAGGGGCATGTCAACAATAGGCAAATAGAGGGGCGAGGCGCGCTGTTGCAGGGGCGACCAGAGTCAGGATAGGGGAGCACTAGCTGGCAGCAAAAGTAAATAAGCAAATAAAGCAAATAAATTGATGAGCAAAACAAATGGATAAATACAGACGACAGGGAAGGAAGGAGGGAAAGAGGGAAAGAGCTACCCAGGAGACGACAACGCGCCCACCCAGAGCCACCCAAAGCGACCCAAATGGAAGGCAGCAGAAGTCCAAGTCACAATCAAGAGTAAAAACACCACAGAGAACCCGCCCAACCCCACTCCCCCAAGCTGGTTTGTTTTGTTGATTGGACCGCGGCGAGACCACATTGGAAATTCGATTGCTGGAGGCAGGAGCAGCAGGGGGGGGAACAGCCGTGCTCCGTCTGTGGTAGGCAATCGTAATAGCCAGTCTCGGTCACCAGGGTGGTGCCAGTAATTTCTCTCCCTTTCCCAAAAGGAAGTCTTTTCGGTGACATTCTGATCTTGACATTTCACATCTGACCATCTCGAGCATTCTCTACTTGCGACAGCATTACGATACCCCTTTCGCAGTCTCCATCCTCACCGCCACAGCACCGACACCCCTCTTGTTTGGCCGTGACCCCCCTTTTCGTTGCTGTCTCGCCGTCTTTTCTGAACGACACTTTTCGATCATCACCACCCTTCTCGTCCGATCGCATCAGATCTCTAGCCGTCAAAATGGGTGAATCAAGGTACGACCTTTGCCTGGGCGGTTCTGTGCTTGCGTCTTGTTGCCCGGGCCGATACTACGCGTCGCCATTCACGGACGCGGCGACGCGGGGTTGCATGCATGATGTTTTGCACTGGGCCAAGCCGGAGCCGGAGCCGCTATGATGCCGCCTGACTTAAATAAGAACAACTGCTGACACTCATCACAGACAGGAACTCGTGCAGTGGCTGAACAGCCTCCTGCAGCTCAACATCACAAAGGTCGAGCAGTGCGGTACAGGGTAAGTGATATCCATCTGCCTACGGGCAACAGTCCACCAGCTTTATTCAGGCAGCTAACCATCTACAGAGCCGCCCTGTGCCAGGTCTTCGACAGCATCTTCATGGACATCCCCATGTCCCGTGTCAAATTCAACGTCAACTCCGAATATGCCTACATACAAAACTTCAAGGTTCTGCAAAGTGAGTCTTGCCCTCTTCAACACTGTCCTATAACTCAACTAACACCACAGATTGCTTCGCCAAGCACCAGGTCGACAAGCCCGTCCACGTCGAGGCCCTCGTCAAGTGCAAGATGCAGGACAACCTCGAGTTCCTGCAGTGGACCAAGCGGTACTGGGACCAGCACTACCCCGGCGGCGACTACGATGCTGTTGCACGGAGAAAGGGTGCCCCTACACCCGCAGGCGGTGCTAGCGCTGGCCGGTCGATGGGCTCCGGTGCTGGTGCCGTGCGGCGAGGCACCACCCCCACGACCGGTCCCCGGATCGGCAAGACTGTCGGCGCTGGTGGCGGTGCCGCCAGCGCGGCTCTGCAGCAGGAGAACAACACCCTCAAGGAGACCGTTGTCGGCCTTGAGCGCGAGCGCGACTTCTACTTCAGCAAACTCCGCGACATTGAGCTTCTGATCCAGCAGGCGGTTGAGGAGGACCCCGAGCTGGAGAAGCAGGAGGACGGCCTTGTCAAGCACATCCAGACCATCCTGTACTCAACCGAGGAGGGCTTCGAGATCCCTGCCGAGGAGGCTGCTCTGGACGATCAGGAAACGTTCTAAGCCGCTCTCCCGCACATTAGAACTCTTGGGAGGATTCTAGGGTCTAGTCCTAGGGTCTAGGGCGACGACACGATGGTGGCCCCGTTTTATACATCTAATTTCCTTCAAAAAAGGAGTGACGAGACCTTTCATATTCTTGCAAAGTCCTTGTGGGGTTGTAGGAGCACATGCTCCTCTTGGCATTTGGCCTTTGGTCTTTTGGTTTTCAGTTTTCGGGTTTCGTTTTTCTTTCCTTTTGACTGGAAGTTGGCATTTCATTGGAGGCATTTGGCCGTTTGGGAGGCATCGGAGGACAACCCATCGGGGAGGAGAAGTGGAGGTGGCCAGACGTGAAGGAGGAGATACACCAGACATGGTATGAACCAGTAATGATAAAGATGAAGCCATTGCTGAGCTCGTGACAATTGATGTTTGATGATAAATGAAGATTATGTAATCATCGATTTCTAGTTGGGCATTGATGTCATCCAACCAAACGGTGCCTAGCAGCGATTGCCTATTTCGTCAGTGGCTGCGCCCGGTGAGTGACGATTCCACACAGCATTCTATAGCACCTGAGCGAGCTCAGATCCCAGCGCTAAACCGCTTGCAACGGGAGGAAAGAGCACCTAGACCCACATTTACAGACGGTCGGGCGCCTGACAATGGGACGTCTACTGCGCCAGGCTGGGCCAGGCCTAGGCTTCTTTCACTATTCACTTTCACTGCAACTTCTTGATCGACGCCTGACATCGTCACACTTCTCTCCTGTTTGCTGCCTTGACATCCGACACAAAGAGATTCGAACTCCATTCTATTTCTCTATCTAGCTTGAGCTTTGATTCTTTGTTCTTTATTTCCATCTCAATCGCCTATCATCGAATGCCCATCGTCTATAGCTGCTGCTCTCGACATCGACCTCGAATCTTTCGTTATCTATCACCATCTTCAACTTCACGACATCGACGGTCGACGATTTATCAACCTACTGGTATCAGACATCATTAGCTGAAATGGCGCCTCCCGTCGAGATTTGCATTCCGTCGACGACACAGGTCGCGGGGACGGACGGCGACAAGGCGCACACCCTCTACAACATTACCCTCCGCCTGCCGCTGCGCTCGTTTGTCGTGCAGAAGCGCTACTCCGACTTTGACGCCCTCCACACTGCCCTCACCAACCTTGTCGGTGAAGCTCCGCCATCGCCCCTGCCGAGCAAAACCTGGTTCCGATCCACCCTGCGGTCGCCCGACCTGACCGAGTCCCGCCGCGAGGGTTTCGAGTCGTACCTGCGCGAGATTGCCGAGTCGCCTGACCGGCGGTGGCGCGACACAACAGCATGGCGCGCATTCCTCAACCTTCCCAGCACGAGCGCCTCGTCAGCAGCTAGTGGCCGCAGCCAGGGCGGCATCTCAGCCGTGGCCCGGCCTGGCGGAGCAAAAGATGGGTCGATGGAGAGCCGGATACCGGCCATCGGCCTCGCAACAGCCAACGCTGCGGCGGCCAGTGATCCCGGCACGTGGATCGACTTGCACAAGGAGATGAAGCGCTCCTTGCACGATGCGCGGCTGCACCTGGCGCGGCGCGATGCGGCGTTCACAGCAGCCAACGGCGGATCCGGGTCGGGCGTCGGGCCGTCGACGGCCGCCGAGGCCGGTGTGGCCGCAAAGACAGAGCTCGTCAAGGTCGGCAACCTGCTGTCGGCGCTCACAACGGGCCTCAAGGCGCTGCAGGACTCGAAGCGGCTGGGCGACGGCGAACTGCGGCGGCGGCGGGACCTGCTGGCGGCGGCGCGCGTGGAGCGCGACGGCCTCGAGACGCTGAGCACGAGCATAGCACGCGTGGCGTCCACGGCCCAGAACAATGCGGCAGCGGTGTCGGGCGACAAGGCGGCGCTGTTTGGCAATGCGGCGAGCAGCAGCCGGGCGTTTGGCGGGCGCGTGCTGGGGGCGCCGCTGCCGGAGACGGAGCGCACGCGCGAGCTGGAGAATGCGGACGTGCTGCAGCTGCAGAAGCAGATGCAGAACGAGCAGGACCAGGAGGTGGAGGCGCTGGCCAAGATTGTGCAGCGGCAGCGGCAGCTGGGCCTTGCGCTGAAGCACGAGGTGGACATGCAGTCGGGGATGCTAGAGCAGATGCACGAGGATGTCGACCGGGTGCAGGGCAAGGTCAAGGTGGCGCGGGAGCGGACGAAGCGGCTCAACCAGTAGCCGCGTTTTGTTTTACTTTTCTTGATAGCATAGCCTGTTGTGTCGTCTGATACAGCTCAAGCATTTCTTGTCGTGTATCCCGTCTTGGATAGGCTTCACTTTTGTTATATACCAGCTCATTAATTTACGTTTTCTCTGTTATCTTTGTGTCTGTTGTTTCATGATGATATCTCGTCATCGTTGTCCTCTTTGACAACCCCCAATCTTTGGTATTATTCGAAGCATCTTGACAATCATGCCGCCAACTACCATGCCATCTCGCCGTTGGCTATTTACATCTGGCATGTGCATGGCATGTGGCCGTTATCACCGTTCGTTATGTGCATTCCAACACGTCTGCTACGTATATCAGCGGCAATATACCGGCCATCGACGCGGCCGTCTTGTGCATGAACATGATAATTTAACTTTAATAGGACCCTGAATTTAGACCCTGAATTGCACTTATCACGAACTGCGGCACATTCTTCTCATACGAAGTAGATATCTGACCTCGATGCAAGAGTCTTCCACCCACTATCAACTAGAATGCACGCTCCCGGTTAGAACCACGGTAGGCAAAAGTACTCTGTTTGCTGCTAGCAAGTGCCGCGGCTTGACAGCGGATATCCCGGGACGGGCTCGGGACGACGGCCGTTGTCTTTTCCAACCGTCTTGTTTTTTGTTTCTTCTCTTTCCATTCCACTTCTTTTCATTTTCACTTTCATTTGATTTCTTCACTTTGTTCTGCTGTCTTCATCCTTTCTTCCTCGCTACGTCACAAATATAAAAAGTTGACGCGTTGCTGGGCAACGTCCATTTTGGGTGTGGGTGGATCCACTCATCTTGGCGCGTTGACAATTTCGCCCATCACAGCGTCAGGAGGACTGAAGAGATTGGGTAATTGATGTAGAATTTGTATTTGTGCAGGTAATCCCACTCTTGTCTGAGATTCTCGTTGAACTCTGACTTGCGACGAGTGTGATACTTTCGATGCACTTGGTGCAGTGATCTCGTCACTGTGATAGGCCGTCGCCAGTCACATCGTGTGGCTGTCCAATCATCCAACATGATGTGCAGTGAGAACATCAGTTTGTTTCCTTTCGTGCTCCGATACTCTATTTACTGGATCACCTGCGACGTCAAGGTTGCAATCCCTGTAAAGCGATTGCAGAAGACGGTCCTGGTTCTTGGTTGCCTGGGAGGGCACGGATGGCGGGGGATGCCTCGACAATTTGCTGATATTAATGTCTTTTGATCTCTGTTTTCTGGCTCTGTAATTACTGGCAAAGCAAGCGCCTGCCTGTTCCTTCTTCTTCTCTTCCCTTCTATTGTTCTTCTGACTCAACCATGGCCGGGGTTGGGTTGCATTGTGACTAGTTAAATTGCTTGCAGCGGCGTCTGTGATGGCAATGAGATTATCGTGAACAGCCGCCGTAGCCTCTTTGTCAATAACTGATCCAAATACTCAGTATGCCGTCGTTTGTTTACTTCTTCAGTAGCTTGTTGACACGCGCTGGAATCACCATCGCAACTCGCTGCACGATGTGCTGTCATGTTGACTTTCTGCAGGCGCCAGTCGCAACGTGCATCGGATAGAGCGGTCGAGTGCGCCGGGTACCAGCTTTCAAGGCACACTAGTTTTGGCATGCATGGGATGCAAAAGGAAGAAGCAAAAGGAAAAAGGCGCACTGAAAACGAGCATCAATAACCTGGTTCCGGCTTGTCGTCTTAATGTCTCGATGTGATGACAAATGTAAACAAATACGGGAAAGAGCCACGGTCTCGCCTTCCGAATTGACGTCAGAACTGCAGTCACGTTGGCCGTTGACGACACTCGTCCTTCGCCCAGCGTACAAGCAGGATGAAACCGCAGCAGATCGACAGAATCCAAAAACAAGAACAACAAGAACAGGGCACAAACCTGTCTGAGTCTGATTGCCCTTTCGATCCTCTGATTCTGTCTCTCTTCTCGTGCGCAAAACCACAGCAGCAGGAGGCAGTGTCACAGCAGCTGTTGACGTCGGGAGAGGACAGATGAGAAACAAAACAGGCCGGGCCTTGACAGCTTTGTTGTCGCAGTTGCCATCTCTGCTGCCGTCTTCTCTTGCCTTCTCTCTTGTCTTCTTCTCTCACTCCGTCCTCGTCTTCGTTCGTTTCTCTCCTCCAGGCTCGTCCCGACTGCCCTGGTCAATAGCAAGACACCTATGATCCCAAAATATTGGTAGAATCTCACATACAATGCGGCACTATACACGTAAATATAGAAAAACAACACCAAGGGTCTTGCTGGCGTGTTTTACATCTCTCTCTCCCATCCGCCAGCCTATATCATCGTCTGTAAGAACATCAGCCTCTGTATTTCGCACTAAAAAGCACTAACAGCACTAACAAGTGCATTCCAGGCACTTACAACCACGCTCCTTCCAAAGCCCCTTTATTTCAGAGTTATTAGTGGCGGTTGCCCAGCTTCACTTGCACTAAACCCAGCAAGAGCCTAGTGCGGCCCGCTTTTCCCATGTGAAGAGTGCTCCTTCCTCTCTTTGGCTGCCCGACTCGTCCTTCCTTTTTTTTCGAGAGCTATTACCAAAAGTAAACAATGAAACCCACACGCAAATGAGACTGCAGGAAGGAGCGATCGTCTACCCGTACCGCGTTCCTGCCACTTTATCCCGCCCACAACCTCACCACTCGACCAATTCTTCATCCCCTGGATTTCCATTTTCCGCCATTGAATCCACCTCATATTCCTCGCCTCTGTGTCTCTCTCCACCCATTCGGCATCACCACCCGCATCCATCCCCATCGTGTCCTATTCATTCACTCAGTAAGATATTGCAGCGTTCACTCTCGTTTTCCTGGCACTCGTAGTCCCGTTAGCTCTCCAGGTAAGCCCATCTACCCCCCTCATTCTCAATTCCTCTTCGGGCTTCAACCTCGTCTTCACTCGACCGTCTATACCACTCGTCTCGCCTCTTCTACAGCATTCATATCTCCTCGACTCCTCTCTCAACCCTCGTCTGCTTTGCCGCTCCTCACCGGCCCGCCCCTCGTCGTTGCTCGACCCAATCCGCACTCCCCGACAACGCAGAAAGTGGTCCTCTCGTTCTCTCGTCCCACACTGCAAACGACTCTCCAATAGAACGAGTACGTCCCTCGCCCACCCCAGCCATACTCCGTACGGTCCACATGTCGACGGTCTTTGGTCTCTGTTTCTTGTCTCGTCTCCTCTTGTCTCTCTCTCGCCTCTCGTCGCTCGACTCTCCAAGCCTCCCCACCCATTGTTTTCCTTCTTCTATCGTCTCTCCGTCTTGTGTCTCCCCTTTTCCTTCTATTCCTCTTCTCCCGACTTCACATTCCTCCTCTATTCTGACCTCTACTTCACTCTGTTCTGCACTCTTCCGATTTTAACGACTCTAGATCGAACGACTCTTCCATATAAGCGATCTGATTTTTGTCCATTTTTTCTTCATTTTCTTCATATCTTGTTCATACTCACCTTTAATCCTCCAGACAACTACCCACCTGTCTACTCTACATCTGCCCGTTTGCTTCAGTTCGCTCTTGTTTTGCTCTCTTTGGTGAGTTCGCATTCTCTCTTCCAACAATCTACACTCAGATATCACATGCATGCGAAACCGCTGTTGTCTTGATCTCAACCGCATGGCATATCAGGGCCTCATCGGACCTGCAGCCGAGTAATGCTGTGAGACCACACCACTAACGCCTCTTTCCTCCAGCTATCACGTCTTCTTCCATCACGACCGTCACGATTTCAATGCGCCTCGTCTCTGCTTGACTTTCATAGATATCTTTAGACCAGCGTTCTGTTCTTTGCGTGCTTCTCCATCGGATATCTCGACTTCGATTTCGTCTGCCAGCTTCTCCATCTCTCCTCTCTCTGAACTCGCTCAATTATCCCGATTGGGACTCCATTGCTCGCCTGCATCCCGTCTTTCTTCACCGCCAGCAGAGCCACTACCGACGCTACCCGGCAAACCTTTCGGTGTTTCTTGGCTCCAAGTCAAGCACTTGCTTCACAATTCTCATCCAAACGAGCGACTAAACCCAACCGCCGTGCTGGATTGGTTGCTCTCACTTTCCGAATATGAGCACTCCGCCCCCGCCTCCGCCACATGGCGAGGCGCCCAAAACAACGGGCGGGAGCGGACTGCCACCTGGCAACTATGACATCTTTGTCATCCCGGAGCATTCGGCTGGTGCCGGTTTTCTCTACCTCCCTTCTCTGAGACCAAACATCAACAGCTTTGTTGCTGGCTTTGCCAGTGCACTAGCAATGGTTGCTTTGGGCAGTAGTATGGCCCCGGCTTTCAAGGCCTGGTGGGCAAACTTTCAGGGCATGGGAAATGTTGGAATGGTAATGCTGGTCATCGCCGTTGGTCTGGGTGCATGGTCACTAGGACGCATACAATACGAGGCACCAGGCTCCGGACCCGGGACACCTAAGGGGTCGCCTCGGCGAGGTTCCCCTGACCCTCGGGATGGTGCTTCGAACCAAAGATCGAGCCCCGGCGGCAGCAGCAGGACCGAAGGTGGACAGGCCGGCTACGGCCACGCCTCTAGCGGGTCCTATCCCGGCTACAACTCGGGCTCTCCTCCACACCAACAGCATCAGCAGCATCAGCACCAGCAACAGCAGCACCAGCACCAGCAACAGCAGCACCAGCAACAGCAGCACCAGCACCGACAGCAGCATGCTCCGCCGCCACCGCCCCCTCCACCTCCTCCACCGCCTCCTCCTCCACCGCCGGAACCTCAGCAGGCACCACCACCACAGCCACCTCCCCAGGCAGCACCGCAACCGCCTCCGCAGCCTCCTCCACAGGCTACACCTCAACCACCACCGCAGCCAACGCCTCAGCCACCCCCGCAAGCTGCACCGCAACCACCTCCACAGGCAGCACCTCAGCCTCCCCCACCGCCGCCTCCTCAGCCAACGCCTCAACCTCCTCCACCACCGCATCCTCCTACTCCGCCTCCTGAAGAGCCTGCACCGAAGCCCCCTCCGCCTCAGCCGCAAGCTCAGCCAAAGCCCCAACCTCCGCCCCAACAGGCACAACCGCCTAGGCAGAAGGCCCAACCAGCACCTACGCCGAAAGAGACGCCTGCACCAAAACCAGCAACTCCAAAGGCCGACACAAAGGGTGCTTGGCAAAAGGCACGCGAGGAGACCCGGCGGAAAGAGGAAGAGCGGAAGGCCCAAGAGGCTGAGAAGAAACGCAGAGAGGACGCGGCAAACAGGCTTCGCGAAATCCGCGAACGTGAGGTACGCGATCGTCTCGAGCGTGAAAAGCGCGAGCGTGAAGAAAAGGAGCGGCATGAGCGCGAGCTCAAGGAGAAGCGTGACAAGGAACTGCGTGAGCGTATTGAGCGCGAGAGACGTGAACGCGAGCTCAAAGAGCAACGTGAGAGGGATCTCAAGGAGCAACGGGACCGCATTGAGAAAGAACTCCGCGAGAAGATTGAAAGAGAACAGCGCGAACGAGAGCAACGTGAACGAGCTGTGCGCGAGAAGCGCGAACGCGAAATCAGAGAGAAGTACGAGCGCGAAGCAAGAGAACAGGCCGAAAAGGACCGCATCCAGAAAGCCAAGGAAGAGGAGGAGCGGCAGAAAGAGCTTGACCGGATCAACAGAAAGGGCAGCTCGTATGCCTATTCCACGGTCAATGAGCGGACTAACCCGTGGCCCAACGGCAAGCCTCCAGCAGCCGCTGCCGCCACGCCTGCAGCTCCCCCTCCAGCAGCCTCTGCTGCGCCGCCACCACCTCCTCCTTCCCATGGCAGCCAAGCTCCCCCGACAACACCGCGGTCAACAGCACCACCTCCATATAGTGGCAGTGGTGCGGGCAGCGCGGCTGGTGCTGGCGGAGCTAATGGTCCTCGTCCATATGGTGGTGCTAGCAGCACAGGCCCATCGGCATCGCCTCGGAAGCCCCCGACGGCCACTCCATCTTCGACAGGCGGACCCTCGAGAAAAGCACACGTGCAAGACGACGATGAGACATACTCGTACCGTCCTTACGACAAGCCGAAGCGACCGCAGCCGGCTCGCAAGAACTCCGTGTCAGACCAGTCCGAGTCTTCATGGACACCGTCCCATTCCACGGCGCACACGAGCCCTCCCCCTTCGATGAGACAGCCGTACACGACAAACGACCCTGACAAGATTGTCATCCGGGCCGTTTACGGTTTCCTCAACCAATTCGCCAAGACGCCCTCGTCGCAGCTGCTGTCGGGAGTGGGTACTGTCACTGACGGACTCATCCTGCGCATCACGACGGAGGGTCTCTTTATCGATGACGACGTTCGCGGCGTCCCCCAGCGCGAGTGGGACGTGAAAGCGTGGACACTCAAGCTGGTAGAGGTATGGTGCCCCACCCATGCGGTTGTTATTGCGAATTCCCCTGGGGGCGATAGTGCGGCAAAGCCCTCGAGTACACCACGTTCTTCGTGGCGAAAGACATTCCTCGGCAGTGGCGTGCGCGGCGAGGCACGCTCGTTGACCGACGAGAACGCAGACGCGTATTTGTCGGACATGCTGCGCGAGTGTAAGGCGCTGTGTGGCCTGGGGCTCTGTGACACTGGCGTTTCCCCTTCTGCATTTGGTGCATTTGACGAGTCTGCTTCTGCTTCTGGATCCTCTCGATCAGGATTTGCTAAACCCCCACAGATGGGCGAGTTCAAGACGGGCGGCCTGCACTTGCTGCGCGCCACAGTGCGTGACCAGGAGGGCAAGCGTTTCCTCTTTGTGCTCGACCAGGAGGAGGCGTGGAAGGTGTCGATTGGCCTGCAGCGGCTGCGCCGGGGTACCCAGGTGCGGTCGCTGGGCGTGGCCGGCATGGGCAGTGCTGATGTACGGACGACGCTGCAGCTCCTTGGGTGGACTTGAGCGGCTCTTTTGTGAAGCGTTTTGTTGTTTGAGCCAGTATCTGTTTTTGTTGGCGGCTGTGTTTAGTCGGCCTGTTTCTGTTAGTTGTTGATGGCATGTCGTCGTCGAAGTTGAGTTGGTTGTTGAAAATGGAGTGATGAAAGTGTTAAGTTGGCGCATATACCCAGGAGTTAGAAAGACAATTGATGAACACACTTTACCCAAAACCATGCCCTGGTGGCCCTTATGTATAAATGCAATGTTTACTTAAGTGACGTCGTGTGGAATGTGTCGTAACAAAGTGTTGGTCAAAGGGCGAGTTTGCCTCCATTCCAATGCTGATGCTAGAGCGCCTCGACTAGATAGTTCCTTCCTCTTCAAGAAATGATATAAATGTGAATACTTGGCTTACAAACCAGTATAGATTTTTGCGATAGAACGTAACTGACAAGGTGTGACGAAGACCAGTATACCTATGAGAGACCAAGAAGGTTCAATAGCATAACTTGAGATATTGAAAATAGTGTTGTCTCTAGTATGAAATGAAGCCAATTAAGTTGGAGGAGGAGGATACATAGAAAAAAACCAACTAAATATTACGCAGAATTTTGAAGTAAATCAAATTTATATAAAAATAGATCACCGAAATCAGAAAAAAAACCAAAACACTTGTTTATGAACAAAACAAAGGGAAATTCGCATGCTATCGTGAGATCCAAGAGGACGAAGCACACTCTCTTGATCAGAGACATTCAGTTTCATCTTACTCAATTCCATTTTATTAGATTTACATCATAACTATCCAACAGTGTTCTTCGCCACTATGCCCCGCGCAAACTCGCCAAACGTAATGTGCTGCTCGCGGTCCACGTCGTCGCCCAGGTTCGGCTGCGTAAAGACCGCCAGCGTGTTGCGCGCAATCCGCCCAGACGCGCCCCCCGAGCCAGGCTTGGCTCCCTTGACAAAGTGCGGCACGGCCTTAAACTGGCCTGCGGTGATCCGCTCCAGCGCCTCGCCCGTCTGGAAGGCAATGCAGTCGCGCGGGATCTTGACCTGCACGACGGCGCCGGTGCGCGACTTGATGTAGAGGCCGGCCTCGGGGTCTGGCGATGCGTCGAGCTCGGCGAGCGTGGGCAGGGTGCTCTTTCCGGAAGTGTCTGGCTTGGTGTCGACTGTGGCCTCGTCGACAAACATGGCGGACGTGAGGCCCGTGAGGCAGCCGTGGTCGAGGTGTGTCGCGCACCAGTCGTCGCCGACGTCGTCTTTCGCTGTAGATTCTGATGCTGTCGACACTTGCGGGTAGTAGTGTAATAGTCGTGCCTTGGTCGTCGTGGATGTGCTCACAACACCTTCAAGATAGCCCGCCGGGTAGTCTGGAATGGCCTGCGCCGCAAACCGGTCGCATGCGCGCGCGACCAGCACGGCGACGTCGATAATAAGCCTGCACAGCTCCTCCAGCGATGCCTTGAATCCGGGCAGCACGCCGTCTGCCTCGGCCGGCCACACATTCGGCGACAGGTACTCGGGAAAGTTGGCTGTTGAGAACTCGGCCGTCGGCTTGGCGCATTCGAGGCTGGCGTCGACGTAGAATGCGCAGTTGGCATAGTAGGAGCCCTTGTGCGTGTCGGCCTGGCCGTTTTTGAGCGTCTCCTTGCCGAGTGACCAGCCGGTCAGGTATTTCGCCGGCTCGTTCTCGAGTTTTGTGAGCTGCTCGTCCGACAGGTTGCCGAGGTAGGATGCGTACGACAGCAGGCGGCGGCGCATTTCGGGGAAGCTCGCAGGCACGTCTTTGACGACGAGTATGCCGAGCGAGTCGGGGCCAAATGCCTCCTGCAGTTTTTCTAGTGCAACCGTTCCTTTGATGTCAGTTGAGGTTGTTTTGACGATGCCGAGTGATTCTCACCATTTTCGAGGTCTTTGAGGGACACGGTCACGGCCTGTGCGAGGGGTGCCATTTTGTGTTGCGCGCGTCTTCAGTAGAGGGGGTAGCAGTTGAAGAGAGCAATGTCGAACTTTGTGTGTTGTTCAAAGAAAATAGCTGGGGGATCGACGTTATACGAGATGCAAAAGCACGTCGTGTTGGCTGCGGGCGGCTGGCGCCGGGTCTTCCCCTCCTACACGGCTCCTTCTTAATCTGGAAGTAGCAGAGATAAGCCAAGCCGCGATATGCCCTCACCAAGACCTGCCATAGCTGCCTTACCTGCCATTAATTGGCCTGTAGATGTAAGCATGATATTATGCATAATTCTGAAGATTATTAGATAATCATTCGAGCTGTTGCTTTAAGCTGTTCTGGACTGTTCTCAATCGGAAGTTTAAGCAGCCTTGCAGCTAGCTTACTTAACGCTGTTAGCTGCATCACAGGAAGACATGGGGCAGCACTCATTTCTTAAAATCCAAAATAAATAACTAAACGACTGTGAATACATTCTGGACCTGCCACACCAGACTACTTATTTCAGCATCTCTAGAATTAAAATAGTAGTAGAAAGCCTCACATGGGAAGCTCGTCCCAAGTTGACCGATGACTAATCAACAACGCAATCACAACCTCAACGCCCGCATCTGATAACAATCAGCCAATCTCCATCTAGAAATGCTTGTCATCCAGTCCTTCTGTTTATCCTTAATTGGCCTGTCCGAACTCTCGCCGATTGTCCGCTTAACCTTATCTTGACGTTTGACGTGCCGGCCGCCAAGGGCGATCTGTACAACATCGGCGAACTTTACGCTACTGGAGAATATTTGCCGACACCCTGCATCCGACCGAACCGTGGCAGCTATATCGGAGCTATATTGCAGCTATTGCCGACGGATCATGAGGTATTGCAACCACTCGAGATGCGGATGTGCCCGAGCCATGTTCGCGGTATAAGGCGTCACGTGCTTCCTCTTGCGTCTCTTGATTTGTAAGTGCGCGCTGTGATTAGAAGGCATGGCCGAGTCTGACCCCGGCGGTAGGACTTTCACAAGCAAATTAGAGGAGAAAACGTAGGCAGCAAAATTACTGAGATCAAAACGGAAAGAACCTCAGTGACGAGCTAGCACTCCGACGCGGCATGCTCGCCGTAAGGGTAGGGACGACTGGTGCACTCCACCGCCTCTTGCCCAGAACGGCATGGGCGCGGCTGTCCTATGTAAGAAAGGGGCAAGTGCGAGGGCGGTGTGAAAGAGAACCCCGTATTATTCAGTGCTATTGTTCCTGTCCCTGGATTGCACCTTCCCGTCACCTCTACAGGAGGGGTACGAGCCGCTGCGACAACGCTCAACAATTTTTCGGGTGGGGCGCGCACCTTCCTCGCAGAGCAGACAACAGCCCAGCGACGTCTTGGCTCGGCAGAACACAACTGCTGATGCACATAGTAGAGATAAGTGTGCGTGTGCTCTCCTATTTCTACTTGCTTGACCGCACTACCTCTTTCCTTCCCTTTCCGCCTCTTCTCGCGACATCTCTCCTCTTCTCTTGTTTCTCAGCTCTCATCCTCAACCACGATACCACACATCTTCTCTACCCTCCAACAACCTTCAACCGCCACAATGCCTTCCGTGCCCCCCGTCTACATTGTCTCGGCAGCCAGAACCCCTGTGGGTTCGTTCCTTGGGTGCGCAGCTTCCCCCCTCCTTTTCCGCCTCGACGGCCTCGTCTGAGCCATTGACGACCCTCACCAGCTTCAACAGCTTCACCAGCTTCCTATGCCTCGCAATTGCTAACTCGCCGTCTGCAGCTCGCTGTCCAGCCTCACTGCCATCCAGCTGGGCTCGCACGCCATCAAGTGTATGTCCACCCCGTACCCCCCAGTCCTCCCCGCATTGACTAACACCCCCAGCTGCCGTTGAGCGTGTCCCCGAGATCAAGCCCGAGGATGTCCAGGAGGTCATCTTTGGCAACGTCCTGTCTGCCAAGTGAGTATGCTTTGCCAATCCTCGAAATTCGCAGTCTCTAACTCCTCCAGCCTTGGCCAGGCCCCTGCCCGCCAGTGTGCCATCGGCGCCGGCCTCTCGCCCAACGTCGTCTGCACCACCGTCAACAAGGTCTGCGCTTCCGGCCTGAAGTCCATCATCTTCGGTGCCCAGGCCATCATCACCGGCACTGCCGACATTGTCGTCGCTGGTGGTACCGAGTCCATGTCCAACACCCCCCACTACCTGCCTACTCTGCGCACCGGCACCAAGTACGGCAACACCCAGGTCATTGACGGTGTCCTGAACGACGGTCTGACCGACGCCTACTCCAAGGAGCACATGGGCATCCAGGCCGAGCTCTGCAGCTCCACCCACGGCATCAGCCGTGAGGACCAGGACGCCTACGCCATTGCCACCTACCAGCGCGCCCAGGCCTCCACCGAGGCTGGCCTGTTTGTCGAGATTGCCCCCATTGAGGTCCCCGGCCCCCGTGGCAAGCCCGCCACCCGCGTCGACCGCGACGACGAGGTCAAGAACCTGAACATTGACAAGCTCAAGTCTGTCCGCCCTGCTTTCAAGCCCCAGGCCGGCACTGTCACTGCTGCCAACGCCGCCCCCATCAACGACGGCGCTGCCGCTGTTGTCCTGGTCTCCGAGGCCAAGCTCAAGGAGCTGAACCTGAAGCCCCTTGCCGTCATCCGCGGCTGGGGTGATGCCGAGCAGGCCCCCGAGCTGTTCACCACTGCCCCTGCCCTGGCTGTCCCCAAGGCCATTGCCCACGCCGGCCTGACCCCCGCCGACGTCGACTTCTACGAGATCAACGAGGCTTTCTCCGTTGTTGCCCTGGCCAACATCAAGCTGCTGGAGCTGGACGCCGAGAAGGTCAACGTTCTGGGCGGTTCCGTCGCCATTGGCCACCCCCTGGGTGCCTCTGGTGCCCGCATCGTCACGACCCTGACGACCGTCCTCAAGGAGAAGAAGGGCAAGATCGGTGTTGCTGGTATTTGCAACGGCGGTGGCGGTGCCTCGGCGCTGGTCATTGAGAACCTGCAGTGAGTCAATCTTGGGAGGACCATATGTGATGGCGCTGGCTTGAGATAAGAAATGATTTATTATGCAAATGCGGGTATGGGTTTTGCGATTTCGAGCATGTATTTGCATTTACGTGTCATTTCCGTCCTAGCGGCTCGCATATGGAGAGCACACGGTTATTTACACCATGAGAGTACAAGGGAATGTCGGAGTAATGAGGAGGTTGGAGGCGGCTACATCTTTTACCTTTTCTTATGGATGTTGAAAAGTAACGTTGTTTCTTTCTATAGATCACACCCATCGGCGCAGGCGAACAGCCTGAAGCCAAATTTATAAGCAATTATGTCAATTCGGGATATTGAGTGATACAAGGAGAGCACTCGTATAACTGCAATAGCAGTGTTATATTAGTCACCATAATTGATTACATAATATCGCGAGATCAAATCCATTTCACACATCGCGATGCACCACACTTCCATACTATCATCACACAATACATAACCAAAATATTGAAAATGCTCTATTGCGCCAGAAGATATAAACAAAAGAAAGCCTATAGAATATACAGAAAAAGAAAACAAGAGCAAAGAATTAATGCCGATGAGCACTGATGATGAAGACGAAACATGAAAGAAAACATAATAGTAAAGAAAAAAAGCAGAACGAGCAACACGCAAAACGAAAATTGTCCTCCTCCAGGTTGGTCCAAGTAAAAATAACACTGCCGCCGACTAATCCGAATACTGATAGGGGCTGACACAAAAAAGGAGTAAAGATATAATGAAAATGAACGGGGGAAAAAATCAAAAAAGAAACGGGTAACAGTCTGGTTCATCCGCTGCTCACGCCGCAGTATCCATCTCGCCACTGTCGGCCGCCTTCTTATCGCCGTTGGTTGCCGCCGCACCGCTGCCGGCATCCTCCGCCGCACCCTCGCCGCCCGGCAGCAGGCCGTCCTTGACCCACTGCGCAAACTTGGCCGTCTGCGTGCGCACCTCCTCCTGCGTCTTGTTCTTCATCCACGCGTTGTTGATGACAAACTTCTCGCGAAACCGCTGCTCGCGGCGTGCCTGGCGCCGTGTCGTCTGCGCCTCCTTTTCGGACTTGCGCACGCGGTACTGCTCAGCACGGCGCGCCGCACGCGCTGCCAGCTTCTTCTGCTTGCGCTCGTCGGCAGTCGCACTGTCGCCCTCGGCGTCAGCGTCGCCGTCCTGCTCGGCATCCTCGTCGTCCTCGTCATCAGCCACACGGTCGTGGTTGTACAAGAAGTACTCGGACGTGTTGGGGCCGTAGACGATCGCCGACGAGTTGAGGCAGATGCGCAGGTCAAGGTCCTCGCTGAATGCAGCAGCCTTGCGGCCCTCGCCGTGGCTGTCCGAGTCGGCTGTGCCGCCATGGCTACCGTCTTCAAAGACGAGCGACCGCGACAGCACGGGTTTCCGCAGACGGGTGGTGTTAACACCCTCGGTCGGCTCGACGCGCATGTATGACGAGATGTAGTATTGCCATTTCTCCTGGCGCGCCATGGCATCGGCGTTGAACGTGGGCTCGTCGCGCTGCAGCCAGCGGACGGCCACCTCGTTCTTGCGCGGGTACCAGGTGATCTGGAACATCTCGCCGTCCTTAATGCACTTCTCGGCAAACTTGCGCGCGCTGATCTCCGCCGCGAAGCTGGTCTCCTCTTGCTTCCGGTTCGACATGAACTGCTGCACAAGGTCGGCCGTCTTGTCGCGGCTGTTGTCGCTACCAGTGCTGCACACCAGCGCCTGCCGGCACAGCGTCTTGAGCAGGTCCTGGATCGTGTACAGCGTCCAGCCCTTTTTGAGGTAGTAGTGGCGCAGCACGTCAAAGTAGCGGTTCTCGTCAGTCTCGCCCACGATGTAGTCCTCAATCAACTCGACTGTTTTGGGCCAGAACTGATGAGGCTGTAAGTTCTTAAAGTAGTCCATGCGGTTGGCAGCCATGCCGAGGTGGCGGGATGCCTTTTCGGCATCCTCGCGCTCCAGCTCCTCCACCACGCTGTCGGTGCTCTCCTTGACGTCTTTAAGGCGCTTGTACAGTGTGTGGAACACGCTGAAGAACACGAAAAGCGTCTGGTTGCAGAACAGGTTGTACCACTGGCGCTTGAACGGGCCGTCCGCCTTGAGCTCCTTAGCGTCGGCGTCGGTCAGTGGCTCGTTACCCTTCACAACGGTTGCGCCAGGCGCCGCTGGCAGCCAGCGCTCGTTGCCCAGCTCCAATGCAGACGCTGCGGGCGCAGGTGTGCCTTGTGCCCCAGGGGCGTCCGGCATCTCCTCCTCGTTAGCAGAGACGTCGGGTGTCGTCTCCTTGGAGCCAGAGCCTGCAGAGTCCTCCTTATGGTTCCGCGAGGCCGAGGACGACTTGGCGCCGTTACGGCCAGGGTCGAGGACGCCACGCAGGAGATCCGACTTCTTAGCATTGCGGCGGCTGCTGCGGCCGTTAGTCAGCTCGGTTGGGGCCGCATCGTCACCCTCGTCGGAGCCAGAGTCGCGGTCGATATCCGACAGACGCTTGGAAACGACTTCTTCGGGAATGTCAAAGAACTGGGGGATGAAGGTCTCAAAGAACTCGGTGATGCGCTCCTTCTCGTTGGCACCGTGCTGGCCGCTTTGAAGAACATAGAGAACCATAAAGCGGAGCAGGTCCACCAGCACCTCGCGATCAGAAAACTCCCACAGGAACTGGTGTACGCTGGGAATGCTCTTGGCGTCGATTGCTGCAACACCGCGGCGCTGCTCTTCACGCTTCGTCTTGATGTTATCGACAAGGTGCTTGGCAGACAGGTTGCGCTTGTCGTTGGACTTGACCTGGATGCCCATGTGGTCCAGACTCTTGAGGTGCATCGCTTCTGTCTGCGCCATCCAGACCTTTTCCCACTCGCGCTGGGAGAAACGCCACTCCTCGTCCTTTTGCTTCAGACGCGTCATGATGATAGGCACGGCAGCGAAGGGGTGTGAGAACATGTCTGCGGCGACCTCGACGCCCTTCTCTGGGCCGTAGACTTTCTTGAGAACACGCTTATAGATAGACGTGCTCTGACCGCCGAGACCAGGCGGCATGCGGAAGTTTTCTCTCTCTGACGGTGCGAGAGTCAGCATCTGCTGGGCCAATGGCTCCAGCAGCTGAATGAACTTTTGGTTGGCCTCAATGTAGAAGTCGTAATCGTGGCGTTCCTCTTCGATGCGATGGAGGCCCTCTTCATAGCCGTTCTTGCGATGGGCAACAAAACCTGAATCCTCTGAAGCCCAGGTCGGGTGAGAAGCCCAAGCGTCATTCAAAACTGAGTTGCACAGCTCGTCGCGGCCGCTGCAGCGCTTGAGTCTCTCGCGGCGGGGAAGCAAGCGGTAGCTGGGGCCAAACCCACGGCAGTTGCTCAAAGAGACCTTACCAGATGGAGGCTGCGGCTGGTTGTCGATAACTTCATCCTCGCCATCGTACCCAATAAACGACTTGAACCAGTTGAAGATCTCGCTGTTGCTGCCAATGAAACCGTGCGCCCTGGAGACCAGAACGTTGCGCTCAATGAGCCCAAGGCGGTACATATTAATGAGCTTCAAGAATTCCGTCATAGCGGTCCTGTTCGGCAGCATCTTCTTGACACGCTCAAAGAACGCTAGAGAGTCCTGAAAGTCCTGTGATGCATAGGTAGGAGGCATAGGGCCCGGCATCACGGGAGTCAAGGTAGGCTCAACAAGAGCGGCGCCAATATCGGCACCCCGGTGTGTGAGCTTCGTTCTCTTGTTAGTGACAGCCGCAGCGGTAGGAGGACCGCGGATAGAACTAGTAGCCGCGGCCAACTCCACGGGAGGCGGTACAGGAGCGGGAGTCTGCTTGTCCTGGCGGGGCCGCTTCTTGTTCTCCTTAGTTGTGCTCGAAGGGGGCGCAAAGTTTCCAACAGGGGGCATCTTAGGGCCGTCGCGGGAAGTCTGACTGGGCGGAGTGGTCTGCACTGACGCGAGGGGTGCAGATGCGTCCTCGCTGGGACGGCCACCGGCCGGGCGAGGGTGTGCTGCCGTCTCAGGCAGGAATTGCTTAAAGTCCTCAAGCAGGTCGGGCGCGCCACTGAACAGGGTGGTAACCTGGCCATAGACTTCCTGAATAGGCTTCTGCTCACGCTGGTACGTCTGCAGGATCTCGAGAAACTGCTTGTAGATCTCGGGCTTGTCCTGGAAGCGGTTCTGTTATAGAAATATGGTTAGTATATGGTGGGACGGCAAACATCAAACAAAGGGTAAACAAGTAAAGACAAACAGAATGGGGCCGGGCAACGTCGGTGGTGGAAGCCCATTTGTCCAGATGACATGAAAGTCACATGTGACTGACAAACGGGACGATAATATATGATGTGTAGAACATATGCAACACATAAATCAGAAGGGCATTAGTCTCTCACCTTGATTTTGTTGACGTAGGAGATGGCATGGTTGAACTCGACAGGGCCGCGTTTCTCGCCGCTGCCCTGTTGCGCGGCGGTACCGTTGGAGCCAGCGTTGGGGGCAGGGGTGTGTGTGTTCCGCGGCACCGGGGTTTGCTGCGCCGCCTGGCCGGGGGGGCCGCCACCAGGACCGCCGTGGAGACTTCCCTGGTGTCCCCGCGGACCATCGAACATGGACGAGCCTGCACCACCGTGGCCAAACGGACCACCGGGGCCTTGTGAGAATTGCTGGGCCGGGCCGCCGTATGGGGCATCGGGACCCTCAACGCTGTGCTGCACGTGCTGCTGCTGTTGCTGAGGCTGCTGCTGGTGAGGCCACGAACGAGGGTTCATGTGCATGGCGCCGCCGGGGCCAGAGGCCGCGTGGAGGCCGTCCTGGGGCACTGAGCGGCTTGCGCCGATGGAGTGGATGGTCGAGCCTGAGGGGGTAGTAACACGAATGCTGTTGGGGTTGTTCTCGAGGCCGCATTCAATACGATATCCGGGAGGCAAGAAAGTATTGAAGCCCTGGATGAGGTTGGGGTGTCCAGCAAAGAGGTCGGAGACTCGGCTAATGACACCGGGAGTATCAATTCTGTATTGTTAGCAGTCTGTAGCTTATTGTTGGAGCTAGAGAGGCTTGCACTTACGTCTGGCTCTTAAAGTCCTTCATAATATCGAGAAACCGGTTATACACGTCGGGCATTTCGTGAAACTGGACCTTGACCTGGTCGAGGTAGCTCAAAGCGTCCTATTGAGGTTAGTTGTCTGCGTGGAAGAGCATCTGTCCCGTCATACGCACATTAAGGATGGGCTGTTGGCCTTGGGAACCGCCGCCGGCCGCCGGTCCCTGACCAGCAGGCCCCTGGCCTGCGGGCCTCTGACCCGCGTGCGCTTGAGATTGCTGATCCTGAACGCCAATGTGGCCTGAGTGCGCATGGCCTGAGTGCGCAGGACCCATGGGGCTGCCGCCGTAGTTTGGCCCTGGCTGATGACCAGTGCGAATCTCGGACGGTATGCCATAGTTGGCAGGATGACTAGAGCCGTTGGGGGGCCCTGAAGACCCGTTGTGCTGCTGCATCATGGAGTACATGGGCTGCTGCGGCTGCTCCTGCATAGGGTGTTGCCGGCTGGGGTCGCTCGGGCCGTTGTGCATAGCAGGGGGCGGGCCACCGTAGCCGGAGGGGGGACCCTGTTGAGGAGGAGGGCCGCCCATCTGGGGTGGTGGTGCGCCGCCAGCGCCTGCGCCGTGGTTAGCAAGCAGGCCATTTGGGCTGTGGATAGCACCCGAGATGCGCGAGGCAACAGGCTGGTGGATGGGGATAGAGCCCGCCGAGCTGTGATGCGGTGGCGCACCAGGAGGGCCCTGCTGTTGCTGCTGCTGTTGCTGCTGCTGCGACTGCTGTTGCTGCGACTGCGGCGGCTGGGGGGGATACGGGTCCCGCGAATGGTCGCGCGGGTCGCGCGGGTCGCGCTGATCGCGATGGGACATGGTATCGTCTTGGGAGTGTGGGTTGTGTGTGGTGTTTGGATATGGCTGTTCGATGATCTGTTGCTGGAGAACGCGACTAGTACGCTGGGCGTCGAGGCCGCGATCTCTCTCTCGATCGCGAACGAAGCTGGGGCCGAGGTGCGGAGGAGGAGCGTTGTTCATAACTCGCCGGCAGGAGAGGCCGAAGTATAGGGACGCATCTATGGGGGGTTGTCGCGAGTTGGTGGGTGTAGACTAGATTGATGCAGGCAGCGTTAGTGACGTGTAGCAGGATGTAGGGCGCCGAGCGGCCGAAACTGGTGAGGTTGACCACGCGAAAACATTGCGATAAACAAGGATCACCACCGGGGGCTGCTAGCTCTCGCGAGCGCCGAAAAGGCCAAGAAACAGAAAGAAAAGAAGCCGACGAACCTATTGAAAGCTGCGCCGGCTGGTCCTGGATGGCTGGGATCAGCTATCGCGGACACAGGGCGGTGGGCGACGTGCGTTGGTTGCGCTTCGACGGGGGCTGTGTGCCCTGGATCTGCCGAAGATGGCGAGACGCGGTCGGAGTGGTGTTGTTTGGTGCCAAAATAGACACGACTAGCAGCAGGTGCTTTGTTTGTAAAGCATGTATGGTAAAATAAAAGGACTGCTGAACAAAACCCCGGGTTGTTTGGGGCTAGACGGGTGGGTTGGTGATGCAGAGTGAAGCAATGAAAATGGCGACTTTTGCGGCGCGAGAGGGCGAGGAGAGCGAAACAGCAACTCAGCTTTGGCCCTTTCCCCCAATACTGGCGTCACGGCACAAAGGGGGAGGGATGGATTTTTTGCCGGCCCGACGCTGATAAGAGATAAGGCAGGGACGCTTGCGCTATCAGTCGTAGCGCCGGAAGCTATCGAGCGATAAGGACCGTAGCTTTCACACGTGACTTATGACAGACGTTATCATATCTTATCGGGACTTATCGTGTCTTGACAGGACTTATCTGAATATGATGAGTAATCCTACGTCAGCAGTCGCAAACAAACTTTCTGAGTTGAACATGAACAAGCACAAAATTTGGAAAAATAATGTATTTAGAATCGTGTATCGTCATAGGTCCTACTATAGTCACTCCCAGCACCTTTAAACGCCAAATAAGTAGAGCTCAACCTTCTGAAGCATCTACTCCATCCCACGACTACCCATCATAAACCAAACCCAGTCGCAATCGCAAGCACAAAAGACAAAGTAAAGGAAGAACAAAGTAAAAGAAGAAAGAGAAAGGAAGAGAACGCAATTAATATCAGGTCGCATAGTTGCGCACGCCCTTGATGATCCACTAAATTTGTCAGAATAAAGTTGCATCTCGAGGCAGCGGGATGGACTCACGACTTGGCCGTTGGCCACAGTGGACGCAACGCTTGAGATCTCAATGTTGCCAGGTTGTAGCTGAAAGTTAGCATCTTGCTCTCGTGTATAGTATATAATTTGCAGTGCTGCAAACAATCAAAAACCAGACTTACCACACGCTTGCCGTCAGCGGTGGTCTCCCACCACATCTCGCCCTCGCCCACCAGCGCATTCGCCTTGTAGTGCTCCGGCCATGGGCTGACTGGCACAATGTGCGCCTCGACGAACCGCCGCAGGTTTTCCTGTGCCCGCTCTTGGCCGCCGGGGCCCTCATATGCGTCTGCGCCCTGGGTGCGGTAGTCCTCGGGGTCTTCCCACGGCTTGCGCGGCAGTGCCTCGATGGCCGAGTTGAGCGGCGCCAGCACGGTCGAGTTCTGTGTGATGTCGTCGAAGCGGTTTGAGATGGTAGCAAAGTCGCGCGTGAAGCCGGCAAAGATGTTGATGCTGCGGTCGCGGCCCATGACGTCTGAGAGCATGATGGTGCCGGAGTTGGGCTGCGACCCGGGTTGGCTGGGCTCGGTGGGCGAGGGCGGACCGGCCGGAGGTTGCGGAGGAGGAGGCATGGCGAGCGGCTGTTGGCGGTGTCTCTGCAGATCGGGTCTGCTGTTGATATGGAGGTTCTGGGGGACAAGAAGCTGGGACGAGGCGGCGATGCTCAGCGATGCAACGACAGGCAGATAAGCCAGTCTCATGGTGTTGAGAGGGTGTAGGAGTGAGAAGTCGAGTGTGAGAGTAAATAGGATACTAGGGCGGTTTAATCTTAGGTATATTGGTGCATAGGATCGGATAGCGAGTGATGATGTTGATCATAGGTGTCGCATGAGTGCCGTCATGTGGAGCGGGGAACGGATGATGTCAGGCTGCGTTTCATGGCGATAAGATGTCACGTGACGTATAAGCGCATCTGTGAGATGATGTAAGTTTGATATTCAGTCTTTTTCTGATGTATTGTCAGTTATCTCATTTACAAGTAGCTTTGTTTTTATTTTATAGTTTCATTTTATTTTTATAGTGTATGTATGGAGGGTTTCTGAATATTTGTAGGTTTTCTAATACTAACGAGTGTTTTCTACAATTTTAATTCATCATTAATCGAAGTCTAGATGTCATAGCATCAAGTAAATAAAATAAATTGATAAGACAAAGTATTAAGCCTCGTTTGAATAACTTTTAAAATACATGCGGCTTTGGATTTAAAAACGCCTTGTTCTGCCATCATTCATGCCCTGAGAGGTGCTTGTACCAATTTGCTGACCGCTGACCGTTGATGTTGGACGTCGATGCCATCGACACCAGTTGATATCATCATCAGCATCCACTCAAGCTCTCTGTTTTACATCAAAGAAAGTAAACATTACTGGAATACTAATTACAAAAGTATTTCTGCCGGCAGATACGGAGGAATGGCTGCTGCATGAGCTAGGAGAATTCACAGCCGGCGGGCAATTCCGTTCCACCAGGTTTGAGAGGTGGCTTTCAGATGGACGAGACTGGACTCACGGCGCAGAAATGACTCGGCCTGACGTAGAGAGTAGAATAACAATACTTAGCAACAACATTTCGCGCCAATACAAGCATATGCCGTCACGTAGATGGCATAAAACGGGTCATCGTCAACGTTGACGGCACCGGGATTTTTGACCTTGACGTTGGACCCGTCAGACTGGCTCTGCAGAGAGCTGGTGGCCCAGAATCAAGCACTCTTATTCGAGGAATTATTCCTGTGCCTGACGGAGAAATAGAGTGGATATGCTGGCCATTGCTGCTGTCTGTTACAGGTCTGTTGCGGTGGGAACTGGCAGGATTATATAAGCCGTTGCTACGGAGAAATTCGCCAAGTTGGGAAGAGTAGAGTGGAGGCCAGATGACTAATATTTACAGACGATTTTCATCTTCGTCTCAAATGAATTGATTTTCCATTTCTCCAGGTTTTAAGTCGACAAATATCATGTGGATTCCTTTGAGTTTCCCCTCAAACAAGAGACAATGTAATGCGTTCAAATACAACTGATTCGGTTGGATACTGCGAAATCAATATGCGGAGACCCCGGACTTGTGTCGAGCTGATCGAACATCGAGGTGCGTTGATCGCAAAGTCTGGCATGTGAAAGACGAATGCTGCGGCTTGCAATGGTCATCAGCTGGGGAGATGGAACACTGCAGGCTGCGACAAAACAGGAAAAACGGCCGCTTCAGGCGTCTTTGGTCTTTCTGCTGTTGCTAGTTCCTTCCTTTTTCGTTATTACATGCACTGGACAGTGGGTCCACAAACGGCAAGAGGGGAACAGCCTGGGGTAAAGGCGAGAGTGAATCAGTCGACATGAATGATATTTGCTACTTTTTGAGATTGATTTTAGTACTGAGTACATTCGTATACTTATACTTGTCGCTTTTGTCAAGAGAAACGTACTTGAAATATTGGGCGCCCAGCTTGACACATACTGCTCGCTGTATCATTGTGTTCTCGCTGTATCTTTGCGACCGGTTGCGCCTTCCCCAGGTCGCACTTGCCGTAAACAGGGCGTTCTTTCGGGGCCATCGCTGCGTTTTTGGGAAGGGGGGGAAGGGGCAGGTGGGCCTCGGCACAACAGATGCGTGCGCAGAGGTACAAGCGCTGGCATAAGATACAGGTACTCGGCTGGCGTTGCAGCGGATGCGAAAGTCGGGGTAAGGATCTGATATTTCGATAGTGCGATGATCAGCAGTACAAGCAAGTCTTTTGAATAAGCATATCCGATAGGAAACGAATAAGGGTATTCTTGAGCAATGTACTTGTACTGAAAAGGAAGGCACGCCCCAAGTAAGGACACACTCAATAAAACAAAAATGGAAAGAGCGAGACTGGCCAACGCTGGCATGCGATGCAGCCGGTTGCAGCAAGGAGTCTGAGATAATGGCAGTCAAAATGGCAGTTCGGGGTGCCGTTGCTGGGGTAAATGGCTCTCAAACCGGCTGTTCGTTCACAGACCGCCAACAGAGTAAGACTGTCGCATTGCGACTGACCACGCGCTACACCGCTGTAATACAGTGGAAGGGGCACTAACACCCCCTGTAAACCGACACAAACCTACCCTAATTCGACCTCGGCAATGCGGGGCGCCCACCACGAATCAGCGTCTCAGCAGTTCGGCTTAGCTCCGCATTCTGGCGTGGTCCTTCGTCATGGACGAGCGAGTCAGGAAGGAGCCAGGTTGTGGTCAGGTCATTCATGGTGAGAGCATTTCAGATCCAAGTCTACCCCGACAGTGAGGAGGTGATGCCGGTCGCACCTGCCACGGGCATGTATACGCCTGGAAAAATAAGCCATGGACTACCTCGCTCGAAAGCACAAGCCAAAAAGTGAAGACCGAAAACAGCAAGAGCATGGCAGTGATGGCAGTCCAGTGGCAGCTTCCCATTCCATGTCTGTCCACCCAGCTGTCCGCCTCCACGCTCCTGCCCTGTAGATGTACTCCATGTAAGCCGCGACAGCTCCATACTTCGTATGTATAGCGCGTGATTGATTAGTACTTTGTACTTTCCGTTTGGGTCAGCTTTCTCCAGCTTTGGTGCTCTCGCTTTCATTGACCTCGTTACATATTTGGTGCCTGCCCTCCTCTTTCCTTTTATTCCTCTACTCTCTCCTTCTTCTTTCATTCTTTCATCTTTCTTCTTCTCCTTCTTTCTTCGTCTCCGTCTTCCATCCTCATCTCGTCCTCTCTACTAGGCTTCATCATCGCCACCTCGTCTTCTCATCTTCCTTCCACACATTCACACACATCCCACAATGGCTCCCAGAGTGATTGTTGTCGGCGGTGGTCGTAAGTATTCCCTTGACATGTGATCTAGTGCATCATCAAACTCCCAACAGCAGCTTTGGCTTCATCAGCTCTGCATCTTCAGCTCAGCTCTCCAGCGTTTGCTGCTATAGCCGTGCTGCATTTGCCTGCATCTACACCTCACCAGACATCCGCTAACATTTCCAGTGTCCGGCCTGAGTGCTGCGCACACCATCTACCTCGCCGGCGGCAACGTCGTCGTCCTCGACAAGCAGAGTAAGCATCCCCAACAAATTATCCTGAATCCCAAACCCGATTCAACCTGAATCATAATATTTCCGTCTGGTCCGCTATTCTTCCGGACGGATTCATTCTCCCTTTCGTCTGCACGAATAAATCCACTTACTAACTACCCCAGGCTTCTTTGGCGGAAACTCCACAAAGGCTACCTCTGGTATCAATGGCGCCCTGACCCGCACACAGGTCGAGCTCGGCATCAAGGACAGCGTCCAGCAGTTCTACAACGACACACTCAAGTCTGCGCGCGACAAGGCCCGCCCCGACCTCATCCGTGTTCTGACATACAACTCGGCCTCTTCCATTGAGTGGCTGCAGGATGTCTTTGGCCTGGACCTGACCCTGGTCTCCCGTCTGGGGTGAGTCTTTGATCCTTTTCTCCGTTCTCCTAGTTCTACCAAAACAGATTCTAACCAAATAGTGGCCACTCCCAGCCCCGCACCCACCGTGGCCACGACGCAAAGTTCCCCGGCATGGCCATCACCTACGCCCTGATGCAGCGCCTGGAGGAGCTGGCCGAGTCCGAGCCCGAGCGTGTGCAGATCATCAAGAAGGCCCGTGTTACTGGCCTCAAGAAGGATGGCAACCTGATCAGCGGTGTCACCTACGAGGCCAACGGCGAGTCTGCCTCGCTCAACGGTCCCGTTGTGCTGGCCACTGGCGGCTACGCTGCCGATTTCACCGACTCGTCGCTGCTCAAGAAGTTCCGTCCCGACACCTACGACCTGGCCACCACAAACGGTGCCCACGCTACTGGTGACGGTCAGAAGATGGTCATGGCCATTGGTGGCAACGGCATTGACCTTGACAAGGTGCAGGTTCACCCTACTGGTCTGGTCGACCCCAAGGACCCTACGGCCAAGACCAAGTTCCTGGCTGCCGAGGCTCTGCGCGGCGAGGGTGGTCTGCTTCTCAACGCCGACGGTGACCGGTTCTGTGACGAGCTCGGCCACCGTGACTACGTGTCCGGCATGATGTGGAAGGAGAAGGACAAGGGCAAGTTCCCCATCCGCCTCATTCTCAACTCCAAGGCGTCCAATGTCCTGGACTTCCACACGCGCCACTACTCGGGCCGTGGCCTGATGAAGAAGATGACGGGCAAGGAGCTGGCCAAGGATATTGGCTGCACGCCCGAGCACCTGCAGAAGACGTTCAAGACGTACAACTCGATTGCCGACGGCAAGGAGAAGGATCCCTGGGGCAAGAAGTTCTTCCACAACCTGCCCCTGGACATCAACGACGACTTCCACGTTGCTGTCATGGAGCCCGTTCTGCACTTTACCATGGGTGGTGTTGAGATCAACGACAAGGCACAGGTGCTGAACAGCGAGGAGAAGCCGTTTGACGGCCTGTACGCTTGCGGTGAGCTGGCTGGTGGTGTGCACGGTGCCAACCGTCTCGGTGGCTCGTCTTTGCTGGGCTGTGTCGTCTACGGTCGCGTTGCTGGTGACTCTGCCAGCAACTACCTGTTTCAGAAGGCGCTCAAGTCTTCTGGCACCAGCAGCGCTGCCCAGCGTCTGGGCCAGATCTCGCTGCACATTGACCCCTCGCAGCCGGGTAAGATCTCGGTCGAGTGGGGCAACGGCCAGAAGGCGTCGTTTGCGTCCAACGACGACGACGACGACAGTGGTTCTGGCAGCAGCGGCTCCGGCGGCGGCGGCGGCAACACTGCCGCCCCGGCACCGGCTACCAAGGCCGCGCCCAAGGCGTTTGAGATTCCCGAGAAGGAGTACAGCATGGAGGAGATTGCCAAGCACAACACCAAGGAGGACCTGTGGGTTGTGGTCAAGGGTGTTGTGATGGACCTGACCAATTGGCTGGACGAGCACCCGGGCGGCCCGCAGGCGATTATGAACTTTATGGGCCGCGACGCCACCGAGGAGTTTGAGATGCTGCACGACGACGAGGTGATTCCCAAGTACGCGCCCAGCCAGGTGATTGGCCGGGTAGCAGGTGCCGAGCCCACGCTCGAGTTCTAAACGGTAAACTCGACATAAAACGGCTGAATGTGAGATACGATAGTTGGTTTTTTTGGGTTTTAAATTTTGTCTACTGTTTGTAAATGTTGTTCATACCAATCTATTATTTTTTGACATAACTCTTGAGATGCAATTACTGTGAGCTTGGTGATGCTATTGTCAGACGTATCTTACGATGATGACACTTGGTAAGACCGAGGCCACGGCTTGCACGTGAGACACCAGCAGTCTGCAGTTAGACAGAGTACGCCGACCTGATGGCTGCATCGCGAAAGCGGGGGATTGGCGGTGGATCCTGGGGTCACAAGTGCGTTTCTGCACTCTCTCCACGGGGAAAGAACTCCTTTGTTTCCATAATGCAGTCAGTTCTTGCCTACTTGTGTGCACTTCCATAATCAAAGCAAGAAGTGTGACCAGCCACGTGCAGAAGGCATCTTTGGACAGATATGGCAGCAACTATTGTGAGTCGAAGATGCGACGAGGACATGGAACCATCTCGGTAGTCCGATAAAGACTTATCCCTCTAGAAACGGTTGCTAACATTGCCTAGGGCTATGAGATGAGACAGAAGCCCCGAGATGTTGGATATGCCGGCTTGTGGGATGTGCAATTCTTGACAAGAGATGCCTGGCTACGACTACCATGAAGTGCGAAGAGTCGAGAAAAAATGCTCAATCAACTCTGGAGAGGTCTGGCATAGCGGCGCATATCAAAACGCCATAGAGAGGCTTCCGGGCCTGTTCTGCCAGAGAAAGGTTGCCCCTTCTCTCAGAAGAAGACTCTCAGAAGAAGACGTCCAGCTCAAATGAGAGGATGTCATCGGCAAAGATATGCTCTGATGCAGGCGAACAGTAGTGCTGGATCAGGCTCGATCTCTGGAGTGTCAGTGATCCTCGAGGTTGACGCCATGGTCGATATAAGATCGCACTGGTGTGTCTACGGAAGAAAGAAGTTTCTTGGTGAGCCAGGTATTACCATGGAACAGGAGTCGTTGGACTCGTTAGAGTGGCGAGATGGCTCTAGCAAACAACTTCACAGACAAGGTCAAAGACATGAACAATCAAGTCTTCTTTAATAACTGTTCCTGCTATTTGGGCATTGCCGGCCAGGAGCCCGTGCTGGCCACTTGCAGGACAGAAGGAAGACAACTGGGGGCTGTCTAGAAAGCAAGACTAGGAGGAGGCATTCTGTCGACATTAGAGTTCAATCCATGCTGCCTGCCAATCTCTTTGGCCATGAAGAGAACAAATAACGGCTGGCTCAGCCATGATGATACTGGATGGAGTCATCGTGGCACCTACAAGAGAACATAGGTAGCGGAGGTAGAATGTGCCCTGGATTCGAGAGGTCAAACGCGATGTCATAGTCTCGACCACTCACATCATCTTCTATTTATCAAACATAAAAACGTCTTAAATTTCACCGTACAACTAGATGCTTTATCTCTTCTATCTGATCATTCATCTCGTGATGCCGGTAGTCGAGGCACCACTGTCGATACGTGCGCTTAGCAAACAAAACAAATGAACTTGATATGTAAAGACAGCCAAATCTTAGGGTAAAGTATGTATCTAAGGGTATCTTTTGCTTCTTCTTTCTCATTATTATGTCTCTTCTTGTTAATCGACATCGCGATGGTGTGTACCAGGGGATGGCGGCGACAGGGGTCTCACAGCCGACCCCAGACGCAGGCAATACGGAGCAAGGTGAGTGTCGTAATGGTCTAACCCCGAAGAATGAGGAGCAGGACAATAGAGGAGTAGAGGATTCATTTATGATTCACGGAGAAAACGAGTAGAAACTGACAACCAAGACAATAAAACAATACTCCACGACAAAAGGAGCAAAGGCAAAGAGGAGAGACGAAGAAGAGCCGAGATCAGCATAAAAGTGCCGCTGCATGATGCGAATGGAGATGCAAATGGAATCACCTCCGTGGCGTATGGTGCCGACCCCAGATATCTGTCCAGCGAGAGGCGTTTTCTCGAGTTCCTGATTTGCTTATTGCTTATTTCTTGACAGTATGTCTGACCGGACGCCTTCTTACCCCAAGAGCACACAAGCAAGGAGCGGTGAGCTAGAAGGCGTTGTCTTTCAGATGTCCTTTTTTATCTGTTGTATCTGTGTTTGCATTTACGTCGACGTCTATCGGAGATGAGCATCACCTCCCACGTTTTGATACCTGATACTTCTACCAAAAAAAGATCAACAGTGACATTGCGCGTACCAGCCGACGAGAGCCGTCCAGACATGTGCATGCCAGCCGCTGCCAAGACAGTTGTGGTGGTGATGGTGATATCACCGATATTAATAAAAGAGAAATAAAAGAGAGAAAAAAATGCATGATGGACGCCATGCAAGTGTTAGGGGATAGGATAAAAAGGGAAACGGCGTCGTCAAGAGGCTGAAGTGAAACAGGCCTCGTGAGTCAAAGTCAAAGAGAGTCAGAGAGTAGAGCAGTCGAGACTCGAGGATGTCTTGTGCTGTTTCTACGAGTGGCAGGGATCGACGATCCAATATTGATACTTGCGGTAGAGCTTTGGCCTCCTCTACTCTTATTATGATTTTACTCTAAAATACTCCGAATAGTTGGCGAACGGACATATGAGGCCATCAATAATAGTGAGAAAAGTAAGAAAAGAAAGAAAGCTCCACGATGCCGGTAATAGCAAACCAAACAATGGATAGTCGACCAAGACGGGGCGATGGAAGGCATACCCGAGGATAGGATGCGGAGGATTACTGACTGGAGACGGTGGAGAGGAGGTGGAGAGTCTGGTAACTCCTTGGTGATATCAGAGATAATATAAAGAGAAGAAAAAAGAGAAAGTCTCGTACGAGAGATGACCCGGCGCCGGAGCCATCATGCACAAACGCCAAGCTCAGTGAACAGGCGGTCCGGGCTGTTCACCTTGGGCTGTCACTGGCAAGGGCCACAGTGCAACTTCATTCACAATGAGATACAAAATACACTCGGCTGAGCGTCTATCTACCACTGCATGTGAATAACCTCTAACCGCGGCGTCTCTCGTCACATCCAGAGCGGGTTCCGTTGAGCCTATCTGCCGTCTATCCAGACAGAACAGTACTGTATTCTGTACAGAGAAACTCGAATCATCCCCAGCTCTTCCCCAGTCTCCGACTCCCTCCTCAAGCCTTACCACAAATGGCCCGCCAGCAATGCAGCCTGGCAAGCCCTCCTGTGAAAACGGGCCTTTACTTTAACTAGCACCAGCTCCATTTGCATTGCTCCCCTACGCTTTCTTTCTTGCATGTGCTGACATTTATCACGCATTTTCATTGCAAGAGAAACCCCAGAAACCCCAAAATACAGAGAAACGCCACTGCAGTGGCTTGGCTTAGACGACTGTCATGAACTTGTTGCACAGGTGGATTACAGGAGATTTGGCAGTTGCTGATAAAATTTATATCTTACGTTGCGCAGTCGTACAATGTCAGATTCAGTGATGTGAAACACTACTCTGTACACAATCTGTTGTCGGTGACTGAGCCGAGATATCCTTTTTCAACTGAAGTGAGCACAAAATATAGAGGAACAATCACTTATGCACAACACCTATTTTATGACAAGACACAGACCGATCGATCTACAGCACAGGAAAGCAAATAGAGTAATAGAGTAGTGGAATAGAGTTATGGATAAATACCAGTGATGTACCTAGAGACGATGATCCTTGATGCATGAGGGGGCCAGTGCATGCGCATACTGCGTAGCTTGATGGTCTTTTGGCTTTTCAACATTCTGAAAACAGGGACACCTGTAGCGTGCAAACTTGATACAGCTCTTACGAGATTAGTACTGTCAAGGCATTCAAAATCAAAGAAAATCAAAAGAAGAGAAGCAGAGGGCGGGCAGAGGTGTGAGTGAAGGATCGAAGCGGGAGACATTCGACGCTATCTGTTTTGGGACTAGTGTATTCACAAAAGATGAGTACAGGTACAAGCCTTGCACATGTGTTGTAGTACGACAAGGAGTACCTGTACTTTGTGCTACGCGAGTAACAGTACCTCGTAACCGTTGTCAACTCTCAGTATTTCTGACTGGGATGGCTTCTTGAACAGAGGCCGAGTACTTCTTATGAGAGTTGCTGGAAGCAGATGCCATGGATAGAATATATGTGTGTTGCAGCAAGTACGAAGTAAAATACTCGAAAGTATCAAATATCAGTACCATCCCTGATATTCTTATGATTAGTCATCGTATATCACGACAGTGCTGGACAACAGGAAGAAATAAGAAGAACAACCAAGCATAACTCATAGACTGGACTAATAACACATGCTATCAGTGCTCTGCCCGCTACAAATGCATGGAAATTTCAGCATTCGGTCTCTTTCTCTGACATGCACATCTTCGGGCTATATAATGCTTGATATAGGCAATATCAACGGTGAGGTCTGCACTACTGAGCAGTGAGTACTCTGTGCAGATTATGTACTTGTACTATTTGCTGTATTCTGTACAAAGTAGACTCCCCTCTCTGCATATCGCTATGAAGTCGGAACCAAGGGCCGTCAATTTGGTCTGCACGGGTCCCTCCACATATTGCGAGCCGTCGGATTCATCTGCCTCCGAATGTTCTTGGCTCTCGAATCAGTACTCGTAGCAAGCGTGCAGAAAGGAAAAAAGACAAGTGAGACAGCTGCAGTGTCTTCCGTGGCTGTCAGCAGTCGTATGGCAAGTCAGACTGCTCGGCAGCGAGACCCGTGAGTCGATAAAGGCAAAGGGCAAGGCAAGGGCAAATGAGGGGAAGCGCCAGCCACCGAAATAAGCCCACGCCCAGCAGTTGATATTCACTATTCCAAAGAGAATAGAGAATAGAGAGTACCACTACACACACTGAAGAGGGGATACGGTTGGTTCATAAACGAAGGATTCTGCAACCCCGGACAATGAAGAACCCCAGACACCAAGACCACCAAGACTCAAGACACCAGCCCAGCAATGCCCAGAGAGGAGAATCGGAGCACATCGGCCAACAGACTGCCACAGACTGGCCATGTGTTGTAGACGTTTTTCTCTCTCTTTCTCTCGAGGAGAAGAATTCAAGACGGCAACATCACGACGCGAATAGTACCCAAGACCGGCCAAGAAGGATTCAACTCACTAAAACGGCAACGGTCCTTTTCTGTGATATCCGGGGAACCGTTGGTAGTGTATTCATTCAACTCGTCCTTTTCTCTGGTTTGTCTTTTGGTTTGTCTTTTTGTCGTGCTTTGATTATGCTTGTCTTGTAGGGCGCTAAGTACTGTGTACCCGAGTGAAGTGATTATAGCACCAATGACAGGACAAATTATAAGTACCCACTACTTCCGGCCTCAGTCTCTCCGCCTTTCGCTTCCTCTTTTTCCTTTTCTCTTCTTCGTCCTTTTCTCTGCTGCAATTTGCACTCACTGCATACTGGATGCGTACTAGCCGGCCTCCGCACTTGACTCTTTGGGGGCTAGGAGCACAAGCCGGGGTTGTCTGAAGCAAAGGAATACTCTGTAATACTCCGTGGTCATCGTATGGGACAGCGCCAATAGTAGAGCGGCCCACCATTCTTCTTCTCGTGCTCCCTCTTTCCCCTAAAATTACAGGCAATGCGCCTAAACCCGCTGTAATTACAGTGGACAGAACACGCGCATGACCCCAGGCGATTGATAAATTGCATGGCGTTTAGTGCACAGCGCCAACATTGCGCATTTTCCGGGGGAAGCAAGGGATCATCTGATTAGTATTATCGCTTTGTAGACAGCTTTTGGCCACTCTCTTACAATGTATTTTACAGTTATGTCAAATGCCATGTCTTTCTTCCTTTGATGCTGTCGCTAGTTCCTTCCCTGAGATTGCCTCCCAGCTGTCAACGTGTTGCGCCTTCCTGAAGCATCTTGTAGCAACAACTCGACAGTCTCTTTCCTGTATCTCCTCTCAACTGTCATATATACCCATCGTTCCTTCCGTTTATTGGTTACTCCGTGCGTAAAGAAGGGAAAGTCATACTCTGTACTCATCCCCATCCTCTTTCCTCTCTTGTCCATCTCTCTCACTTCTCCTCCTTCTGAGAGTGGACGACCCACTTTTGATTACCCACCCACACAACCACCCACAAAACTGCACGCACCACCCCAAACTACACCCAAGACGCAAGTCGCACCTGCCATGCCTTTGCTTTTGCTCTCCTCTACAAAGTACAGTATGCCGCCCAGAACAGAAAGTGCGTGTCCACTAGCCGAGAGTTTTCTCGAGGCTGTTCTTGGTCCCTTCCCCCTTCTCCTCCAGTCCCCCTCAGTCTCTCCAGACTCCGTACTTTCCCATTCTCTCGCTTCTTGGATCCTCACACCCCCGACACCCTTGCTCGTGCCTTCCCCATACATTTGCCATTGCCCCGTCTCCTTCCTTCTTTTGTCTGTCCCCAGTCTTTCCTCTGTACCTCTTTCTCTCTCTGTACCTCTACTCACTACAGCACTCAACCTCTACCACACCCTCTGTACCCGCCACTCTCCACACTTTGCTCTTTTCTCTCCCTTCTTCCCACACTTTAACCTCTCCCCAGTACTGAGCACTCACTCAAGCCATTCAAGACGCCCACCACCGACTCTTCCCTGACTCTCCCATATCCCGTCTCCATCGTCAACCTCCTTCTTACATCCACTTTTCATTCCTCACTCTCAATCTACTTCCCACATCGCATACATCACAGCCTCGCCGACACCTCGCCTTCGCCATGGACTGATTTGCGCCGTCCTGCTTTTGTCTTTTGCTCTGTTATTATTCTCGCCGTGTCGCCATATCGTATCGTACCGTATCGCATCGTCGCTGGCTCTCATTATCTCGTCTTCTCATCATCTTCTCCAGACTCGTGTCGATCACCAACCCGGACACGACAGGTCACCGGATCGATCAGTAATCTTACATTCTACATCGGACATCCTCTCACCGGAAGCCGACGACGTCTTGTTCACAGTTATTCATATCCCGGCCAGGAACGGATCGGAACACTCAGCCGCGGACGACATCACGCCAGTCGAACAGTTCGTCGCTAAGACGGGTACCCGCGTCAACAGCCTCGTCACGCCATCATCATCAGCAGCATCATTCTTGAACATTGAAACCGCATCCGACGACATCACTTGTGCTCACGCCCTCGATGCGCCCACTATCGTCGCGTCTTGACAAGCGCTTCGTCTAGACCACGGCATCATCGCTTGCAACGGCAGTCTCCAACTTTTTGGACTTCTCTGGACATTGAACTTTCGACTTGACGGAACTTCTACGCCCACAGCTCGGTCCGCCAACAACGTAGTACCGTCTGCTGTACTTTTGCAACCCTTATTTTTCTTTTATTTGTCTTGGATATCGCCTTACACAGGCCACCACATCACAATGACGGTCTTTGCCATGGGCTGGCGAAGGCCCGACAACATTGCCGGCTCGTCCGCACAGGCAATCATGGTCGGGTTCTTCGTTGCTACCGGCGGCCTTCTCTTTGGCTACGACACCGGCACTATCAGCGGCATCCTCGCCATGGACTCCTTTCTCTACAAATTCGCCGGCGACGGCAAGACAATCCCCCTCACAGAACCAACACCATCACTCACAGTCAGCCAGCAAGCAACCATCATCTCCATGTTGAGTGCCGGCACAGTCTTTGGTGCCCTCTTTGCGGCACCCTTTGGCGACCTCTGGGGCCGCCGGAAATCACTGATTGTGTCCATCGGCGTCTTCGTCTTTGGCGTCATCTTCCAGATCTGCTCTACCAACATTCCTATATTACTCGTAGGACGGTATGTACACTGCCGTGATCACACTGTGAAATACAAATCTAACTTTTTAGCTTCTTCGCCGGTGTTGGCGTGGGCACAGTGTCTGTTTTGGTGCCTCTCTACCAGTCCGAGATGGCGCCCAAATGGATTCGTGGTACACTTGTGTGCGCCTACCAGCTATTCATCACACTAGGGTTGCTGGCTGCGTCCATTGTCAACCTATTAACCTACAAGATGCACGGTTCTGCATCATACCGCATCCCCATGGGCCTGCAGTTGAGCTGGGCCTGCATCCTGTCTCTGGGTCTGCTTGTGCTTCCAGAGACGCCGCGCTACCTTGTCAAGCGTGGCCAAAAAGAAGCCGCTGCACTGTCGCTCAGTCGCCTGCGGCGTCTCGATATCACACACCCGGCCCTCATCGAAGAGCTGGCCGAGATCATCGCCAACCACGAGTACGAACTGGCCCTCGGCCCGGATACGTACAAGGACATCTTTTTCGGCTCGCCACACCTGGGCCGCCGCACCCTCACGGGCTGCTGTCTACAGGTCCTCCAGCAGCTGACCGGTGTCAACTTTATCATGTACTACGGTACCACATTTTTCCGCCAGGCCGGCCTCGGCAACGCCTTTTCCGTCTCGGTGATTGTCAACGTCGTCAACGTCGTGTCGACGGTCCCGGGCCTCTTTGTTGTTGAGTCCTGGGGTCGGCGTAATCTGCTGATGATTGGCGCCGCTGGTATGGGCGTCTGCCAAATACTCATCGCAGCCTTTGCCTTGGCCGCTCCCATCACCATGCAGCAAACATCGATGCAGATCCTGGTCATCTTTATTTCCATCTACATCTTCTTCTTTGCGGCTTCGTGGGGCCCCGTCACATGGGTTGTTACGTCCGAGATCTTCCCGCTCAAAGTGCGTGCCAAGTCCATGTCCGTCTCTACGGCAGCGAACTGGGTGCTCAACTTTGGCATTGCCTACGGCTCGCCGTTCATGGCCGGCGAAGGCAAGGGCTCAGCCGAGCTAGGCACGCGCGTCTTCTTTGTGTGGGGCTCCTTCTGCATTCTTGCCGCCGTCTTTGTCTACTTTATGGTCTACGAGACGAGCAAGATCAGCCTGGAGCAGATTGACGAGATGTACGAGCGGGTGCCGCATGCATGGAACAGCAAGTCGTTTGAGCCCAGCTGGAGTTTCCAGCAGATGCGCGACTTTGGCTTCTCTGAGAGTGGTATCCCAGGCGAAGATGCGGACGGCGCCAGCCAGCGCACTGGCGACAGCCTAGACGGCCACACTGGCCCGCCGCCAGTATACACGCCCCATGCCCACACAGCTACAGCAGTAGGGACAGGGGCAGGGGTCGCCACACCACCAGCATCAAACGATGCGTCCTCTACAATAGCGCCATACAATAATGGCCGGAACCGACTACGAGCAAGCCAACAAGCGCCCACCTCAGCAGCACGCGGCGACACAAACAGCAGAGGCACAGTAACATCGGCTGCACCGTCATCGACCATCTCATCAGCAGCATCAACGTCGGCGTCGTCGTCGTCGTCAGTCGCTGACAACAAGATGTTGGCAATGATGGGCAACGTCGATCTGTCCTACTAGTTTACGAGTCTTTCGAGTGGCAATACCACCATGCTGTCTATCACGTCGACATACCCTTACGCCTAATACTTGCTTTCATCTACGACCAGCGTGCTGTTTCTTTATTTCTCTATTTGTTTCTTTACTTATTCATATTACGGGCTTCACTATCGGATTTGGGGTTTTCTTGCTCATACTCGGCACCGGCGAAACACAAAAAATATCATGTGTCTTTTTGATATCACCAGGGGTTATTTGTTTATCTTGTTTATCATTTATTTGGGCTATTTGGGTATCTTGGATCTTACGAGTTGTGTTTTTATGCCTTTTTGTTTACTGCTTTATTCTGTTATTTGCTACCATTACGAACATACCCGATACTGCTGCCGTCACTAGTTGGTTGCTTTCTGGCCCCTTTATTTCATATTCCCCTATTGGTTTCACTCATGTTTGCATATATCCGAGTCTTGGGTATCAACGTTGTCTTTACGTTATTATATCATCACATCTATCAACTATTACTTATTATCACTCATTATCATTACTTGTCATTGCCTGTTTGAGTTGATTTATTGCTTGTTTAGTCTATATTGGCTCTAGCAGTGGCAATGAGACGTCGGCAGGAGGCATCTGGCAGCCTTGAAGGCATATTACCAGCGGAGAGAGCAAAAAGACGAGAGATCACTCTTCTCTCCATCAGATGGCAATGATAGCCTCAAGGACACGGCCACACGGCAACTCATCGCCACGCAAGGCGGGCAGGATCACGGAGCAGGAATACGGATGACTATCAATGTCCATCATTACCTCCTTCCCTCCTCGCCTACGCCACGACCATGCCACTGCTACAGCACCAGTCTATCAGTGCACCAAGATTGTCGCCGCACGCCACTGCTGCTCTTGCCCAGCTGCAAGACTATCTACACCCCTATCCTCCTATCCGTCTAAGGCTACTCGTATCCTGTTTGCCTCTTCGTTTCTTGTTATCGAGTTTTGGGGGCGTTTTGGACATCACGGATCATCAAGCTACGATATAAAACTCTTCTTGGTCACAACGTGCTTACTGTTTGCCTCTGCTTCTGCCAGCTTTTGTCCGTCTTCAGGCCCATGCGTATGATGATCGACAGTTCCAGGCATGAAAAGAGAAATTCTCGCCCGCTGTCTGCGGGTGTCACCAGAGGCTAGGATCGACTGCACGCACGGCTATTCCGGCATCCATCTCTTCCGATGTGCACCCCAGCCTGAGAATTGTTGAGGATTACAAAACGACCAAAATCTAGGGTCTTAAGTCGTGTGGCTGCCAGCATCGCTTACAGCGGCCAATGGCTGCTCTGACAGCGGTGCAACTGCGGCCGCTATGCCGGCAATGGCCATAGCAGTGCCACACTATCCACGCATGCACCTTTCATTTATTTACGATGTCAATAAGAGAGGTGGGAGATGTCTGTCATGATACTTGACAGCAAAGGAAAACTCGCCACCGATTGCCATGTCCGTGTCTCTGGAGCACGGGACAGGATCACCAGTATTCTCCGGTGTGCCATGATGTCGAGATGGGATGCATACCCGGCTGGCAAGAGGAGGCAAGACGAGCCCTACGCTTGACAGCAAGAGGACCTTTTCAGACATATAAAATACAATATAAATCTGAATAAAACATATATTAATTGTCAACGACCCCAAGACGTCTTCGGCCCGCTCTGTGCTCTGGTCCAGTCAGATCCAGTCCAGCATCGCAGCTCGACCCCATTAAACGGGCCTATATGGCATGATGGTACATGAGAGGGGTGTGTTTTTAGACGAGTGTTGTACTCTGACCTTGGCCGAGTGTGTTCTGGCGGCTGCTGTCTACCCGGACTTGGTCTGTCGTGTACAGCTACAACCTCGCAATCCTTCACACCCTCTGCTGCAGGCACCTGCTGGCTTTCATGGATCGCGTGTAGAAATGTGCCTCTCTGCATGAGGCCTGCATATCGGCTCTTTTATTTACCTGGCTCGGAACAACTTGAGGTCTGTTGGTTGTCTCTTGGGCAGTTGTGAACGTCGTGGACCTATACAAGTCCAATGCACGCCGATGCATCCCGCTACCCCAACTTTTGTTATGAATGCATGTCTTGTTATTTGTGCTCTTTGTCAGATAGCTTGTGTGCTCATCGGTCCTATTCTTAGCCTCTCCTGTCATCTCTGTTCTTCCATTTTGCTGACAGGAGTTGTGCACTCAATATCGACAAGGCTGGAGATGTAGTATGTCTCATATGTCATTTCTCGCTACCAGATACAGCCCTTGACAGACTATGCCCCCTGTCCACACCACCTCTTTGGCCAGTTTGTTTTTCAACATTGTCTATGCGTAATATTTATGTTTATCTTGACGCATCGTGGGCGGTGTTGTGCATTCTACGTTGTCCATTCTTGGGATGTCCGACATCTGCGGGCCGAGTCAGATGCTGTCCGACCTCTCTTGATCTCCGCTCCGTATATCTGCGTGCCGCCCCCGGATTCTGCCCTCCTCTCATTATTCCCTTACCCCGGATTCTCCTGATCACTTCTTGATGCATTCCTTTTCAATAAGCACTTTAGCACCTCCATCTATACTCTCTATTTTTGACGGCATTAGCTAAGCTTTCTGGGCTGAACTGGTTGCCACCGTGCCTGACCATGTTGTGCATACTTTATGTTATCCCCGTGCATATCTTTTGCCACCGTTGTGTGATTTGCTGTCTGTCTGTCTATCCCAACACTGATTGCTCTGTTCTTTGGATGACTCGGATTCGTCTCAAACATGACATGCCAAACACTTGATCCGTGCTCCTACCGACGAACCGAGAGCGGGGAATCATGACGGAGTGTCGCCTCCAGGTGCCAGCAGCGAGCCGCAGTCCGCAGAGAGCCCCAAGGGTTTATTCCGGCCGATGTTAACAGCAAATAGGTGAAGATGTGACGGGTGATGACTGTGCATATTCACATGAAAACAGCCCTGCCAGCCCGCCTCGATGTGATGCCCATGCTGGTACTCGGCGGGACTTTTATGAGTGCAAGCAGCCTGCATACAGCACATGGATGCTACTCAGATGCCTTATTCCTGATATGCACTTTAATGCCACTCGCGCCAATCAATCCACGGACACTCTAACCGTCAACCCCCATCCTCTTTATGCCCGTCAACGCAACGCTCTCCACGATGACTTGGCACTCCTTCGGCATACATCGTAGTCCGCCATCCAAGTGCATTCTTGTGCCATATGCCTTTATCCAAGCTTTATCTTTCCGACACTTCATACTTCGTAACTACAATGCATCGTACAATAGGCATTGCAGGTGAAAAAATAGAGACGGCACCAGACTGACATGTGTGCCTGGTGGAGGCCAATTGGAGAGTGTGGGTGTAAGTGGACAATTGTGGGGCTTCCCCTCCTTTTCTGATCGGCCCTTTGTTTAAAATAAATATTTAATTTAATTATATTCTCCTCAAAGCCTCTCCACATCCATACCCCAGTCACGCTTGCAATTCCCCATGGGCGAGTTTACGCTTATTTTTGTTTCTGTTTATGAGAAATTATCCGAAATCAATTGCAAATATCGTCGACTTCTTCACTTTGATTCTCATCAAAACCTCGCTGTATTTCTCGCTGATTTACACTGGCACCCAAGACTGGTTGCGTGTGCATGGAACTTTCCGGCTCTCCAACAGTACCTACCCCATGCCTGTACCATCTGTGGGGTAGCATCGTGCTTGTCTCGTGGAATCACAAGAGAAAGAGGAAAGAGGTCATCGGCGCCTTCCTCGCTGTGCTTAACATCGGCTTACCTTGATGGCAGCTCTTAGTCATCATACCAACATCTCATGATGCTCGATGTTGGCTACAAAGTTTAACGGCGACAGTCTTTCTAACGGTAAGCTGCGCTACGTCCTTTTTGCCCGTTTTGATCTGATCTTATCGTTATCTTTCGATCTGTTGGCTGTTGCCACGCATTTGATCATGAAATCGCAGCCCAATAGCATCTAATTTGAACGTGTATCGAAGCAATAATGGCGCAGTCATGTGCCATCACATCTTTTCTATCCTCTTACTTCCAATCATGCTTAAATTAAAGTACTGCAGGTCGGATCTCGCAACGGCTGTGGCGGGCTCAGCATCGGCTTGCATCCGCCATTGTGGCTGGCTTTCCATCTCATCCGAGCTGTGATCCAGAGCTTTGATCTTTCACCTGCTCTTTTTCTACATCTAGATCATGACATTCTTTCATTCTTTCATCTCGTATTCTCAACTTGATCACTATTTCTACTTGACCTGCCAGACCTTGTTTAGTGGACTTGCAAAATCAATCGGCTGGGCAGTGGCTCTCGGAAACATCCGAGCAAAGTCAAGAGTTCAAAACTGAAGAGAAATCGGGAAGCTAAAGGTCAAGAAATATAGTACAATAACAAGAAAGTCAAGAGCGAACAAGCACACTGACAAGCATAACCAAGAGCAAGCTCAGCATTGGCTGCCAAGCTATGCCAAAGTGGCCCTGCGCCGTTAAAGTTAAAACATGCTTGTCTACGGAGAGTATCTCGTGATGGATCGGCACTCGCAGTGGAGCACGCACGCCGTCTCGGCGTTTCTACTCGATTGCTTTCTTCTTTGAGCTAGAGTTGAGCTTTGAGCTTTTTTACTTTAGTAGAAGAAGAGTTGTTTTTGCTGCTTCTAGCTTCTTTTGTTCATTCCGCCCTTGCAATGCCGTTCTACTCAGTAGTACTCCATACCTTGTGTATGACAGCCCGTGGGGAACGAATCTCCCCAAGTCATAGGATCAAGACCAAGAGATGTGGCACTGCATAAACCTGGAGGATTGAGCGGCTAAGACGATGCACTTTACACAAAAGAAACACAAAGAAACAAAATACAAACAAAAAAGAGACAAGAAACATCACAAGATCGGCTGGAGCTACTCATTTGCCTGCCTTGCCTTGCTGTGCCACTACTTTGTACTTGCCCAGAAGCCAGGAATCCCTGCCACCTATCGCTCGCGGTCTGTGCCTCGCGTCATATGGCAAACACAAAGTCAATTCAAGAAGTTATTCCCGTAGCCAGGTCGTCGACGACATGAATGGCCAGCTGGGATCACGACCATACGACGACTGACTAGAGATCTAATTTAAACCCGCTGCAGGTGTGATTAGTATTGTTGTGGTTGGTAGTATTGTGCTTCTCCATAGTCTGGAAATAACTCTAAAACTCCAAATCTTTCACCACAAAAGTCCGCTGCTGCATCGGCATCACACCGTTTTCACGATCAGATGCTGGCGCTAGTACCAAGACATGTATTACATAATTAGTCTCCTCGGTCTCGTCTGAGATGCATGCGCCAGAGACGGCTCAGATCGTGCCTTCCTGTGCAATTAAACTCCGCCTTACTCATCTCGTCGTGCAGCTGTCGACAGAGTCGTGCCGACGATTCTGCCGCAGGCATTGGCAGGCAAACAGGGAAGGAGTGAGTGATAGTTTACAAGTACATTGTCCAAACAGGCAAGAGTGAGAATTAGGCGTAAAAATATCTGAAAGAAAGAGCGGCCGAGTGACCACTGTAGAGCTCCGACTTGGCAGCCGCGACCGACACCTCAACCCCAAAAACGACCAAAAACGACCTCAATTCGACCAGGGATCGTCATCGACACCGTCATAGTTTGCACAGAGGGTCGCTCTTTCCCCATTTCTTTAATTTCTTTTCAGCGAGAATTACACAGCGGGAAGGTACAGCTGGAGTAGTACCTATTTTAGCAATTAATGGTAGCTCCAGAATAAATAGAATAATACAACAGATGATGGGGAAATCGGATGCCGCCCCATCCCCATCTTCCCCATACTACCAGTCACTTTGGACATCGTCACGAACCTTGCTCCACGACAGATGACAGGCCAGCCAGCTGTGAGACACAACGGTGCTCGAGGTTATGTGCTCATCTTGTAACAAAAGCTATGACTCTAGAGCAATCACGATGAGAGTAAGTAAAAAGTCAACAGGCGACGGATAGAAAAAAGACCAGATGAAAAAAGGACAAAAGAAAGACAAAAGAGACCAACAAGGATAAAAAGACACCACAAAAAGAAGAGGAAATAGGAAATAGGGAATAAAGAAAGAGGAAAAACACCGGCTGACCACGCCAGACATCAAGATACCCCGGCCTTTGTGCCTCCACAGCTGCATGCCGCCCAAGCTTAAATACCAGCCGTCCGTCCTCTCTGGCATCGGCTCGACTTGATCTGCATCTCACGACAATCTCTTGATCATCTGGTAATCTCTTGCCATCCTTTGAACATCTTTGGCTTTACCTGTCACTCGTGCTGCCTGGCAAGTCAGTAACTCTGATCACTGCCATCCCTCTCCAGCACCACATCATCTCCCCCTCCACAATGGCTTCAATGGCAAAGGCTGTCGTGGCTGCTGCCATGCTGGCTGCCCCGGCACTGGCTGCGTCTGCCACGGCCACCTCTGAGCGCGCCATCTTCACTGTGCCTGCCGCTGCGGACTTGGGCCAGAACCTGTTGCCCTGGGTCAACGACCCGGCGGCCAAGGACCCCCAGGCGCTGTGTCCCGGCTACAAGGCCACCCTCGTGACTGGTGGCAAGCGTGGCGATACCTCCGGCTCGGCCGTCGGCACCTCGTTCACTGCCAACCTCGACCTTGCCGGCACTGCCTGCAACGTCTTTGGTAACGATGTCGAGCACCTCACTCTGACCGTCGACTACCAGACCTCGGACCGTCTGCACGTCGGCATCGTGCCCCGCTACCTCGGTGCTGAGAACACCACCTGGTTCATCCTGCCCGAGGAGCTGGTCCCCAAGCCCTCTGGCAGCGCCACGCTGTCTGTCCCGGCTGCTTCGGCCACCGCGACCACCCCCAAGAAGATTTCCGCCAAGGAGAGACGCACCGGCTCTACCAAGCCCGGCAGCGGCTCGTCCGACTCGGACCTCATCTTCTCCTGGGCCAACGAGCCCACCTTTGGCTTCACCGTGACCCGCAAGTCGTCTGGTGATGTTCTCTTCTCCACTGCTGGCAAGAAGCTCGTATTCGAGGACCAGTTCGTTGAGTTTGTGTCGCCTCTGCCCGAGAACTACAACCTCTACGGTCTGGGCGAGGTCATCCACGGCTTCCGCCTCGGCAACAACCTCACCCGCACCATCTACGCTGCTGATGTCGGCGACACAATTGATGCCAACATCTACGGTCACCATCCCTTCTACCTGGACACCCGCTACTACGACAAGGCCACCGGCAAGTACGTTGCCGATGCCGTCGAGGCCTCCACTGGCAAGTCAGCCTGCAAGTCCACTGGCTCATACACCTCGTCCACCCACGGTGTTTTCCTGCGCAACGCTCACCCCCAGGAGATCGTGCTGAACGCCGAAGGCATCACCTGGCGCACTATTGGTGGCAGCATTGACCTGTACTTCTACTCGGGCCCCAGCGCCCCCGATGTCATGCAGTCCTACCACCAGACCACCACTGGTCTGCCCGCCATGCAGCAGTACTTTACCTTTGGCTTTCACCAGAGCCGCTGGGGTTACCGCAACTGGACCCACCTGCAGGAGGTTGTCGACAACTTCAAGGCCGCCGACATTCCCCTCGAGACCATCTGGAGTACGTCAATCCCCTAAGAATCCATACAATGAGAATGAAAATACTAACATATCAGCCGACATCGACTACATGAACCAGTACCGTGACTTTGAGAACGACAACAACACCTTCAGCTACGAGGAGGGTGCCGAGTTCCTGGCCAAGCTCCATGCCAACGGCCAGCACTACGTCCCCATTGTCGACTCGGCCATCTACGCCCCCAACCCGGAGAACGCCAGCGATGCCTACCCTCCCTACGACCGCGGTGTCGCTGCTGACGCTTTCATGCTCAACCCCGACGGCTCGCTCTACATTGGTGAGGTCTGGCCCGGCTACACCGTCTTCCCTGACTGGATCGGCGCCGTCCTGAACGGCACTGGTGCCTTCAAGTGGTGGGCCGACGAGTTTGTTGAGTACTACAAGAACATTGCCTTTGACGGTATCTGGATCGACATGTCCGAGGTCTCGTCCTTCTGTGTTGGCTCTTGCGGTAGCAAGAACCTTACCCTGAACCCCGTCCACCCCGGCTTCCAGCTGCCCGGTGAGCCCGGCAACCTCGTGACCAACTACCCCGAGGGCTTCAACATCACAAACAGCACCGAGGCTGCCACTGCATCATCTGCTGCGGCTGCTCAGGCCACCCCCACCCCTGTGTCCAACAGCACCACCACCTCGTCGACCTCGACCGAGTACCTGCGCACCACGCCCACTGCTGGTGGCCGCAACATCAACTACCCGCCGTACGTCATCAACAACAACCAGGGCATCGACCTGGCTGTCCATGCTGTTAGCCCCAACGCCACCCACCACGGCGGCTTCGTCGAGTACGACACCCACAACCTGTTTGGCCACCAGATCCTCAACGCCACCTACAACGCTCTGCTGGCCGTCATGCCCGAGAAACGCCCCTTCATCATCGGTCGCTCGACCTTTGCCGGCTCCGGCAAGTGGGCTGGTCACTGGGGTGGTGACAACACCAGTCTGTGGGCCTACATGGTCTTCTCCATCTCGCAGGCTCTGTCCTTCTCCGTCTTTGGCGTGCCCATGTTCGGTGTCGACACCTGCGGCTTCAACGGCAACTCTGACATGGAGCTCTGCTCGCGCTGGATGCAGCTGTCGGCCTTCTTCCCCTTCTACCGCAACCACAACGTCCTGGCCGCCATCCCCCAGGAGCCCTACGTCTGGAGTGCCGTCGCCGAGGCCTCGCGCACTGCCATGGCCATTCGCTACAGCCTGCTGCCGTACATGTACACCCTGTTCGCCGAGGCCCACAGCACCGGCTCGACCGTCATGCGCGCTCTGGCCTGGGAATTCCCTAACGAGCCCTGGCTGGCCAACGCCGACCACCAGTTCCTGCTGGGCCCTGCTCTGCTGGTCACTCCTGTTCTGGAGCAGGGTGCCACCTCCGTCCAGGGTGTCTTCCCCGGCGCCGAGAGCAACACGCTGTGGTACGACTGGTACAACCAGACCGCTGTCGACAAGTCGTGGCTCACTGCCGGCAAGAACGTCACCATTGAGGCTCCTCTCGGCCACATTCCCGTGTACGTTCGCGGCGGCTACGTCCTGCCCCTGCAGCAGCCCGCCCTGACCACCAAGGAGTCGCGCGCGAGCCCCTGGAACGTCCTGGCCGCTCTGGACGGCTCCGGCTCGGCTTCCGGTGAGCTGTACCTGGACGACGGCGAGAGTCTGAACCCTGCCACCTCGAGCTGGGTCGAGCTCGCCGCCTCGGCCGGCTCCCTCGTCGCTACTCCCCAGGGCAACTACTCGCCCGACTCGCCGCCGGCCCTGGCCAACGTCACCGTCCTCGGTGTCGCCCACAAGCCCCGCAGCGTCTCGTTCAACGGCGCCGCCCTGGACAGCAGCGACTGGACCTACGCCTCGGAGCGCCTGCACGTCACCGGCCTCGACGCCAAGACGAGCAGCGGTGCCTGGGACAGCAAGTGGACTGTGTCCTGGAAGTAAGCGCTTTGATTGTGACGTCGACAGCGAAACAACGAAGAGAGTGTGGAGAACAAAAATGTGAAAAAAGAAAACGGAGATTTTTTGGTGACAAGATTTTGGAGTTTTATTTTTTTGTTAATTGTCAAGGGGCTTACATGCGTCTTTCGCTTCTCGTACATACTTTTTTACCTTCTATTCAAATTTAATCCGTATTGTTTAATCATATCTGAACATTCATCTTGTGCTTATTGATAGTAGTTTTAGTTTTGTTATATTTACAATGCAATTATCTTTAAATCTTACAAGCCCGTACTTGAGCCAGTTCCTCCATTTCCAGGACAGAACATTACTTAAGTTAAATCAGGTTCTCGTTCTGCCGCCGCAGTTCGTCGCGGAACGCATTGCCCGACGAGCCGCCCTGGTTTGTCCGTCGCCGCGTCTCGCTGCTAAAGTGCTCCTCAGTCGGCGTTCCAGCCAGACTGTCTAGCGCATCGCTGTCGCGGCGCGGCCGCTCCGGGGCGTCCCACTCGTCGTCGGACAGGTCGAGCGTCAGAGGGGCCCTCTCCTGGCGCTTGTTGTACTCGCTCTGGTGTCTCTCCTCGGCCTCTGTCGGCGTGTCCCGGTACGGCGCCGTCCGCGACATGCCGTAGTCGTCATAGTCCTCGTCGTCGCCGTGGCTGCTGCTGCCACCGCTGCGGCTGCCGCGATCTTGCAGAAGAATGGCGTTCTTGCTGTCCAGGTCCGCAGCGGCTGTCCGCTGCCGGCGCGAGCGGCCGATGCCGTAGCCATTGCGGTTGAAGCGCGAGCGCGGGCGGATGCTGGCAATATCGATGTGCCGGTGGTGCTTGTTGTAGTAACAGGTGCCGAGCACCATGGCGACGCAGAACAGGAAGACGGCCGGCAGGCCGATGTAGAGGCCAGCACCGTCGGGGAGCTCGGCCGGCTTCTGGCGGTAGGGCTCCTTCTTGGCGACGTGGACGATGGGGCCCTGCACGCGCGTGGTGGTGTTGCGGCCGGAGAGGTAGGACATGGAGATGCTGATGTTGACGCCCTTGGACGAGTGGCCCTTAAGCAGGGACTTGCTCACAGTCCATGCGTAGTAGGACGAGGCCGCAGCCAGGGTGTTGGACTGGAAGGCCTGGGTTGTGGTGTTGCCTGTCGATTCGTTGTAGTAGTTGCCGGTCAGGGTAACGGTCGCGTTGGGGTAAAACAAGAAGTACTTGGAGTCCCAGGTGACTGTAAAGTTAGTTGTCATACGTTTGAGTGCTCCTAAGACCAGTGGACTGACTGTAGTATGTATCGCCGGCGGTGAGGTTGCTGCGGTCCGAGGGCACACAGAACGGGGCCAGCGTGCCGTTTCTATTGTTGCACACGGGGAACGAGCCGGCGCCATTCTTGTTCGTTGCCTTGGGCTGTGAGGTTGTCGTGGCCGTGCCTGATGTAGTAGGCGTGGCATCAACCACAGTGGCAACGCCGCTGATTGTCGTCAGGGCAGGGGTCACGGTCTTGGCAACGCCGTCCGTGCCGACTGTCATCCAGGCGTCTGTGTTGTAAGTCGTGGAGGATGTCGTGTCTGCCCGGGCTGCGATTGCTACCGGTGTGGGCGAGGCGCGGACTGCACCGGCCGTAGCCAGGAGCACCGCTAGTAAACGATGCGAGTACATTGTGAGTTGTGTAGTTGTGCAGTAGAATATAAGAGTTCGAGTTCGTGAGAAGGGACCAGTCGAGGTTGGCGAAGATGGAAGCGAGGGAGGTCGAGACCAGGTCGCGTCTTCGTTCGGAGGGTATGCCTTTCTAACAAGAGCAACTGCCGGGCTCTTGCATGCGAATTGGGGTATTGAAAGAAGTCAATGGCGGTTTAAAGCAGTTGAGGCTGCAAAGATACTCAAAGATACTCGTTGGATCGAAGCGAATCGGGCCAACGCCAATGCTAACGAGTTTTCACCAACGAAGCAAAGGACGTGAGTAAGTAGCGGCGGACTAAAAGAGTGTCGAGTATAAGCGATGTTGAACGAGCGTCGTGGAAGGCGTAAAGCGTAAAGAAAGACAGCAAGACGAAGAGCCGAAAAGACAGGAGACGAGAAGAAGAGAGACGAGGTCCAAAAGTCAGGAAGAGAAGACGCGATCCCTGATTGCTTGGTTGCTTAATTACTCAATTAGGGAAGGAGCCACCCTCAGGGACACGCAGAGCCACACCTTCCCGAGCATTCCTCGATCCTTCCTTGTTGAATCGGAACGCGTGCATTGCACTTTCCTGCACTACAAGCCCCACTCCGCGCCTTCCCTTTTAATTGTTTTAATTAGTTTGCACTTTATGCCTCGCACATCGAAGCGATCGAGGTGGCTTGAGATGCTTCTTATTCTTCTACAGAGTAGTTTCTGGGAAACTCAACTGGAAAAAAGTAGGATGGCAGCTAAGAACAAGGCCTCGGATCACTTAACGCTATTCTCAAACTAGAAGGGAAACGAAACAAAGATGTCGACATCCCATATGGAAAGAGCGACCGTGACACACTTCCAGATCGAGATATTTCCACAACTTTCGTCCCATGTTAACACGGGAAGCCTCGTGGCCATTGTTGTACAAAATCGGCAATGCGAGTCGTGCCTTCCTCTTAGGTATATTTTGCAGACGTCAATGACATAGTCGAAGCAATGATGAGTAATAATCCTGAAATTAACAAATGCAATAAACCATGTAAACCTATAAACGTAGCAGAAATGAAAAACGAAACAGAGTAAACAGAAATGTAGACAGCCAACTTGAAACTATATGTACAAGATCCTTTTATGCACCAGTATAAAATCAAAACAAACAAGACCGCTTTTGTCTATCAAGCACGGCTTTCCAGTGCTCAGTGCTTGGACTTCTTCCGCTTCTTGTCCTTCTCGCCGTAGACCTTCTCGTACTCCTCGGCCACGGTCGTGTCGCCCTTGCGCTTGCCGGCCGATGAGGCCTTGCTGCTCTTGATGCTCACGGTCGTGCTGATGCTGCCCTTCTTCTTGCCGTTGGCCGTCGCCGCAGCCACCTGCTTCTCGGCCTCGACCCAGCCGGGCGTGTCGCCCTCCTCGACCTCGTACTGGTCCAGCGGCAGCGCGTTGATGAGCTCACGCTGCTTCTGGCGGATCGTCTTGCGGTGCTCGTCGTCGTCGTCGCCGAGCTCGTAGTCGTCCTCGTCGCTCTCGTCGTCGACAATGAGACCCTTCTTCGCAGCCGCATTGGCCTTGGCCTTGGCAACCTCCTCCTTGAGCTCGTCGCCAATCGACTGCGCAAGCGGGTTGAACTTGTGGTCGACCTGCTCGTCGTCGTGCACGCCGCTGGCGTTGGCCAGGGACACGCCGGTGCGGCGGGCCTGCGGCAGCTCGGCATCGACAGCAGCGGCCACAATCGTGGCAAAGTAGGCAGTGACCTTGCGCAGGATCTTGATGAACATGGCCAGCAGCTGCGTCACGGGCAGCGTGAGATCGGCGGCGACCTGGTCCATATCCTTGCGCTGCAGGCCCAGGCCCAGCAGGATGCCCTGCATGACACCGGTCAGCTCGACGCCCTTGCTGGCGTCCTTGCCGCTGGCGGCGGCCGAGCCGGCAGCCTTGGCCGGCGCGCCCAGCTTGCCGGTAAAGTACAGCACGGCAATGGTGGGGATCAGGTCCAGAATCAGGTGGTAGTCCAGCATGTTGTTGGCGTACGACTCGAGACGCTTCAGGTCAAAGGGCGTCAGCAGCGCATCCAGCTCGGCCTTGGTCAGGCTCTGGGACTTGGCGTTGCCGTCGGCGGCATCGGCAAACTTGATGGTGCCCTGGCGCGCAGCATCGCTGACGCTCAGCGCAAACACAGAGGCGAAATCGCGGAACTGGTACGACAGCAGCTGCAGGTAGCGGCGGTGGAAATCGCGCGAGAAGGCACCCAGCCACGAGCTGTCCTCGTTGGCGCTGTTCTCCAGCGGCCGCAGCATGACACATGTGTGCTCACCGGTCAGCTCGTTGGCCGTCTGGCGCAGGTAGACAGGGGAGAAGGAGGCGCGCTTCCAGAACTTGAGCAGCTCGGCAGTGACGCCGTAGCTGACACCGACGTAGTCGAGTGCGGGCGGGCGGCGCTCGGACAGGCGCGAGAACAGCGGCGGCATGGCCTGGATATCGCGGACCTTGACGTCGTCGTCCTCGAGCAGCGAGGCCTTGGCCAGCTCGGCCTGCGTGACACGGGTCATCGTGGGCTCGCTGTCGGGCAGCGTGTCCATGTCCGACTCGGACAGGTTGGTGAACTTGCCGCCGTAGTAGTCGGTCAGCAGCTCGAGAGCACGCGCACCGTAGCCGCTGCGGGTGTAGTTGGGGTTGGTGGCAATGCGCACGATACGGGCACCAGACAGCGAGGCAAAGCCGTCGTCCTGGAACTGCTGGCTGACGAGCCACGGGATCAGATCACCAGCAGGGCGCGTACCGCGGCTGAGGGCGCTGAGCACGCTTGAGCGGCTGATGCGACCTTCCAGGGCGACCTGGATGACACACAGCGGTTCGGGCAGGCGGCTGCTGTCGTCCGAGACGGGGGGCACCAGCACAAACAGCTCGTGAGCAGGCGCGTCGCTCATCAGCTGCAGGTCGTCGGGGGTGTTCTTGTAGTGGCTGGACACGTAAAGGGCAACCATCTGCTGCAGGAAGCGCTCCGACACGGCGTGGTAGGAGAACAGGGTATCACGGTTGACCTGCAGAAGCTCGCAGGACGAGGGGGCCGGGCTGCCTCCCTGTGCGCGCGGCAGCTTGGCGTCCAGGCACAGCACGTTGTTGAGCCACTTCTCGACGGTATCGCCCTCGGCGTAACGGATAGGCTCCGACAGGGTGATCTCGCGCAGCGAGCGCGAGCCACCGAGGCCGATGGCCTGGAAGTCGTCCTGGACCTTGGCGGCACGGCCTGTGGAGCGGTCGGCGACCGTGGTCTTGGCATCGGCCACCTTGGAGACCGAGGCCGAGGCAGTGCGCGACTGCTCGCGCAGCTGCTTGATCAGCTTGAGCGACAGCGAACGGCCAGTACCCTCGTAACCGTTGATGGTCGAGGCCATGAAGACGAGGTAGGGGCCCATCAGCTTGCGCACAAGGGGCAGGGGAATGGCAGCGGCCTCGTCAATGACCAGCAGCTCGGCCTGGCCCAGAACGTGGGCATCCTGGGGACGGATGTACTGGATGGTCTGGCGGTGGTTGCGGTGGATGTTGACGCGGACAACGGGCTTGTTGGCGAGGTCGGGGTTGGTGGACTGGATGATGGTGTAGTCGACGTGGTCCATGTAGCCGAGGGCATCGAAACCGCGGAAGACAAACTCGAAGAGCGTCTTCAAGTTCTCGGGCGAGGGGGATGTGATAAAGATGTTGGCATAGCCGTGTGCGACGGCCGCAGCCACGGCAACACCCATGGCCGCAGACTTGCCGCGACCACGGGCAGCCGTCAGCGCGACAGTACCCGACAGCGACTTCTCGGCGAGGGCGTCGGTAAAGGTGAGCAGGGCCTGAGCCTGGTCGAGGGTGCGGGCGAGCGGCACGAGGCTGCCGATGGGCGGGGTGTCGACAAGCGAGTCCTTGAGGTCGGCGAGCTTGCGCACGTTCTCGGACTTGCCGCTGTCGTCGTCCTCGTCGTCCTCGTCGCTCGGGGGCGGCAGGGCCTTGACCTCCTTGCCCTGCGAGATAGGCAGCACGTTGAGCTCGTCGTCGATGAACAGGCACGAGTCGCAGCCGCCGAGCGACAGGATGAAGCGCTCGTTGAAGCGCGGCACGACGTCGGAGTGGGCCTCGGTGCGGTAGCGCGAGTGCACGTCCATGCTCATGGTGTACAGCTGGCGCAGACTGGTCATGCTCTTGAGCAGCAGGATGACAATGCCGCCACCCTCGACGGTCTCGACGGTGCGGGCCAGCATGTTGGGGGTCAGGGCCTCAAAGTCCTGCAGGATGCACATGCCGTAGGTGTTGCCTAGAATCTTCTCCGTCTCCTTGTAGAACACATAGCGGATGTCGTGCAGCGTGACAAACAGCTCAAAGGGGTCGCTCTGGTTGGCCTCGCGCACGCCGCGCTTGATCTCGCTCTTGATCTTGGCCTCGCGCTTCTTGCGGTGACTGGTGAAGTCGAGCAGCTTCTTCTTGTATGCCCACAGCACGCTCTTGTTCTTGGCCGCCTGTGTCGACGACGCCGAAGCGCCGCTGGCCACGTCCATGCTCGACATGATGTAGTGCAGGTGCACGATCACGTCCTTGGCGCGGTCGCCGACGACGACGAAGATGCTGCGCTTCTTGGACTGCACGCCATTGCGGATCAGCGTCGGGATGCGGGCGTCCACCGCTTTTCGAGACATGTTGAAGGATGTGTGGGTTTGTGAGGGTGAGGGTGAGGTTGAGGAGGTCGAATTGGTGCGAATTGGGCCTGGAAACGAGAATCCTCACTCAAGATGCGCCGTTCGAGAGTGCTCCGTACTAAACAAATTTTCCTCTTGGGGACGCTCTTTCCTAGTCTTTGCCTAGGAAAATTTTGGCGGACAAGGCTATTCTGCCGGGCGGTGAAATGTGGCAGATAAGTGTATAAGTGGGTCTATTAAACCTGCGATCAACTGCATGTCAACTCGCAGCATTCTCGTGTTGATATAATGATTTACAAAGGGTGATTTGATTTGATTCAATTAAATCGATTCTGTATTTACTTGGTTCGTTTATGTAGATGCAAACTTCTTTAGAAAAGACCGGTCAAAACTGCACTACAGCGGCAGTGACGGTACTTATCAGATGGTGAAGAAAAGACGAGACGGCGAGAGAAAAAGAAAAGTAGAAAAGAAAGAGACAAAGCATGTTGAATGAATCATGAGTACTAGGATCAAATAACAAGATGATGTATTGGTTTGTGTGTTTAGATTTCGTAGTCAAGATATGCGTATCAAGGAAACGGCGTTAGGAAATGCAAAACAAGATGAGAAGACGGCAATAGGAGAAGGAAAAAGGAGCATGAGAAAAGAGAATAAGAATATGATCTAGCGTTGATACTGTACAGGAGAAATAGAAAAGGAGAGATAGAAAAGAAGATAGGAAAGTCGTGAACCGCTTATGTGCGGTCGAGCTTGCGGCGCAGCGTGCGCGTCCGCTTCATCAGCTTCTTGTACTTCTTCTTCTTCATCTTGAGCTTACGCTGGCGCTTCACGCTAATGGCCGACATCGACGGCGCCTTCTCCAGTGCAGACGGCAGCTGGTAGCGCTGCAGCTGGCGGACCATGCGCTGGTGCTGGCGCGCGTCGTCAAAGCGCATCTGGCGCAGGGCCATGCGCTCAAAGAACGACCGCGGGATCTCGGTCGTCTCAGACGCCTCGGCAGACGCAGCCGCGTTCTCGTCCAGGATCTGTGGCGTGTGCGCAACAAGCTGCACCTCGCCGTTCTCGTCGACCTTCTCCTCGATCGTCAGCACTGCCTTGAAGATGCGCGACGAGCCGGGCGTCGCGGCCTCGGCAGGGTTGAAGACAACGTCGAGATCGACCTTCATGTCGTTGCCGTTGACAATGCCCTCAATGCCGTCAGCAGCATTCTCCGCATCCATGGCGGCAGCCGACTCGGCCTCGGCCTCAGCGGCCTCCGCAGCCTGTGCGTCGGTCATCTCGGGCATCGGTGCCGGTGGCGGGTGGAACGGCAGGTATGCATCAGGCATGCTGTTGACCTGGAAGTAGTAGTCCGAGTCCGTGCCGTCGGCGTTCTTAAAGGCGACCTTGCTGGCGAGGGGGTCCTCCTCGGTAGCAGCAGCGCTGGCCTCGGCATCCTCTTCGAGCTGCAGCTGCAGCTGCTGGCGCGCATGGGCAGCCGACTCCTTGGACTGGCGGCGCGACTTGCCTTGTGGTGTCTGGTTGCCGTCGTTGACAGACAGCGCGGCCAAGGGGCCCTCCAGGTCACCCACAGCGCGCGACAGCGTGCGGATCACATCTGAGGTCTTGCCGCGGGCTGTGCGGGGCGCAAAGATAGCGGCAAAGGCGTCTTCTGTGATGATCTTGGGCAGACTGTGCGTGATGGAGATGGGGCGGTGCTGCGAGAAGAAGGCTGACAGAGCAACGCTCTCCATCGGCAGGTGCTGTGTTGACGGGACGCTGGGCAGCTTCTGCTTGATCGTCGATGCACGCGGCAGGCTGGCGGCGGCGTTGCTGTTGCTGTTGCCGCTGGCGGTCTTGCCGCTTGGTGCGGCGGCGTTGCTGCTGCTGGCGGAAGTAGACGAGCTAGAGGTGTCCTTGGCCTTGCGCTTGCGCTTGGGCGATGAAGACTTGGAGGAGGAGGCGGTCTTGGAGGAGGCGGAAGTAGAAGCCGAGGCGGCAGTGGTAGTAGTGGAGGTCGAGGTCGAGGAAGTTGATGACGAGGAGTTGGAGGGGACGCCGGGCAGGGCCTTGGAGCCGTTGTCAGGGCTGGACGGCTTGGACGACGAGTAGCGGCGCTGTTGCTGCTGGTTTCTCCGAACGGGCTGGGTCAGCTGTATTTGACCGTGGGTGGCCGACGACGACCACACGAGGGCAGCCGCAACAGCAGCCGCTGGGGGCACGGCCGTCGACGAAGCGACCACACGGCGGACTGTGGGAAGCATGGCGAACGTGAGTAGGGTTGTATAGGTGCGATAGCCGAAGTAGAGGATCGACCGGGCTGTGACAGGTCCGGGGATAGTCGGGGTCGAGATAAGCGACCGGGAGGATGTGATGTAGTGGCAGAGATGACGAGGGCCGCGAGCAAAAAGGCGGTCTCGGATGCCGTCGATAGGTTGTTTCGTCTCTCTGGCACTCGATCTGTCGTACAAGATGAGTGGCAGTTCAGAGGACAGAGGATGTGGTGTGCCGGAACGGAGAGGCGGGGAGGTGGTGGCGTGGCAGTGCGTCGGCCTTCCGGTGACTTGAGATAGAGCAAGAAAACCTGAGTGAAAATTGCTGATGCTGTCGGGCCCGTTAGGCGGGTGACTAATTTTTTTGCACCCTTTGGCCGCCTTTGGCTGTCCTGTCCGCTTATTATGGGGACTCTATGGGGGGAGGGTGGCCTGTTTTCCCGCTTTCTCGCACGTTCGGTTGGCTGGCGTTCGCTGGCGCAGCCTAGCGGGCGCTCCTGCCAGCGTCAGCCAGCGCCTACCTGTGTATGCTCATTTGCAGGCTTCTGTTTGGCTGAAACGCCCTGTAAATAGCGGAAACGGGTCAGGTGACTGCGGCAGAGTTCCACATTTAACCGACAACACAGAAGTTCACAACTCGCAACGGCAGGCGTTATGGCCTCTCTTTCCTTTTTCGATGATGAGAGCCTCGTCAAAAGTACAGACGAAGAAATGACTCCTGTCAATTATGATTACTAAACATAAAGGTCACGAAATTATAATCGAAAGTTGATACTCAGATGTAGTTGTGAATAGTTGAAATTAAACATCCCAAGAGCTCCCAATCATGTGCCCGTTTCCCGTTCCCATCGTGAAGCCGAAAGCCGGTCTTCAAAGTGAAAGTCTTGCTCAAGGATATATATATCTTCCCCATGCTGTGCGCCGGTGTGAACCCCATAAAGATAATAGACAAGAAGAGGCAGAGATACAAGACAAAAGAAAAAAACATAGCCAACAAAGTATGCGACAAGAAGTGAAGAGAAAATAAGAAATAAGAGAAGATATAGCAAAGCTGCAAGTGGCGGACATGAAAGATATGCTGACAAATGAAATGTATGTAGAAACAAGAGTCCAAAAAGAATGTTCAACGTTCAAGAAAAGAAAACAAAAGGAAATGTAGACGTGAGTGAGGGCGACGCTGAGGCGATGAGCACTGCAGTGGCCGAATTAGATATACAAGGGTATGTGGGCGTGTGACGCCGTTGTGGTGGTAGTAAGAAGTAATGTCTGCGAGATGTGTGTGGTCATCATCAGCAATGCAGTGTGCATTCGTCATGGCCAGTGGCTGTTCTTTGTGATACAGCGGCTTGGCCGACGCGGCATTTAAGGTGGAGATCTCCGGCAGTCGATGCAATTGGTGCAGTCGATGCAACGGCTCAGTTGTGTAGTGATAGGCGTGGTGTTGTACTTAGCCCATTCAAGGGAAGCCGCGGCGGTTGGGGTCCTCGTTGGGGTTGTGCTGCTGCTGGCGACGACCGTTCTCGCCGCGGGCAGTAACCCACTCGGCGTTGCCGCTCTGGCGGCCCTGGACCTCAGCAGCAAGCTTCTGGTCATCCGACGCCGATGGCCGGTTGGTGCCGCTGGGGCCGCTGACCGAGCCAGGCACCAGGCGGGTGACGGCCTGAGCAATCGAGTTGACGACGTACTGGCGCAGCTCGCGGTCCTCGTTCGAGTCCTCCTTCTCCAGGCGGAACCGCTGGTCCTTGTCCAGGTTAGCGCGGCGAAGGTTCTTGATCTCCTGCATAATGTACAGGAGAACAGCCTCGGGGCACTTGGTGCGCTCCAGAGAGTACTCGCTCTTGCGAACGTAGCGGCGGGTGACGTCCGTGGCACCGTCAATGGAAAAGGCGATGCAGTAGGACATCTTCTTGCCCCAGCCCTCGGTGTACAGACGCGGGTTGTCCCACGACTCCTCGCAGGCGTCGACGTGCACCCAGCGCTTCTGGTGGGTAGAGTACACCTCGGTCCAGACGTGGTCCTCGGCGTTCCACACCCACCGCACACGGGCACCGACAGCACGGCACAGCATGCTGAAGCAGTTGGCCCACTCGCCGCAGCGGCCGCGGCGAGTCTGCAGTAGCCGCCAGACATCGCTGTACCGAGGGAAGCGCTCGTAAGCACCGCACTGGGGGTTCGAGCAGCGGTAAGATTCGACGAGAAGGGCACCGCAGGCGCTCTCCTCAGGTGTCGGGCGAACGTTGCCCTGGCCGACTGTGAGAGAGAAGCATGCTGGGCATGCCGGGTTGTTCACCCATGTGAAGAATGACCGCTTGAACCATCTGCACTAGTTAGTATTTTGATCGAGTTAATATATGATGTTAGAAAAAACGCACCTCAGCAGAGCGCGGACAACGCAGTCCTGGTAGCCCCAGACGGGTTTCCGGCCATCGCCCAGACTCTCAGCCTCGGCGTTGAATACTTGGCACTCCTCGTCGGCCTCGCTGTAGATCCGGTCGAGCGGGATGACCTGCAGAGCCTCGTCAAGCAGGCCAGGGTTCTCGTACTTTAGCGGCGTTGTCGACAGGGTAACCAGGAGGCTGCGGAACTGCTGCTCCTTGTCGTTGGCTGCTGGTGGCCGAGGGACCACGGGCAGGTTGCGTAATGAAGAGTATGAGGGAGGAGTCGATTGTGCGTTGGAGGAAGAGGACGAAGCAAAGCTGCTGGGGCCGGGTGACGGCGAGCCGAAGCGGTCGTTGCTCTGGGATGTTAATGGGCGGCCGGGCGAGCTGGCAGAGATATCGCGAAGGTTGTTGGAGGAGGCGGCTTCCCGTGGTGATGGTGAGCCACGGCGCGAGCGCGACTCTGTGATGTGGTTTAGTCTCCGGGTGCGCAGGAGCTGTTCGAACCGCATGCGCAGGTCGTGAGCCCACTCCTCGCCGTAGTCGTCCTCGGCACCGCCAGGCGTTCTTGGCTGGTTGGCGTCCATTGTGATGTGATGTGTGTGTGTGTAGAGTGTGTTGTGTAGGTTTGAGAAAGGCGCGAAGCGTTCGACTATCAATGCCGAAGTAGCTGCTTCGTTGATTGCCTCGTCAGCGGTCCAGGTGGCAAGAGAGCACGAATCGATGTTCCAGTTGCGCAAAAGATGTCGTGTGTTGTCGGTAGAGTAGAATGGATTGGATGAGTGCAGGCGTGTGTAGCTTGTCACTTGGCGGCTGTTGTGTATATCAAATGTATATATCAGAAGCAATTATCGAGATCGAGAAGCGAGCGGACACCGTCAAGCACGGTAGGAAGAATGAGTATTAGGCGGAGTATTAGAGTATCGTGATGTTCGTCGAGGTCGGGATATCGTAGTTCAGGCAGAAGCTGAGAAGAGAGAGATATGAGGAGGATATGGAGGAGAGGAGAGAGACAAGCCGAAGGATGTCGTCGGGTCGATGTCGCAGGGGGTTATGCAGATTAAAGCAAGAGGATAGATCGAGGTCCAGTGTCGTTGCCAAAAGACAGAAGAGGAGCGTATGGGGTAGGTAAAGAGAGAAGTCGAATGTCGAATGTCAAAAGGAAGAATCGAGGTCTACGACAAGAACGACGAAAGGTGTACGAGGCAGGCAAGTAAGAGAAGAGAGAATGGAGAGGGAAAAGAGAGAGCCTGGGGGTGTGGTAGAGGAAAAAGGAATAGAGAGATACGCTTTACGCTTACAGGGCGTGGATACTGGATGGGGAAAGAGGGCGATGGGGGGTGGCAGTAAAACGAAGCGTAACGTGCGGGAAGGCACGAAGAAAGAGGGAGGAGAATAGAAGGCAGAAAGAAGAAAATAGGGAAAGACAGACCCAGCACAGGCACCAAAAAGGCAAGTGCACAGCGAGCATTACGGAAAGAGCGACCGGTAGAAAGCGAAAAGAGGCGTAAAACGGCCCCTAGCGCAGACTTGCGTGTCCTATATCAGCCAGCCAGCAATTGCTCTGCTGCCTTTCTAGCGGCTCAGGAGTCGAGAAATGGAATTCAGGATGTAATGTATGGGCTTCTACAGGTCTGTCTTAGATCAGTACAGGCGGCAGAAGCCACAAAAGGCATACGCAGCAAATAGCATTTAGATGGGGAAAGAGCGATGGGGGAGGGGTGTACGATGGAGGCGGGCGATGGCGAACAAGCGTACGTATGCGCCTCTTCAAGGAAAGAGCGACGGGCAGGCTTGCGTGGCTCTCGTTGTCTCTGCTGCTGCGCTACGCCATAGTAAGGGTACAAAGCTAGTCGTGTGCGACGAAGGATTTCCTGTTCGAAGGGTCTTGGTGGACTTTTTCCTCTTTTCGTTTCTTATTCTTATTTCTTCGTTATTTCGTTATTTCGAGTTTCTTTTATTTCGTTTCAACGCTACGTGTGTGTATGCTACAGTGACATGAATGAGAGAAATAGAGAGAAAAGCCGAAAATAAGGGTCTGCCTGTGATTGCAGCGCTCTTTCCTTTTGCGTGATGTGTTGCTTCAGAAGGAAGGTGCAGGTGTCTACGATGTACCGGTCGCGACTGCCAGATTTGCAGGTACCGCCCAGGCACCGGTCGGTGCAGGGGTACTTCCCCAGGACCAAGGCTGTCTCGTTGGTTGAAGCAATGCCTTGCATGAGAGTAATACATCGTTGTCTATTGTATCTGTACTTGCAGACGAGTCCTGACAAGTTTATTACCCATATGAAGACACTACTATTCTTGTGACAACGTTACAGATGCAATTCTCACAAACACTGACTCGAAGAGAGGCACTGCAGTCGTCACAGGCAAAATAGATGGAGCGATTCAGCGGGCAGAGAAAGAGGAAAGAGCAGATGGGGGAAAGAGACAGAGTGCAGGAGGGGTGTGAGCGCAACAGGAAAGAGGAAAGAAGGGGAAGGGGCAGTGAACGCGCGTCACTTTTGGGCCGGTCGGCCAATGGCAGCGAGGCTTGGCGGCTGCGGCAGCCTGGCCTGGTTGTCAGTGCCCGTCAGTGCCTGTTCTGGCAGAGAATACAGTGCAGAACAGCGGGCACAACGTGGAAGTTGCGTGGGTAGGCTCTGGCGAGAGCTCCACGACTACGAAATGCCAAGCGACGCTAGTCAGATCTGGATTTTGTATTTATTTTTGTAATTGATTTAATTTGTTTCGTGTATTTCTCTTTCAGCAGATTCTTCGTAGCCTGTGTGTATTTCTTTGTAATTTGATTCTTTTGTTCTCGCATTCGTACGTATTCACAGTGAGTAGAGCGTAGGGGGTAGACCAGAAACCATTTGCAGTACTGTAGAGAGCAGCACTGTACTGTTGAGTCAGTGCGTCGAGACGGCGAGATACCACTAAATCGAACTGCACGGTACCTGCCGTTTGAGGCTGTAAGCCGTCCGTCATCGATGGCTCTTTCCTCTTTCGCACACACTGCCAAGGCACTTTGGTGCCAATGCTCTCAAAGCTGGATATACAGAGTCTATTGCCAGTGTTCGTCTTCGTCTTCGGATATTCGTTTACAGGCTGCACTGATAATGAGTCTCTCTGCAAAACATCGTGAGGTGCTCTGCTCTCATAGCAGCCTGTGAGCCTGTGTCGACAGAGACAAAGGGACAGGGTTCAGATGGGCCGTGTGGAGGGCGATGACGAGGCGTAGCTGCCCTTTTGATCTGCTAGAGACTCCATTGTCTCCACTATTATCATTCAATACACCTGATTGGGTTGTCCAGTGCTGTCACTCTTACCGCACGCATGATTGGATACCCTGCATGAGGACTGGGGTGGCTGTGGCTGTATCCGCCGGATGCGCAGCAGAGTGTACTGAGTAAGTCGACGATGGAACACACAACTCGACTAGTTTCTAGTTTCTAGTCTAGTCTGCCTGTAATACGGTACGGGAAAAGAGGCACTGTCGGGTATTTTGAAGTAGTCAGGGGAGGTCACTTGCATAGCCGGCTCTAGTGTCGATGTCGATGTCGATGTCGGTGGTGATGTCTGGATTTATGTCGACAATGGCATTCTGCTCTACTGAGTACTCGGTCTGTATTCTGGATTATGTATAAGTTCGTAGAAGGTGCGGTGTTTAATTCAACATCAGTCAAGTAGATGCAGAGAACGGATGAAGTTGAAGTTTGGTTGGGTGCCAGCATGAATAATGCAAACTCTCTAGATATTGGTAAAAACTGACCACTTACAGATGATGAGATGCTCCGCAGAAGTTAAGCATACTCGTCGTCTTGTCTAGTGTATTTACACTGTAATGGATTTACACGCAGATACTTGGCTACGGACTGGTAAAGTGCAAATGAATGGCCCGACGTCTGATATCAGCCGTATCTAAACTGTATAGACTGTATCTATGATACCGCTTCATTGCCACACGTTTGTCTTTTTGATTTTGCCCTTGATTGACTTTAAGTTTACTCATATCATACAGCTCAGCCTCTTCAACGCGTCTGCAAAGGATTGTTACATCCCGTGTCAGCCAGCGATGTGTTCCTTTGTTGATTGATTTTTCTTTAAAATTTTGATTTATAATTGACCGGATTGAATACAAGACAACATCAAGGGGTAAGGCTGTGATTCAATCCATCGTCATCGGGGTCGTTTTCTGTCACAGATTCCGATCTTCCAGATCCGTCCGGTCGTCACCTTTTGTCTTGGCCTTGGCCATCGTTGCACGTACATCGTGGATGTAGACAATATACAATGTATTACGTGCCTGAACACACGTACAGTAGACGTACAAGCACAGGGCTTGATACGGCTGCTACAGTATTCGACACCGGGCACGTTGCCACTACTATACAAACAAATACGCAAGTAGAACAACTGTCAGGCAGTTGCATTGCGAACAGACGTGGTCTAATCAAACTGGAAACATGAGCAAGGACGACGACTCTCGGTATCGGTTGAGATCTGGCGATCTGCAGGTGCATACGATGTAGAGACGAATACTGTGTGTGAAGAGAAGAGGCCAAAGCACGGCGTCATGCAGCTGACGACAAGAGGCAAAGTTGCGCTGAAGCCTCGAGGCAGAAGGATTGTGGCTCGAGGCTGTGGCTACGCCGTATGTGTTTGGTATGCGATAGGCAAAGCAATGACAATGTCGCTGCCTGTGTCAAGCGTAAGCGGTGGCAAACTTTAATTTAAAGGAGTGGCAGATTGACCAGAGCAGCGACAGTGACGACAAGAGGCATGTTCTGTCAATGTTTAATAACAATAAGGGCGAGCTAGCAAGGAAGAAGCTGTGAAAATTGCAATGTAGATGAAGTCTAGCAAATAGAGTTAAGTTGGGTATGAGTTTATTGTTCATTCTATTGAATGTTCAAGATAAAAACAATATTTTGTCAATTATTACTTTTTGCATCTCGGAATATCAATCATAAATCTCAGAAATGATTCTCACATGAAGCAAAATCAGAATCAAATATCAAAAACAGATAGACTAAGAAATGCAAAGCAAATAGTGAAAATAAATTGCTATCAAAATATAGAGCAATACAATTGCCTACCAGAAATAAAAATAAATAAAAATAAATAAAACAAAATGACTGCAACAACCCAACATCGTGATATCAAAATCATCATGATTCGCGATGCAAGTGAATATCAAAATGGATCACGTGCATCTACTCCCAGACAGGCATCTGCGATGATATGTCCACGCAAAAGGGGGAATACGTAAGACGTTTGAAGACACTGCACAAAGACCATACAGGGGGAGGCTTACAATGCCAAGAGTCGAGGCTTGAAATAAGGCAAAGGCAAGTGCCAGTCAGTGTCCTGACTGCGTATGTACAGTAGAAAGAAGAAAGAACGGGGAAAGAGTGGAAGGGGCGTGTGCTCCATCGCGGTTTCCGTTTTGGTGGGTGGGCTTGCGTGGCCCTTTTGATTTTCGGAATTATTTTCGACTTTAATTGAATCCTCGGCCTCCCCCGTTTCTGCTCCTGCCCTGTGCTGGCCAAGCTTGCGCGTCTGTCGGCCAATTACCCAGACCAAAGACCCAAAGACCAGTGCTTGAGTGTGAGTGAGTCTGTGTCTTGTGGTCGCTCCTTCCTCGTGTTTGTGTGTTGGTGTCTTCCGAAACATGTCCCGATGCCTGTAGAACACAAATACGGAAGGTGCCTCCCCTAATTATCAGCACATGTAGGCATGGACCTCATGGACCTCATGGACAACTAGTGATCGATACTTTGTACAGAGCTGCATTCAGAAAGAACGATGCAACACTGGCAGGTGCAACTAACTGTCCGCCGGTCCAGGAGACGTTGCTACTGTGCCGCTGGTCTAGCCTCTCGTCAGCTTCTAGCCTGATGGCTGTTAGTACTAGCCCGCGATCTAATAGGATCTAATAAGGAAAGAGCGGCTTACATAACAACGCAACGTCAACCAAGACAATATTACAGCACATAAGACAGAAGACAATCAGACAAACGGGCCGCGACGAGATTGCGAGCACGTAACAAAGGAGTCGTTGTTGCAGTTGGCTGGAGATGCATTGGACATTGCTCGGACCCCAGATTTCGGCGATATCCCAAGATCAGTGTCGACGTCTTCGTAGTCACGGCTACAGCAGAACCTCATCTCGACGACGACGACGACGATGACATTGTGTATTAGGAGCAAATAAGAGTAATACAAATCAGGGAGTGGCAGATTGCTGTCGTCATGAGATAAATATAGAATAAGAATAATAGAATAAGATCCAACCGGAATGAAGCAAGGAGAGTAAAGAAGCTTATTCTCATCGACATGCATCGACCGAGTAATTTCAGAGCACAGAGCAGCGACATGAGAGTTGCAATATTGATTATGGTTATGATTTGAAGCTAATGTCTATTCGAATAAATCTAAATAGATCTAAATAAAAAGGAGTCTAAAAACGGATGCTGGCAAATTGGTTTATGCTGATTCAAAGGCCGGGCCAGAACCTTATTTGCCTCAGAGAAGAATGGAAATATAGAACAAGTGATATATCTCAGTACCCAGTAGACGGAAGAAAAACGGAGAATCAATGTTACGAGGAAATACAGCACAAACTGTTACAATTGCAATGCAACAGACACGCAAGCTATCTCCGTATGCCAGTGCAGGCCAAGTGGCTCCATGCGACGCTCGGGTTTTATCTCCTGACCTCTGTCGTATTGTGTTGTCTCTTGCCTTGTTCGTCTAGGCTGGTAGTTTCTGTACTTGGAATGGCTGTGCCGTGATTGTGCTGTGGCTGCACATGCAACCCTGCTATCCGGATATACAGAGTATCGTGAACGCATATAGGAATATTTGACCAGCAAGCAAATGCGGACATGCGAACAATGCGAATATGCGAACAATGCGAACACGGAGAAAGTGTTCCCAATTGGATGCTCGGAGTAAAATAGCTAACTAGTATCACGAAAGGTAGGTGGTAGTGATTGTATTGCCGCATCACCGAATGCATCGAGCCCTCGGAACAAACCGACCATGGCATATCACAGGTAGTCTGGAGTCTAGTGAGTCTAGTGAGTCTACCTGAGTCCAGTTGGTAACGCATAAACAAAGAAGGTAGTATTGCCAACCTTGTTGTCAAGAATCAGTGTTCGTCCGAACGTCAACAAGACATCCAAGAACCCGTGGTGACGAGGCCGACAGGGGAGACTCACCTGAAAACTTGAATGTCACCGTTCGGAGTCCGGCAGAGATGGATATGGTATATAGAACGGTTGTTAGCGATAGGGTTCGGCAGTCAATAGTAGACGTGCCGTGAGGCTCTACTCTCTACTCTACGAAGTATGTCCGTCTCGCTGACAAGAACGCGCGTCCAATGTCACTGGCAATATGTAGGGACCATGCATATATGCCCACAAGGAAGGCACAACTCAGCAACTGCAGTATAGCAATAGTAGCACTGATACTGGTGTAATAATCGAGCAAATAAAAAATCAAATAAACCAAACAAGAGAAAGATCTATCAGACTCTATCAACAAGTTCTACGCCAAGACATGACAATCACAAGACATCACTGCTACGTCCATGATGCATCCTCTACTACAGTATCTACCTACATCTATACAAGCAGAGAAAAGCGGTATGACGACTGGCCTTGCCCGGCGCCTGATTTGCTGCGACTTCCGCGCCCACATCCCGCACTTTGTCCATATCGTCTCGTCTGCAGCGAGTATCTACCCTTGATAATTTATCAACAGAGTACTATCCTGCATCTGCACTAGATAAAGGGTCTATCATGCACAATCCGTGTCCGTGCCGATGTTGTACATATGTATCTGCTGGGTGCATCGTCGATAGTTGCATCCTCGACCGTGATGTCGAGGTGGATTGATATCGAGTATCTTGTAAACAAATACTGGATTTTATATTTGTTTACCCTCTTCTTAGCCCTAATCTCATCGTCATCTTCATCTTACTCTCTTTGTTCTCTATCACATGTCGTCTAAGCTTTCATCCGACCCATCAACGACCACGCCCACGCCCACGCCCACGCCCACAACGGCTTTACGCGGATTTTAACGTGAGCAAAAATACGTGGACGGCGTATGGGTGTTGGAACCACTAACTCGAGTAGCTACGAAATAGCAAGTCAAAGAAAGAAGAGAAAAAGAAGAAAAAGAGAAAAGAAAACAGAGGGTCTGATAGCTCCCGTCGGGCGGCTCTTCCGACAAATGGACCAAGTCGAGGACTCGTCATCGGTCTCCATCAGCAGAGCATGCGTTTTCCGTCAGCTGCAGACTCTTCTTTGCACTGTTTTTGCTTGTGACTTTATACTCTGTAGTTGCGTATATACGGATACAGAGACGGCCTACCATCGTCGGCTGTTTCTTTTCCCTGGCGATCCGCTAGAGATCATCGTTGTCTTGCAGCCGTCTGTAGATGTGGTCCTGATGGATATGAATGATGGATATGAATAGTTTACTGTAAAAGAGACCGTATTGTGTAATACTATCTAAAGACATATCTGCAGATGGACGCCACGCATTGTGACTGCGAGCCACGTATGTCCCGTTACACAGCAGAAATCTACAGCACATTGCTGCACTTGATCGTCTTGACGTAGCACGTCTACGTATGTCTTGATAGAAGAGTGAGGGTAGATATGGTGATATTGAAGTGGTTGTGTTGAGCTGGTTGTAGAGTGAAGAAAAATCAAAGAAAAATCAAAGAAAAATCAAAGAAAAATCAAAGAAAAATCAAAAGAAAATTGTAGAAAATTAAAGAAAAATGAAAAAAGGAATTCTTTTTGATTTTATTTTCTCTTTTTGTTTGATTTTAATTCAACCTCTTCTGATTTTTTACTTATTCACTTATTCCCTTGATAGTCACTCATACGCACAGCTCATGATAAACTCTTTGATGCTTCCCAAACTTTTACATGCCTCTAATACCAACAGTGCAAGACAGAAAACAGAAAATGAACAGATATAACAGAATTAAAACAGAACAAAATACAAATTATATACCGATGACATGACACCGTACATTCTCAAAACACCTCTGTAGACATCTACTCGTCGTAGCGCACAGGCAGGTCAATCTCCCAGCCAGGACGCTCAACCAGAGCAACCTCCAGCGGCGGGTAGACAGCAGAGCTGGCAGAAGACGACGACGACGACGCCAGTGGCACCACGCCGAGAATAGGCCGGTACTTGAACGTGTGCCACCACCGCGGCTGCTGCGCCGCTGCCGCCTGCACCTGCTGGCCGCTGCCGTCGCCCCGTTTCCGCTGTTTTCTGCCCTTCTTGGCCGTCTTGTCAACCTGTGCCACCTGTGCCTCGGCCGCCTCAGCCCCAACCTCGGCCTCCGCCTCCGAGTCCGTCTCGTCATCGTTGTCGTCCTCCTCGTCGGCCCTTGACTTGTCGTCGCCGGCATCCTCCATGTCCACGTCCACCCACTCGCGACCGTCGCCCTCCGCCTTGTCCACCGCCATCTGCACGCGCTGCGGCGCTATCCGGCCCAGCTCCATGCGGTTACCCGCACCCGTGTCCTCGCTGCGTTTCCGCTTGCGCAGCGCCAGATCCGCCTGTGTGGCCACGGCCTTGGACGACTCCTCGCTAGTAGCAGCGCCGTTGGTCGGCACCGCCGGCTCGACAGACGTGTCCACCATGAACAGGAACGTCGCGCCGTAGATCCACACGCGCGGGCCCTGCCATAGCACGCCCTTGGCAACGTCGCGGATGTTGCGGTACTCCACCGGCAGGCTGGCCGGGCTCAGGCGCTTCATCCACGGCACCAGGCGCGCCTGCAGCGGGTGGAAGGCAAACAGCCGGTGCGACGCCGTAATCGCAAACAGCACGTAGTCGCGCGCAACGGCGCCCTCTGTAGACACCGAAACACCGGCAACAGCAGCAGCGCCGGGCACGTCCGGCGAGAATGTGAGCGTCGTTGGCGCCGACGGCAGCTTGGGCAGCTGCTTGGCGCGCGGGTTGCGCACCCACTTGTGGGCAACAGCAGCAGCAGCAGCAGTCTCCTCCTCAGCATCAGAGTCCTCGTCCGACGACGAGTCAGAGTCCTCCGAGTCCACGTCGGCCAGCTGCTCGCCCTCGTCGGCCTCGGCCGCGCTCGATGCTCCGTCGGGGCCCTGCAGCACCCACGTGTCAATGTAGCCGGCCAGGTCCGCCGTCGCCAGCAGCTTGCTGTCCGGCGAAAACGCAATATGCGTGATGCGTCTGTCGTAGCGGCCGAGACCGCTGAACAGCTCGTGGCGCGGGATGTTGCGTCTCAGGCGCGCAACGCGCGTCACCTTGGGGCGGATCGCAATCTTGCCCGCCTCGCCCGCCTCGGGGTGCACAATCTCAATCAGATTCACGCGCTCCTCCACGCCGCTCGACAGGCACACCCACTTGCCGTTGGGCGAAATCGCCACGCTGTCCGCGCCGCCCTTGCTGGCAACCGACGCCGGCACGTTGATCTTGGACACCGCGACCTCACCCGACGCCAGCTTGCGCAGCTGGAACGCCTTGATGCCCGCCGTCGTAGTCACAACAACAAACGAGCCGTCCGCGCTGATGTCGGCCGCCACAATGTTGTTGTCGCCCTTGATGATGATGCAGCCCACCTGCCGGCGGTTGCGCTCCAGGTCCGCCTCGGCCTCGCCGTCGTTGAGCAGCTGGTCGATCGGCGCGTCAAACGTCCAGATCTGCACCTGGCGCTGCCACCAGCAGATCATCAGCCGCGCTGCCGGCGCACTCGCAATCGGCACCGTCTGCGGCAGGTGCGACAGCGTGCGGTGGTGCTCCATGCCCGATTTCTCCAGCGGCAGCACAATCGGCGCCGCGTCGGGGCCGCCCGCCACCACAACGCTCATGCCCTTGGCCTCAAAGGCCGCCAGCGCCTTGACGTCGTGCTGGTTGTAGCGCCGGTGCCACACCTTGGCCCAGCGCAGCGCCTGGCCGGGAATCTCGCGGTACAGCACCACGCGCCGGTCCATGCCGCCGCTGATAATGTCCGAGCCGTCCGCGCTGATCGTCAGGCTGAGCACATCCTGCGTGTGGCTCTGGATGCGCTGCGCCTGTGTGTATGTCTTGCCGTCCCAGATGCAGATCTGGCCCGTCGAGTCGCCCGACACAATATCGCCGTTGGGCAGGCAGCGCACCGACCACACAATCACGTTCTTCGCGCCCTGTCCAATCGCCTTCTCGCCCACCAGATCGCGGCCAATCGTCATCGAGTGCAGAATCGCGCCGTTGCGGATGTCAAACACGCGGATCGTGCCGTCCGAGCAGCCCGCGACCGCCAGCTGGCGCGTCTGGAACGCAATGCTGACAACCTTGATGTTCTTCTTGGGCAGACGGCACAGGCGCTGGAATCGCAGGTCGTCGTCGTCTGTGCTGTACAGCGCCAGGCAGCCGTCGATCGTGCCGCCCACCAGACGCTGCGTCGTCGCCGCCTCCGCAGCCGTGCCCGCCGCCGGCTTGGGCTGTGTCGCAAGACACCACAGGTCGCCGTGCTGGCCGCTGGCGTTGCGCTTGACGCAGCCCTTCTCTAGGTCCCACTCGGTGATTGTGTTGGTGAAACCGATGCTGAACAGCCGCAGCTGGCCGTGGCTCAGGATCGGCTTGCCCTTGTTTGTGCCTGCGTCGTCCAGCTCCTCGTCGTCGCCCACAACCCACGCGAGCGACTCAACACTGCGGCCCTGTCCGCCCTTGATCGTCATCTCCTGCAGCCATGTGCCCTGCATCGGGTTCCAAATCTCAATGTCGCCGTTTTCGCGGCCAATCGCCATCCGCACGGGCGCGGTGCGGCTGTGCTTCTGGTTGGTTGGGAGATGCGGGTGCGAGAACGCAACCGTGTTGATTCCCGACGCCTCATAGTTGATAAACCGACAACGGTGAATATCCATCGTGGCGGTTGGTGGCCCTGAAGGCGGTTGGCAGTCCGTTGCCGTTTGTTGGTCCTTTGTCTTGTATTTTTAGGTGACGACGTATTCTAGTATTCTAGCAACAGTCTTTTCGAATAATGAGTCGTGAGCCGTAGTCGAAGTCGAGTCCTGCCTCTATCATAAAGCCAGTCGTTCGTCGTGGTTGGCTGGTTGCTGTGCAGACGTCGTGAGGCCAGTGTGAAGCTGCAATCGGATCTCAATTTGCTGCAAATTCGATCCGTGACAGGAAGCCGCTAACTTTTTTTTTTTGCCGTCCTCTGCTCCTGGTCCTTTTCTGCCGGGCTCCACCGCTCAGATTTTCTAGTACTCTGCACTCACCGCCTATATTATGTCAGCATTGCTCAAGAAACAACAGTCGCTCTTTCCTCGCTAGCACTTTCTATTTTGGAATCATCTAACGTATGCATCCATTCGCTCCTTCCATCTTAGTAACCGGTGGACTGTTGAAACGAGAGCACGTTTTTGAACACCAATTTCCAATACAAGAAGGAGCGTAAACCAAGCTACTAAGCACACTGTAATCTTTGGTGATTATTCGGCCGTAATTGTACTTTGAATAGCGACCCACAATCCGATTAGATAAGAAAAAATCCCAGCCAAACGCGCCGTACAGCCTTATGCCCCATCCAGCAATCGACACCCCTCCGGAAGACTCACCACGGCAGCACCTCCGACCACGATCCTGACTGTGCAGCCTGTCAGAAGTGCGATCACCACCACAGTCAAAAGGGGCATTCATGTGTCTTATAAGAAGCATTGTGCGCCCCGTCGGCAACTCTCAACTCAATACAGCTCGACTTTTCCGCTCTTTTCCCCGCCCTCCTCCTCAAGCTCTTCGCACTCCTCGAAGCTCGGCATACTCGACCGACCCCAGCTTATTCGACCCCTTCGCCTCTGAGCGCAAGAGACCAGAGCGTGATACGCGCAAATCAAACCCCCCGCAGATTGATAGGCCCCGTACACGCAACAAGACCCCCTTCTCCAACTTGGCGCAGGTATTGCAGACAGCAGCCGCGCACCCCCCACCCTTGCCTCAAAGCCCTTTCGGCAAGGATTCTATTGTGGTACCGTCATACCGCTACACCCGCTCAAAGTATCTTACCGTGCGGTACTTTGTCTTTACCAAAAAGGCGGCTCCTCGCACTCGATCCCGCGAGGCTCGACCTACTCTCTGGCCAAAGTCACAACGGCGTCCCTCCGGAATGCTTAACTACGTCCAGATCGTCAGCACACCAACAGCAGACACGCCGGGAACGTGTCTGCTGGTGCACCATGACAACCGCCGTTACCTCTTTGGCAACATTGCCGAGGGCACACAGCGCACATTTGTCCAGCAAAAGGTCGCCCTGGCACGCACAGAAGAGATCTTCCTGACGGGACCCATCAACTGGGCCACAACAGGCGGCCTGCTAGGTATGATCCTAACTGTGGCCGAGGTCCTGCAGTCGGCAAGAAGTGCGTCACTGGAAGATGCCAAGAACAAGGCCGCTCGCCTCAAGAGCAGCAATCAGAAGAACTCGGAGGCAGCAATCGCCCGCGCCCAGGAGGCCGTGGAAGCAGCAACGAACAGCAAGCCCAGACCCTTCAGCATCCACGGCGGAAAGAACCTGGGTCAGCTGCTGGCCACGGCGCGCCGGTTTGTCTTCCGCAAGGGTCTGCCCATTCGGCCACACGAGATCCGCGAGGATAACAGCAGACCCGACGAGGGCACCGACATGAAGTCGCTGCGCAAGCCTGACTGGTCCGACGAGAATATCATGGTGTGGTATGTCCCTGTCTTTGCCGACGGTGCTGGCAAGCCCGCTGCGGCGCCAGAGACCTCGTCCCGTAAGAGAAGCTTCGAGGACCTGGAATCGGACAGCAACGCGGTCAGCGACAAGTTCACGACATTTTCGGCCGAGGAGCAGGAACAAGAAGACCGCAAGCTGATTGAGAATGTTGTTCATCACATGTTTGACTCGGACTGGACGTTTGATGCGCTCACCGAGTCCACTCTTTACACTGTCAAGCTGCCGGCAAAGCTGTATGTCAAGGAGAATGGACATCTTAAGCTCTACAAGGGCCCCCTGCCCGGTGACGAGCCCGATGTGCCGGATGTTACCGTCTTTGTGCGCGAGCCCTGGCCGGCCACCATGGTCCAGGCCTTGCCCAAGACCTACGAGGTGCACCAGTCCATGAGCTATATTGTGCGCAACCACCCCCGTCGCGGCAAGGTCAATGCGGCCGAGTGCGCGCGCCTTGGCGTCAAGAAGCCCGATATCCGCTTCCTCGCCGAAGGCAAGAGCGTTACTGCGACGGATGGTTCGAAAGTGACACCCAAGATGGTCGTTGGTGCGACGGTCGAGGGTGCTTCTTTTGCCGTCATCGACCTGCCCGATGCCTCGTACATCGATGCGTTCCTGGCAAAGCCTGAGTGGGCCAACGCCGGCTTGATGAACGTCATCAACACCATCTTTTGGCTCTTGGGTCCTGGTGTCGTCTCCGACGAGCGCATCAAGGCTTTCATGGCCAAGCACAGCCACATCCGGCATACCGTCTCGTCCAAGGACACGTGCCCAAACAACCTGGCCTTGACGTCTGCGGCCGCCGTGCAGATGAAGCACAACCGCGTCGACCCCGATCGCTTCCCCATCCAGAGCTACAACAACACTGCATCCCTCACCCTGCCCTCCACCGAAGTGACGGCCGACAAGGATGTCCAGAACAAGCCGGGCCAGGAGGCGGCCCGGGCTGGCTGGTCGATCCGCCTCGCGCCACAGGTCATTGTCGAGGAGAAGAAGGTGTACCCCCTGCTCAACGTCACCGAAAGCTGCAAGCTCGAAAAGGACGTCCTTGAGCTTGCCACGGCTGCTCGCGCCAAGGTCGCCGAGCCCGAGTTCTTGGAGTCTGTCGATGCCGGCAACCGCAACCTGCCGCGCCCCGATGTCGAGGTGATCCCATTGGGCACCGGCTCGGCCATGCCGTCCAAGTACCGTAACGTCTCGGCGACGCTTGTGCGCGTGCCCGGTGTCGGCAGCTACCTCTTTGACGCCGGCGAGAACACGCTGGGCTCGATGCGCCGGCTGCTGGGTGAAGAGAAGCTCGACGAGGTGCTCAAGGAGCTGCGCGTCGTGTGGATCAGCCACCTGCACGCGGACCACCACCTCGGCACGGTCAGCGTGATCCGCGCATGGCGCGATGCCACCGAGAACATGACGATGCCGTGGGGCAGCAAGCCGCGCCTGCTGTTTGCGTCGCACATCAACATGCTGCACTGGCTGCGCGAGTACTCTGAGATTGAGAACTTTGGCATCGAGCGCGTGCTCACGGTCGATGTCGGTTGCCGCGACCTGCGCCAGTCGCGCATCTGCCTCCCCCATGTCTTTAACGGCGACAAGGTGGCCGAGTTTGGTCTGGCGCGTATCGATGCGTGCGCAGTCGAGCACTGCCACGGCGCGATGGCAGTCGTGTTCACGTGGCCCGCGGAGGCGCCCGGCGCGCAGCCGCTCAAGGTGGCGTACTCGGGCGACTGCCGGCCGTCGGCGGACTTTGCCGAGATTGGGCGCAACGCGACGCTGCTGATCCACGAGAGCACGTTTGACGACGAGCTGGCGGGCGAGGCGCTGGCGAAGAAGCACAGTACGATGGGCGAGGCGATTGACGTGGGCCGCCGGATGGGTGCGCGGCGGCTACTGCTGACGCACTTTTCGCAGCGCTACCCCAAGATTGCGTCGTTCAACACGGAAGAGCCGTCTAATAGCGGCAACAAGGAGGACGCGATGCAGATCCTGATCGCCTTTGACCAGATGAGTGTCAAGCTGCGCGACTTCAAGACGGCCGCTGCTTTCCTGCCAGCCTTCCAGAAGATGTACGAGGAAGACGAGTCGGTGTAGTTGTAAGAGAAATGAACAAAATAGACAATCACCAATGAAATTATGATATGTATATGCAACGTCACGGCATGAGAATGTGTATGAGATGGTATCCAAAAAGTGTATTGCATGGAAAAAAAGATGCTAGTATCCAAACGCCGTGCAAATGCTTACGATCTACGAGTATGCAACGTCTAAACAAAAAGAAGGAAGAACATAAGAGTAATATATACAGTGAATTACAAGTATTAGGCTGGACAGGCGGCCGTGCAGCGGGATGGGAGGTCGTTATCTCCACACTACAGGCGGCCACTCTGTCAGATTAGATTGGTCGCTGAGACCGGATTGGTTCCGGTGCCGCTCCCGGGGAAGTTTGGGCAGGTCCTTGGAGGTGGAGGAGGACTTGGAGGAAGAGGATTTGGAGGAAGAAGATTTGGAAGAAGAAGATTTAGAGGAAGAGGATTTGGAAGAGGAGGGCTTAGAAGATGAAGACTTGGAAGAAGACGAAGAAGGCTTTGATGACGACTCCTTGGACCGAGAGGAAGGCTTGGACGAAGACGATTCTGCGGCGCGGCTGCTAGACGCTCCCACGGGCCGCCGCTTGATGCTCGGCTCGTAGTGGTTGAGGTTGCGCTGCGCGCTGGCCACAGAGGACGTCTCGCTGAAGAGCGGCGGCGGCAGGGCCGAGGGGGCCCTCTGGGAGGCGCGCAGCGACGAAGTGCGGGAGGACGCCGACGCAAAGTCGGGCATGGGGTAGTCCGGGTCGGCGTACCGTTGCAGGTTCGCCAGCCACAGCATCTCCTCCTCGGAGTGGATCGTCTCGCCGCCGTTGTCTTCGCTTTCGGCCTCAGCCTGCTTCTGCTTGCTGCGCTGCTTCTCCTCCCACATCGCCTGCTCGTGATCGAGGAAGCGCTTCGTCAGGATGACGCTGATGGAGTCGTCGGGGACGACCGAGTCGGCGTCCGGGTCTCTGGCGTGGTAGATCGCATCAGAGATACCGTTGCCGGCATAGCCCGAGTAGAGCGACGACAGCGTCGACGCCGTCGACACCTCGGAGGCGCGCGATCCGCTGGCCTTGGCCCTGGCAGTGAGTGTCGAGGCGGTCTTGCTCTGGCGGCTGGCGTAGGCCGAGGCGTATGCGCTGGGCATGCTGTTTTGCATGGCCACATACGACTCGGGGGCCGACGGCCGGCGGTGCGAAGGCGCGACAAAGTTGGTGGAGGCGGCCGACTGCCGATGGGCAGACGACTGCGTGGGGCGCGAGAGACGGCTGAACACCGAAGACGAAGAAGAAGGCATGGCAGGGAGTCTCTTGGACGTGGACGATGCCTTGATGGTCGATGCGGACGCAGCTGAGGCGCTGGTGGCTGATGACGGGGCACGACGGGACGAGCTCGCGGTGGTGGAAGAGCGGCTCGTGGAAGTGGAAGTGGACGGAGTCGATGCCAGGCGGCTGGTAGGGCGCGAAGACGACATCGAAGCGCAAGAGTACACCGACGACGGCGGGCGCATGGAAGCGGTGGAGGGGACCGGCTTGCGGGCCATGGGAGTCCTGGGCGTCGAGGGCACGGGCTGAGCCAAGGGAGACTTGGGCACAGGCACGGGCTTGCGAGCCAGGGGAGATCTCGGCGACGCGGGTACGGGCTTGCGGGGCACGGATAGCGATGTCCGCGAAGGGACCGGCTTGCGCGCCACAGGAGTAGTGGGCGTGGTGGGAACCGGCTTGCGCGTCACAGGGGCCAGCGAGGAGATGGTGCGCCGCGTGGTGTGCGAGGACGCCATGGAGCTTCTCAGGGAAGGAGGCTCGGGGTTGGCAGGGCGAGTGTAGGGCTCCGGGCGAGAGCGCGCTGTTGACTGCGAGACCTGGGACGACCGCGCAGAAGCGATGGACACCGCAGAGACCTGGTCGTCGGCGCGGTACGATTGGGCAGCAGGACCGTACCGGCCAAAAGAGCCGTAGTCGTACTGAAAGGAACCAGCCCCAGCCTGCGAGTCAGTCGCGTCGGACACGGAGTGGACGGAGACGGACATGAAGGACTGCATGCGGGTTGATGCCTCAGGAGCCGGCGCGGCCGAGAAGGCCACCTCGCTCTGAGTGTCGAAGATGTGGCGCTGGTAGTCGCTCTCCCATTCGGGAACGGGGCCCTGTACGGTAGCAGAGAGATTGTAGTGCTCGTCCATCAGGAAAGCAGAGTGATCGCCGTCGTCCTCCTCCTCGTTGTCGGGCGCGACGTAAAAGTACTCGGCCTCGCCGTCCTCGTTGGTGCCACCGGCCATGGCCGACTCCTCCAGGTCCTGGGCGGCGTAGAAGGCACCGTCGGCGTCAATGTAGCCGTCGGCGTAGCCCTCGTAGTTGTCCTCCACGGGACCCTCGGTCTCGGCGGGCGCCTCACCCTCGGAGGTGTGCTGGGCCCAGGGGTCCAGCTTGGGCGGCAGCAGAGGAAGCGGCAGGCGGTGGCCATGCTTAGTGACCATGCGCGGCGGCTGCTTGACTCTGACATATGTGGGCACGCTAGCCGACTCCTCCTCATCGCGGTGGCGGTGAGAGTGAGAGTGGCTGCGGTGGCTGCGACTGCGGTGGCGGCGGCTCTCGCGGTCGTCGCGCTGCGCCCGGCGGCGCTTGGTCTCGCAGATGCGGACCATGAGCAGGGTCATGGCCAGCTTCTCGCTGCGCGAGCGGATCTCATCGGCGTCCTCGGGGCTAAAGGCATTGATGTAGACGTCGAGGAGCGCCCAGAGGTGAGGGAACGACTTGGGCTTGAAGGACGAGGTGCTGTTCGTCGTCGCCTCGGGCACCTCGGAAGACGATGCGGTTTGGTGGTGGCGGCGACTGCTGGAGCTCGACTTGGACTTTTTGTTCTTGCGCAGGAGACCGTCGGCGTTCTCGGCACACACGCGGCTCACCATACCGGCGCGCAGGTCGATGAGGGCCTGGCTGCGGGTGCCGATGATGGCCATGATGCAGGCCTCGCAGGGAAATTTCATGTGAGGCATGCGCATGTGGCTGCGGACGCGGCGGGGCGAGTGTGAGTGGGAGTGGGAGCGAGACTCGCTCTTGGATTTGTGGTGGTGGTGGTGATGGTGGTGGCTGCTCTTGGATTTGGAGGCGGCATGGCCAGGCGCCGGCGCCTGGCGGCCCTTCTCGAGGCAGCGGAAAGTCTGGCGCGTCGACCACAGCGCGCTGAGGCCCATCATGCGGTAGCTCCAGTCGCGGACCTCCTCGGACTGGCAGTTTGCGCTCTCGTCACCGGCGGGGTGGATGTGGCGCGGGTGCCGGCGGATGGGGTCGGCGTAGTCGGCGACCTCCTTTGTGATGTAGTGGAAGATGTCGCGGATGAGTGTGGGGTGCAGCTTCTTGTGGGCGTGGCACAGGACGGTGGGTGCGGAGTGCGGCTGGAGCAGGTCGCTGAGCGGGATGCCGTTGGCGGCGGCCTTGGCGGCCACGGCGTCGGCACCGCCCGATGCGGCCATGAGCACGCGCTTGACCATCTGTGATGCTCTGACGGTGGCGCCTGTGGGAATGATTGGCGGCACCAGCAGGGACTGTGGCAGGCCAGGCACGCGTCTATACTGGTCGGCGAGCCATTCGTTGGATGGTGCGGCCTTGTTGGAGCCGGGGGTGATGTGAAGCTGGGACTGGTCGAGGCTGATGAGGACCGCGATGGGGTAGAGCTTCGCCTCTGTGAAGTCGCGAAGCATGACACCCATTTTTCGTGTTGGTTGCTGGTTATTGGATGTGTTGATGGGCAAACGGACTAAATGGTTATCTGTCGATGAAGTAGAACACTTGATTCGTTTGCAGTGTCAAGTGCTAATGGGGAATGGGAACGCAAGAGATATCGCCGTTTGCTTACCAGGCACGGATTCTTATAGTTGCAAGATGTGTTGGTGGTGTTCAGTCTACAGCTTCCTGAGCTGTTCGTGGACTTACGAATTTCTGTTCCGATGAACAGACGGCAACCTAGATGTGATTAATTTGTTTTTGAAGAGGGAACAAACCAAGCAGAGACCGGCTCTGTACTGTAAATGAATAGAGAGAGTGAAATGAAAGACGAAATGAAAGAGACGAAGGAAAGGAAGGAAGATGCTGCTACGGCACCAGACGTTGATGTGAAATTGATTAGATTAAAAGTATCCAGACGAGAAGAGCACCGCGACACTGGGATATATGTACAGCTTGACCATCCTGTGCAGCAGCTGAAGTGTGCATCTTGTTCACGGCCTGTTTGTTTTGGTTCTTCTCTTGATCTCTTTGTTGTGGCTGCATATGGCACTGTTGGTGGACAGACGGGACTGAACAAAGAACCAGGGCTCAGAGTAAACAATACTCTTAAGGTCTTTGTCAATGGACAAAAATGCTTGTTTGAATGTTAGCTTCCTTCAGCTGTTCATCTGGCGACAATAGACATTGTTAGCAATGAAGAGCAAAGGAAGAGGCAGAGAAAGGAAATGATGGCACACCAATAGCGAAACTGGCTGTGATAGATGAAATCATCAAAGAAACCAAAGAGACTCGAAACACCAGACGATAGAGCCAGGCAGAAGCAGACAAAAGGAACAGCCACTGAACAGCAGGAGAAAAATGACTGAAAAAGAAAACGTACCTATGATTAAGGCGCTGTTTCATAGCGGCTTAGTGTGTCATGGATATCACGAGAGCAAAGGAGAGTGGTAGAGAAATGATGTGCATCCAAAATGATCGAGTTATCAAAAGTGAAGCTGGTTCTTTCATCCTTGTCGACACAGACGATGAGGCCCCCGTGCTCGAGGAATTTATCCCGGGCCACCATGGGGTCTGAGCCAGATCGAGGCCTGCCTGTCGGTATAAATAATCAGTGCGCCGACTCCATCGAGGATATCAAGGACAAGCAAAGACCCAAAGACCCAAAGCAGTACTCGGCGAGGCTGTAACAGTGATGCCTCGTCCTGCAAGATGACGGATGTGCCCAAGATTGACAGTGTGCTGCCAAGATAGTGAAAATCAACGCTGTGTTTGCAGACAAAAAACAAAGTATTAACATCGTAAGAATGCACAAGCAACGAGAAAACAGTCCGCTATGCCGTGGGTGGCGAGTGCACCACCCGTGTCCGATGTCCCCAGTCCGTGTGCGTCATGCAAATAATTCTGTAGATAATGATTCTGACCCCAAGAGTATAAGCGGGATGCCGATAGTTGATAATGGTAGATAAGGTGTAGTTCGTAGAAGTAAGCGTGATGTGGTAGAAAAGAAATAGGCCACCCAAACAGATCCTCCTTGTGGCCATGAAAAGTGGTATCAGTGAGTTGAAACAAGAAAAAGGTATAGAAAAAGACGTGCGCCGTGTCACGCCACATGCCGGCAATGCTATCAAACGAGACGATGCGAACCCAGGAAACAACGACAGCAACAGAAACAGCAACATCAAAAGACAACAGAGGTTAGGAAAAGGGGCGTTCCTAAGTGCGCGCAGCGTTCCTAGCACGCTCACGGTCACGCTCACGCTGGAGGCGGATCTTGGCTGCTTCCGTGCCGTCATCCTGCACCGCGATATCGCGGAACCAAGGGTGCTGCAGCGCCTCTTTCGCCGTGATGCGGTGGCTGGGGTCGTAGATGAATATCCGCTTCAGGAGATCAAGGAAGTTGCGCAGGAATGGGCTGTTGTTGGGGAAGATATCCTGTTGTTGTTAGTCATGCACAGTAAGACAATCGCAGATAGGCCGACGTACCTGGAGCTTCTTCATCGCCTTAACGAATCGCCGTGATGCTCGCGTTGTCTCTTCGTTGGGGTAGTCGAGTTTCGTGCGCTTGAAATACCTGTACTGTTAGTGTTGTTTGCGTATGACTGGACTTGATATTGACTTACTTGGCTGCAGGGTTGCCGCCGAGCCGGGTTGACTTGACGACCTGCTGCACAAGGTGCGGGTCGATGCGTGCATCGCAGACGGCCTCCATCATTGCCAGGTGCTCGAGGTTGTCGTGGGTCTGGAACAGTGCGTCGCCGGTGAAGAACTCGACGAGAATACAGCCGATGCTCCAGATGTCGCAGGGGAACGACCAGCCGAGTCCCAAAATGATCTCGGGGGCGCGGTAGTGGCGCGTGGACACGACTGATGAGTGGTACTCGTCCTGGAACGTGGCAGAACCAAAGTCGATTAACCGAATCTCGGTGTCGAGCAGAACGCGCCGCTGGGTTGCCTGCCGAGCAACAGTTGTGGAGGACGAGGGGATTTTGCGGTTGTACGTAAATGTCTGGTATGTCGAGTTTACAAGTAGGATGTTCTCGGGCTTAAGGTCGGTGTGGATGAGTTGGAGGTCGTGAAGGACTGGAGGGTTAGCAGATGTAATTTTGGGAGAAAGACGTGGAGTAGACTCACAAGCTACACTCGTAAAGAGTTGCCGTGCAAAGTTCTGGATCTGGCTGTTGGGGAAGGGCACAAAGCCGTTGCCCTTGAGAAAATCAAAGACGCTCTGGCCCAGCAGGTCCATGACGATGCAGATGTGGTTGCGGTAGTCGAAACACTCGCGCAAGTGGATGCACCGGTTGCGGTTTTCGCTGTCGTTGGCCTTGAGGGTCTCGAGCACCCGGAGTTCTATCCGCGAAGCATCGCGGTACTTTTGTACAGACCGGATGATCTTGATAGCCACGAGCTGATTACGCTCGCGGTCGCGGGCTTGGACGACCTTGCCAAACGTGCCCTGGCCAAGGAGTTTGATGATTTGGTATCTCTTGGTCAGGTCTGCGTCGGGGGCGACAAGATAGTGGCCATCATTGTCGTCAACTTTGATGTTCTTGTTGTGTGCCGACTGGGTTGTTAGCATGTGATATTATCAAGAGGAGCTGAAAAAACAACACTTACATCGCGAATGACCTTGACCTCGACATCGGGGGCCTTGACAGGCGGGAGTGGTGGTGGCCGGTAGCTGGCAAAGACCGACCCTTGCACGGCCGGGTCGCGGTCGCGCTTTTTGGAGTCGTTGGCGACAGGCGGTGCGGGCGGCTGCCGCGTCGACCGCTTACGTTTCTGCGTGGCTGTCTCGTACTCGTACTGGCCGTTGCCGCTGGATGCGTGCGACGTGCCGGCCGTATTTGACGCGACCGTGCCCGTTGTGTAGAGGGAGGAGTTGGAGTGCGGGTTGGTCTGTTCGCTGGACGTGGTTTTGGTGAACCTAGGCGCAAAATCGTAACTCTCCGAGGTGCGCGTGGAGGCAAGCAGAGTGCTTGCTGGCGGCAGCGGCTCGGGATCCTGCCTCCGGCGCTTTTTCGCGACGTGGTGGTCGCTGTCTGACACGGGCGCCGCGGCGCCCGTGGTCTGGTCATAGTGGTACGCAACCGACGAGGCGTGGTTGCTTGCCACAGCGGCACCATTGCTACTGCCGTTGCCGTTGCTGATAGCATACGATGCAGACGCTGCGTGGCTCTTCGCGTGGGGATCGCGTTCGGGGCTATCCTCAATCACAATGACCTCTTGCGGCAGGCCATTTCTGTAAAAGGTATCCCAGTCTGGCGGGCCCGAACGGCGTCTCTTGCGCGGTGGCAATGAGTCGGACGACGAGTCTGTGTGTGTGGCCATTGCAGGGTGCATAGAGGCCGTGGCCGTGGCAGTGTCTGTTGCAGACGGGGTGCGGCGCGAGTGAGAGTGTGTGGGAGCAGGGAGGGTTGTGGAGGATGCCACGGTCGAGAAACTCGGGGGCGACACGGCGTCGAGGGTGTCGAGGGACTGCTGGTGGTGGTGAAGGCCACCGGATTGGGGGAGGGAGTGTTGTGTCTGCGTCTGTGGCTGCGACTGTTGTTGTTGCTGTTGCTGGCTTTGGGTGAAGCCGTGGCCGCGGTCGTGACCGTGTGCGTACGAATATGTGGCAGTGGTCGTGGCAGTGGCAGAGGTAGTGGCAGAGGCAGTGGAATGGGCCTGGGATTGGGGGTAGTTTTGGGTGGTTGCACTGGAGTTGGCACTGGAGTTGGCAGCGGCTCCAGCACTGTGGTAGTGTGTTGGGTGCCGGGCGTGGTGGTTTTGGTGGTTTTGGGCCAAGTCTTGGTGGCTTTGGCCCTGGCCGTAGACGGGAGTCAGGGGCAAGTGTGACAACGGCGAGGCGGCCGACGGCGAGTAGGGAGTGTATGTGTTTGCGTTTGCCGTGGACGGAGACGAACCGGGGCCCAGACGGCTCGATGTGTTGTTGTTGAGCGTCGAGCGGTATGAAGACTGGTGAGCAAAGTGATAGCCAGCGGCGTATGGTGGAAGCGTCGCAGTGGCCGTTGTAGGTGTCGACATTGTGGGGGAGTTCAGTTATAGCGAGCAGGCGTAGAGGCCTGAAGGGGGTCTCTCGGCGACTCTGTGTTGATTGCAAGGTGACCGTGATGTTGGATGTTGTGATGTTGACAGTGATGTAGAGAGAAGTGAGAGGAAAGTGAGAGATGGAGGATACAGATTCGAGGTCAATGACGGTCCCAAGGGTAGGCCGAGAACACAACCGCGAGCGTGCAGTGGTGCAGAGTGCAGTGCAGAGTGCAGGCCAACGGCGGTGATGGATACTCGTAATAGACTGGAGACAGACGAGGGACTGGCTGGGAGTACTTTGACACTGCTAGGCCAGGCACTGTGCAGGGTCGACGGCGGAGTGAGGCGAGCGGGCGACGAGTGTCTTTGTGTCTTGCGTGTGTCGTGCCAGTGGAGTGGGTATTGGGTAATAACTGGGTCGAAGCGGCTAGGCACAGGTTGTACTTTAGTGGTCGTTCAGTGGAAGTGTAGTCGTCGTGTTGGATGAGGTTGTTGAGTGTTGAGGTTGAGGGTGTTGAAGAGACATCAAGGGAGAAGAGAGCGAGAAGAGCCAGAAGAAAGAGAGAAGAGAGCAAGAACAGAGAGAGAGAGAGACACGAGATACAACAACGAGAACAACAAGAACAACAGAAGATACAGATCTCGAAGAACTCGACGGCACGAGTGATCGAGTCGCGACGTCTTACGGCGTGGTGCCAGTGGTAGTGCCAGTCCTAGTGGTGCCAGTGCCAGTGGAGGATGCTGGAGACGGCATTTGCATAGCAGGCCGTATTAGTGCCTGAGTGCTGAGGGCTAGGGCAGTGTGCCGACGTCTGTGGGCGCCGACTGGCAGGCCAAAAATAGCGAATAATAAGTATTTGTAGATGAATTTCGACAGGGACAAGACGGGCAGAATGGGAGGAGAGGGGGAGGTTGAGTTGAAAGAAAGAGAGCACGAGAGAACGAAGAGAAATCAAGAAGAAAGACTACGAAAACACAAAAGGCAAACAGTTAATCAGGCGAAACGGGAAAGAGCGATCGAGAGCGAGCGAGCAATAGAACGATGTGAATCTCCAATCTCGAGAGTGCACCAGGGAGGAGGGAGGCTGTCAGTGTGAGTGTGGCAGCGTGATGGGCAGGCCGTGCACAGTTCCAACACACTATACACTGTATGGCTGAGGATCAATACGGGACTGTTTCTACACTTGGCGGGCAGGTGCGTATTTCCTGGCACGAGCATAGAATGCCAGTATTTCAGTGGTCCTTCCATTTCTGTTCACGCTCAGACTACGGGAGGCAGGAATGCAGAAGGGAGTCGATGAAAACGGCAGGAGCGATCCGATATTGGGGGAGATTGTGGAAGAAGAGGAAAAGTGACAGTTGAGGCGACGAAAGACGAGCAAAGAAGATTACTCTGTACACAGAAGGAGCAAAGAAACAGGGCAAGAGGCAGAACACGGAACAGGAAACAACGAGTGAACAAGAGAGCAGAGAGCAGGAACAAGAAGAAAGCGAAAAACGACGAGGAAGAGGGGAAGAAACGAGACAAGAGCAGACAAACAGTGCCTATACTGTGTCGGCAACACGGGAGCAGCGGGAATATTGTATTGGGCTATTGCCCCTTATCTCAGCGCCGAGAGTTCTGGCTGTACTGGGTAGATATTAGTGGCTACAGGGTAATCACGAATTTGAGATACACATTCGAGGCATTCTTCTGAGTTGATGATTACCATTTATCATTGTATGTTTTCAATTTTTATAAAAATTATTGCCGTCTCTACGAGTATACACAACGCATCTTTCTACAAGGTGGTTGAGTGATGGTTCTTGTGAGGATGCTGAGGTTGAGGTTGAACGCGTTGACTTGACGAGACGGGGCAGTGGCGGAAGTATTTAGTAGGCTGTGTGTACGAGTAGGGAAGAGAGGAGACGAAGAGAGAGAGACAGACAAAGACCGCTGGGACAAGAGCTGGAACAGTGGCCGGACTATTGGCTGATAGGGCACACTCAGTGCACGATATTCCAGTAATAGTATCAGCTGTGTCAAGTGAGCAGTCTGAGCTTCCACGGATACAAATTGAAAACAGACATTAGATTGACGGAGCAGACAAGCAGACAGGGGTGGCATGTGTCAAGAGTAATTAGAGGTAGAGAATAGCCATCGTCATGGCAGCAGGGGCAGTAGATACAGAGTACTGAGTACTGAGTACGACACTGATCTTACAGAGGCAGAAGGGATCTAACAAGTAACAGTCGGCAGGAGCAGCAGCAAGGAGTTAAGGAGTGCACAGCGTCGTATCTGATCTGTTGATCATTGCTATGGTTTGTGGTTTGGGAGACGAGACAAGAGACGAGACAGTAGAAGAGACAACAGAGGAAACAACTGAAGAAAGAAGAAACAAGAGAAAGAATGAAAAGAGAAGTATATTGTGAAAAGAAACGCCCCAAGAAACACGGTCCCTGGAGTGGTGCCAGCCAGTCCTTGTTCCGAGCGATGGCCTTGTTTTGGGTGAAAGAGAACAGCAGATAATAATCTGTAGAAGGAGCCGCAGGAATACGGTAGAAACGCAGAAGAGCCAAAGAAATACAGCACAAACGAGACAGAAAAAGAAAGCAAAGGGAGATACAGTTCAATATATGCAGCAATCGTCGATGCTGAGTGCTGGACTCAGCTGCATTCCGAGGAAGGAATAACTTATGAGAATAATGAGATGAACAGTCAACAGTCAACAAGAGAACAGCAAACAAGAGAAGAGAGTGACGAAAACACACTGCAACGCACACGTCGTTGATACCAATAGAAACAAAGTGCAGATGAGCTGACGCTGCTAAGCAGGTACTGTACACTGTATTGCTTGTTTCGGCTGTATCTTACTCTGTACTGGTGGCCATCAGAGATAAGAGTTCACGAGAAGAGAATAGGATAGCCACTGAGTAGACACGAAGACAAGACATATTCAATAGAACACAAATGACAACAAACTCATCAACAATCGCCACCGGAAGAATGTGTAAAGTGTCCGAGTATTAGGATTCGACATCTCTCAGAGGCAGAGTACATCATAGACAGTACGGCTTGCACTGTCTGCACAGTGTACCGCATGTTTCTGTTGAACCTTGTTTTCACTGTATTTTTGTGTTTATCGGGTTTTTGTCATTTTTCACTGTTTTTCCTCTTCACTTCTTCAGCCGTCCACTTCTCCATCTCCATCTCTTTGCACTCTTTAGCAGAGATTTCATTTCATAATCCATGGCACAAAATGATAAATACCACAAACGAGTGTAGTAAGATACCAGTAGAGTCTTCTAGCAAGGTACTATAGCACTTGTCGGATCGTCCGTGATCAGTGATCAGTGCTGGAGAAACCAGCCTACAAATGGTAAATACATCACTGTTCACTGCAGAGGAAGCGGCTTACTCGCTGCCAATTGGTGTACTCTGCAAACTCGTCTTATCATGTGTCTATCTTACTCTCTACTCTCTACGCAGTAGCCCGTTTGTCTACTGAGTATTGCATCCTTTGCTTTGGGGCTGAACCCTCCCTTGATAGCCAGTCAGCCAGCCAAAGTTGCACATCCTGAGATGCGTACAAAGTACTCTGAGATCAAGTCTTGAGGATTAAGGGAATGCCCTTGCTGTGCACGTGTGGACAGTGATGGAAATCGATTGAAGTCAATGAAATTATTCTGTACAGAGTGTGCCAGTTGACGAAAAGTATCAGAGATATGGCAGTTCTAAAGACACCAAATACAGCAGCCACACAAGGACCACCAGACCGACCAGAGAAAAGGTATCACCGACTCCGCAAAAGTGGTTCCATGTGCTAGTGCTGCAGGAAGAGTGTGGGAGGTGGTAGAGAGAGGGCAGAGAGACTGAGAGGCGGAGGAGAGGAAGACAGGGAGGAAGAAACAGCCGGGGTTTAATAGAGTGTGGACGCGTGAGAATGTTTGTCTGTAGAAGGAAGGAAGTAGACGATGGGCAAAAGACAAGAAGACAAAGGGGAAATGAAGGTGTTTGGGCCTGCTCCTGCCGCTTCTACTCTCTACTCTCTATCTGCAGGCACACTCTAATCGGAAGGACATGGGACGTGCTCGTTTCGTTGAGACGGCTGTGTATCGATACTCCTATGCACTCTAATCTATTTACAGCCGTACTGTACTCCATCGGCTATCTCTATCAGCTACATACGATACAAAGATGCACTGCTGTCAAGACAATATCTGGTGGCAGACACAAAAATCTGTATAAAAAGTTATTAAAGGACGGCCATCAGAACACAGAAGAACAGAAGATGACAAGAAAACAAGACACGACAAATCAAAGACTATGCCACCATCAAGGCACGCCGTGAACACTCAACACCGATACGCTTCACTGGCTGTGCTTGTCGATCAATCCCAAGACTGCATGTAGATTTACTGTCTGGCTGGCGGCGTGACTGCTGGCAGTTGTCTTGTCTTTCTACTTCTCTGTGATGGCCTTGATAACGACCTGCTGGTGTGCACCCTCTCTCGGTATAATGCCAGAAGCACAACCATACCATCACATCGGTTACGACGTATCTACAGTTTCGTCTTGTCTTGGTGCCGTTGATTGCCGGCTGATCAAAGCTGTCGGACGTCGATCATCCTGTGTAGATGTTGCAGTGAAGACAGTTTGATATTTGTTTGATTCATTCGCTCCATGATTCGCTGGATGCTAGAAGTATTCAACGCCAGTAATGTAGCTAAACCTAAATACCCCGGTTGAACTCGACCATGCCCCCGGCACCGCCGCGGCCACGGAACTCCGGCTCCAGAGCCTCCGCCGCAATCTTCTGCCGCTGCGGGAACGCCGCCAGCGCCAGCGGCAGCACCGCATAGCTCGTCAGCAGCACCAGGCCCAGGTTCACCGGCGTCGTCATGTGCGGCCGCTGCTTCAGCCAGTTGGTCGCCTGCAGCCGCACAAGCACCAGCGGCGGGATCACCATGATCGGCGAGCTGTTGAGCACGCGCGACACCGCCGTCTCGGCGACAGCAATCGTCGCCGCCGTCTTGCTGCGGCCCAGTGATGTCGACGCGTCCACGTCGACGCCCTCGCCCGCCACGGGGTACACATCAATGCCCGTGCGCATCTCCTCGCCGCGCATCAAGAACACGTTGAGCGCACCGGCGCTGGCAACGGCCGCAAACGGCACCAGCCGGCCCAGCACCAGGCGCGTCGACGCCGACAGGCTCGTGAGCCGCGGCACGAGGCTGTTGAGGCCGACAGCCACCGAGCACGACGCGCCCACCGCCATAAAGTACGACTGCGCCAGCTTGCTGTACGACAGCGGCGACGACTTGTTGGCGTTGGCGTTGTTGATGGCGACGTTGAGCGACTGGTTGGCAATCTGCCACAAAATGGTGCCGCGCGTGCCCAGGTTCGGCGTCAGCATGCCCGCCGTCACCACCAGGTTCGACAGCACAAAGCACGACATGCGGAACGGCATCAGCACCGGCTCGCCCGTGTCCGGGTGCAGCGTCGAGTCGACAATCTTCTTGGCGTGCCACAGCTCCGGCGTCATCTCCTTGGTCTGGCCCTGCTTGTACGCAATCACCGCCTGCTTGGCCTGCTCGAGGCCCGTCTTGCCCGCCAGCAGCGTCCGCGGGTCCGTGATGCCCGCCGTGTGCTGCACGCGGCCCCAGTACGTGCTGAGGTCGAACTGCGACGCCGGCAGCTCGCGGCTCCCTGGCAGCGACGACGACATGATGGGTGTGTGTGTCGGTTGTTGGTGATGTTTGCCCTTGGTGTGCCCTCGATGTCTCGATGCGATGTCGATGTCTGTCCGTGCCCCTCTTGATATCCTATATCCTGGCCTGCTGCTCTCTTCAATGACCCAATGGCAATGCTGATATTGTGTTATCAAAGCGGTGTATCAGGCTTTATCTCGGGAGCCATTCCGTGTCTATCATCGGCTTAATTTTCATATCTGCTTTTTCTATTTATTTTTGATTTCTTATTTTATTTGAGTATTTAAGTATTTATATCTACTATTTAATTTATATATATTTGCTTCTTTTGCGTCGCGCTCACTAGCAACTCGACAGCTCCTCTGTGACTCCTCTAGACACTTTAAACCACACGACGCTTCGAAACGGCTTCCCTCCCGACCCCCTCACTACTACTGCGTGGGCGCTAGGAAGATAAATGTCAAATATCTACAAATCCTCGACAGAATCTCAATACTTTCCCCATCTGCTTCAATATATTATGTAATCAGCACAAATGCCCAGCCACTGCGCCCATTTGCTGTTTGTCCGACCTCGGCCAGCAAACAGAGTACGGCGCAGCATTTAGTCCTCTATATTTACAGCGACTTCAGGGCACATCTTATGTAATACACACAAGGTAGTACACAGACGTCCAATCTCACCATCTGATCCGAGATTAGATCTTTGTGCGCACTATCAAGGATGACTAAGCCTCGTAGCTCCGTTCGGCGGCAAGCTGCTCGGCCTAGTCGCTCTAGTGGGAGACTTACACCTCACTCTCAGGGAAGGAGCGACGCAATGCAAGGGAGCTCATGAGACGCGAACGACCCTTGCTTTTGGTTTTTTGTGTGTGTGTTTATTTGGTCCGTGATCTATTGTTCTCCCTTGGTAAGACAAAAAGATCATTAAAGACATCTACACCAATTGTTTTGTGGCTGTTGTTTCTGACTGTTGCTTTTGCTTTTTGGCTGTTCGCTGCTGGATCGAAAGGAAGCTCGGACGTCAGACACGCAACGGCTCGGCGATCGCTCCTTCCACTTTTCGTCTTTTCGTCTTTTCTACATCTCGTGATCTTCTCTCTTCGCTCTCTTCGTTTTGGCTTCACTTCTATACCGACTCACCTCTACCGCAATGGCCCCCTCATTCGCCAGGGCCGTCATGCAGCGGCTGCCGTTTGCGCGTGCCACCACGCCGCTGCAGGCCGTCACCTACCTGCTCGGCATCTCGCTCTTCTCCATCTCCTTCCTCGTCTTCCTCAACAGCAGCATCTCCTTTGTCATCACTGACCGCATCGGCGTCAAGGACGGCGTCGGCAACATTGTCGGCACCCTCGGCTTCGTCGACGAGCTCGTCGCCCTCGTCGCCTGCCCCGTCTGGGGCCTCGTCTCCGACCGCCTCGGCGTGCGTCTCGTCGCCGTCATCGGCTACATTGTCATTGCCCTCGCCCTCGTGCTGTCTGTCCAGGCCACCAACATCTACCCGCAGCTCCTGCTGGCGCGCATCCTCTTTGCCGTCGGTGCAACCGCCTCGTGAGTCTTTTTATCTTTTATACATAACAAATCTAACAGCCAGCGCTACAATGGTCACGGCGATCCTGCCGTCGCTGACCGACGACTCCGAGCCCGCCGAGACCGGCCCCAAGCCCATACCCGCCGCCGTCCCCCGCGCCAATCAGCGCGACTCCACGCTTTCCATCGAGTCCCAGCTCACAATCACTCCCGAGCGCTTCGCCGAGAGCCTGCTGCGCGCCCGCCACTCCCCCGACCTGTCCGCCCGCGCCGCCAACCGCCTGTCCATCGACACCCATAATGGCAGCCACGCTGCCCAGTCTGCCGACATCGAGGGCGGCGAATTTGGCGGCGACGGCGAGGACTGCGTGCTCAACCGCAACCACAACTCCGGCAAGCCCTCCAAGCTCGCCGGCTTCGTTGGCCTGTTCACCGGCTGCGGCGCCCTCGTTGCCCTCACCATGTTCCTGCCGCTGCCCGCCGAGTTTGGCCGCAAGGACGGCGTCACCATGGCCGAAGCCGTCGCCGACAGTTTCTACGTTGTTGCCGTCGTTGCCCTCTTTGTCGCCGCCTTTGTCTTTGTCGGCCTGCGCGGCCTGCGCGGCGAGGACGGCAAGGGCTGGCGCATGCTCTTGAATATCGAGTCGGCGTCGTCCGAGGTTGTGCGCATGGAAGACGTCATCGCCGAGGGCCCGGCCGACCAGTCTGGCTCGTCGTCGCTGTCGTACTGGCGCCTGCTGCGCGACTCGGTCGAGCTCGGCTTCACCGACTCCAACATCACCATTGGCTACCTCGGCGGCTTTGTGGCCCGCGCGTCGACCGTCGCCATCTCGCTGTTCATGCCGCTCTTCATCAACTCGTTTTTCATTAGCAACGGCTTCTGCCAGGGCTCGCCCAACGACCCGTCGCCCGAGCTCAAGAAGGAGTGCCGCTCCGCGTACGTGCTGTCGTCCATCCTGACGGGCGTCGCCCAGCTCATGGGCCTGATCTGTGCGCCCCTGTTCGGCTACCTGAACAGCCGCCCCGGCCGCATCAACATCCCCATTGTCGTGTGCACGACCTTTGGCATTGTCGGCTACATTGTGTTCCCGCTGCTGCCGAGTCCCGAGCCCAAGAACGTCGACGGCCGCGGCGGCACGCCCCTCGTGTTCCTGGTGGCTACGCTGATCGGCATCAGCCAGATCGGTGCTATTGTGTGCAGTCTGGGTGCGCTCGGCAAGGGTGTGCTGTCGGCAGACCGCCCCAGCGTCGCGTCCGGCAGCAGCAGCCCCGGCCTCCTGTCTAGCACCGGCTTTGACTATGCCGCCCCCAACACGGACGACGATGCACGCGAGGGCGCGCCGCTGCTGGTGGCGGATGCCCGCGACAGCCTCGACAGCGATGCCGACGACGACAACGAGGATGCCGACACGATCCACGAGCTCGTGTCGTCGCCCCGTGCGGCCGCCCGCTCAAGGGCCTTTTCTGCGCTCAACTCGTCGCGGCCGCCGTCGTGGCTCAACACCAACACCGCCACGTCTGCGCCCAACACAACTACGGCTGTTGTGGCTGCAGACAATGCCTCGCGCATCCGGCTCAAGGGCTCGGTGGCCGGCGTGTACTCGTGGTGCGGTGGCGCGGCCATTCTGCTGCTAACAAAGCTGGGCGGCTACCTGTTTGACCACCTGTCCAAGGGCGCGCCGTTCTACATGATGGCGGTTTTCAACGGGCTCCTGCTGGTCGCGAGCCTGAGCATTGATGCGCGGCGGACCCTGCAGAAGCTGAAGCGCTAGACGTTGTTTTCTTCTGAAAGGGTCTGACTGCAGCCATTTGTTTTTATTTAACTGTTGTTTGTCTGTTGTTGTCTGATTTACGTCACGAAGCGTTTCTTATTATTGCATTTGTTGTATGTTGTATATTCATAGCGTCTCAACTAGCACTTGCTCTGCTACTGTATATAAAAGTTGTCACGCCGCTGCTATATATTCTCTTTGTCATTCTTTGTTTTGTCATAACTCGCGTCATCGCCAACCCTTGTCATCAACACTCTCGGGCCAGAGCTTGCACCGCCATACTCCATTCTCGTTGTCGTCTTTTAGAGAGTGCACCGCTACCAGTAGCACAGCCCGGGACATGTGTTGATCAGTCTCTGCATCGCGTTTGATATCGTCGACGGAGAGAGACCGGGACAGGATGCCGTGGGCCAGCTCGTCCGCCTTTTGCGAAGCCCGCTCGTCTTCCCAAATCCGTGCCAGCGTGCCGGCTTCAGGGAGGGCTGGTGTCATAAGATCTGTCGCCTCTGTGCCACTGGTGGTCTCAGCACACTCGTGGCTGGCATCCTGGGCTTGGGTTATGAGGCCATTATAAGTTGCAACAGCATTGAAGATCATATCCATATAGCAGACTGTGCATGACACAAGCCAGATGATGAATGTGTGTATTATCTGTCCCGGCATTCTGGTTGATCTAGTCCGCAATTTGTGTTTCCTGTAACAGAATAAATTTGAAGATGTTGGATGTCAACGAAGACGAGACCGTTTTAATAGCTGAACTGTGGCTGAAGCTGTTCATGCGTGATGATGGTCTTTGTTTGATTATACGGTGATGGCAAACAAAGGATATCGTGACATGTTCATCTGAGTTATGATGAGCCAGTGATCTTTTTTGTCGTTATGATAGATCAAAAGATGTAAATGTGTTTTTTGATATGCTGTCTTCTTGTTTCTTTTCAGTTTCCTTTTCTTTTTTTTCCCTTCATTTTGTTTTCTTTCCTCTTTTCTTTTCCATTTGCTTTATCGGTTGATTATTTTCTACAGTTTCCATTAATCACTGTATCATTGTTGAATATTCAAGAATATTCTGCTCTTCATCCTTTGTTCACATTCTATATTCATGAGATTGATAAAAAGACAGCAAAACTGACACGAATAAATCAGACACGTCCCAACACCGCGAGATGTCTTGAACTCTAAACACCCAGGAGCATCATAAATCAGACACCAAACGAAACAGACAATTTTTAAAATGTACTTTTCTTTCTTTTTTTTTCAACCGTTTCCATCCATGCCAATGCAGAAGCTAGTATATACTGCATGATGCACATCCTGTATAAAAAGAAAAAAAGAAAAAAAGTGTAAACAGACAAAAACAAAAATAAACATTGACACCATATTTCTGAGCTGGATGACATGCAGCCCATCCCTCCTTTTGCATTTTGCACCCTCTCTTTTAGATCTTGGATATTTGGCTTTCTAGTCTTTCATAGAACCAGCAAACCATTGTCCTTCTTGTCGAAGGAGGACCCCCTATTGTGTGTTGTGTACCTTGTTGAGCTTCGTGCCACATGCAGTCCGCAGGAAGCCTCTGCCTGGATAGTAGATATAAAGTTGACAAGCAGAGCCTGCGTCTTGCACTGCGGCCGGGGTCCATGCTGCAATCATGCGACGATTGCAACACATTTAAGCGCCCAGGCTGGGGAAGGCGCTCTCATCCTTGGGGTTGATGGTAGCACGGGGGGCAGCGCTGCGGGGAGCAGCGGCACCGCGGGCAGCGGGGGCACCACCACGGGGAGCACCGCGGGGCTCGCCACGGCCGCGGGCACCGCCACGGGGACCGCCACGGCCACGCTCGCTGCGCTCACCACGCTCGGCACGGTCGCCACGCTCGGGGCGGGGGCCGCGCTCGGAGCGGTCGCCACCACGGGGACCGCCACGGCCACGGGGAGCACCGCCGCGGGGGCGCTGCTCAGCCTGCTCGACAAAGCGCTGGTCGATCTCGACGACCTGCTTGACCTTGCGCTCACGCTCGCGCTTGGTCTTGCCAGCGCCGGCAGCGATGAACTCCTCGGTCTCCTCCTTGACCAGGGGCTTGGCAGAGGCCCACTGCTTGTTGGCCTTGGTGCCCTCGTTGGCCTGGCGGACGGAGAGAGCGGTCTCGATAGCCAGCTTCTTCTCGGCCTGCTGGGCGAGGTAGGCATCGTAAGAGATCTGGACCTCCTCGGGCTCAGCCTCCTCCTCAGCGGCAGCCTCCTCAACGGCAGCGGCGGTCTCGTCCTTGGCGATGGCCTCACCGGCCTCCTCGTCGCGCTTCTCAGCCTCGCCCTCGACGGTGCCGGAGGCGTGCTTCTCGCCAGAGCTGGGAAGACCCTTGGAGTGACGGTCGTCACGCTCGCGGGGGAAACGGCCACCACGGCCTGGTATGTTAGTTTGAGTCTATAGTTTGTAGGTTGATGGATGTAAACTTACCGCCACGGACACGGGCACCGGCGCCGCCACGGGGGGCACCGCCACGGGGAGCCTCGTCAGTGGCCTTGCCACGGTTGCGGTCCGAGCCGGCGTTGCGGTCACGGAAAGCTGCTTTGTTAGCTTGGTTCACTACATAGATATGTAAATCTGAACATACCAGCGTCGTTACCCGAGCGCTTGGGGGCAGGGGCCTTGGCCTCAGCGGGCTTGGCAACAGCCTTCACCTGCTTGGGAGCATCACCATCCTCGGCGCCTATTAGGTTAGTACGTGTTCGGGGTTAAAACTGTCGTGGGTGTGTTTGTCGGCTTCTGATCGACTCGTCTGTGGTCTCGACTCCAGGCTGGAGGATCAATGGCGTTGACAAATGTGGACGGCCGAGACGGTAGGCCTGGGAGGCGTGGCCACAGACAAGTGATCGGATCGAGACGGTGAACTAGACGGCGATGGTGGGTATCTTCTTACCGAGGAGGTCGTAGGGGTTCTATAGAAACGTTAGTATTGGACCGTATGAGAACATGCGCGCGAATAGATTGACGGCTGATGAACGGTGTCTGTCTTGTTGTCTTGTCTGTGTTGTCCGGTCTGCCGTGTCTTCCATTCCCGTGTGTAGTTGCTTGTCGAGTCGAGTCTCGTTGCGCATCAACTGAGGATGTTGCCGAGTCCAGAGAGCGGGGTATCATGCCGAGACGAGGCGAGGTGAAGCCAGAGACGGATATGTAGCATTGCCGAGACGGAGGACGAAGCCGGACTGCCGGCGACTCGGGCGCAAGGCAAGGGAGGCCGGTCGACAGAGGTGGTTGGCTCATGCAAGTCGGAGAAAAAGCCGGAAAAACGCAGGCCAGTCGAGGTGCGGCGAAACGCCAGCGAGGCCGCGGAAAATCGAGTTTCGATGCTCTGGCGAACGGGCGAAGACGGGACAAAAACCGAGCAAAACAGACGACCGCAGAAACAGCCGCAAATCGCACCAGAAAATCCATTGCAAAAATGCCAAAAATTCCAAAACATACCTTGGTAACAACAGACATGGCGTCACCCGGGCTTATTTCGCCTTTCAAAAAAGGCGAGAACTAATTGGCAACAATGGGATTGAGGAGGGCGAGTGTGCAGACACAAAAGTTTGTGTTGTTGACGTGGTGAGGATGTGAAATCGGGAGACGAGAGACGAGCGTGGTGTGTGGGAAGAGATTGGAAAAGGACGGAGGATGTGGTGGTAGGAAAAAGTTTGGTGGAGGAAAAAGAAAAAAAGCAGAAAAGTGGAGATTCTGGATTTAATCTGGCGTACAGAATAATTGCGAAAATGGGCTGAAGGGAGGACGTGCTGGTGTCTTGGAGGGGGAAAAAAAGTCGAAACGTCGAGGCGGATTAGTCATCTCGTGGTATAGTGTGAATACGCATTTCGCAATTATGGTGCATTATGGCGCTGTTGTTTGCATTTTATCATTGTTATAGGCGGCTACAGAGAGCTATACACTACCTGACGCACTGCCGTCTATTCGTACGGCTTTCCGCTTTCGTCTGCAAGTCGCCGACGGTCGATAGTTCCTTCCTCTTCTTCCCCTCTTTCCCGTCTTTATTCTTTACGAGACCCATAACGACTCGTCGGGTTGCTCCTTCCCTCTCGACAACTCGGTTCTTTTTGCCATTTCATCCAAACTTCTGCTGTACTCTGTACTTGCGACAGCGCCCCTACGCTCTTGCCTTTTACGTGCGAATGGTCGCAAGTTCTACCAATGCCATGTAAAGTCCAGTTCTAGACACGATGTGAGACCCGGACTATCAATTAGAGATAAAGCTCAGACCTCAAAGACCCAAACACCCAGAAACCCATACTCGACCACTCAAACAATTGGAATCTCGGAGCTCGACTAGAATATGCTTGTCCGCTGAGACGCAACCAGCGAGCTCCATTCCAGTCCCAGAGCTGCCGCTTCCGACGCCTTAGCCCCACATTTAATATTTTGTGTGGGCGCATAATTGCTAGCTGTTAGGGCTATTGCAACAACCTTGCGCACAGTATAGACACGGCGCAGACTGTGTAGAGCACTGTAATCACGTTTAGTCACGTGTAGTATCACGATGACGAACGACAAGTGACGAGGTGAGTATCGCGAACAGGAGGATTGCATTTATATCGATCATATTTGTGAGATTATCGTTTTGATTCTAATTGTAGAGGGACCCATGAGCTCGACTGGCAGCGGGTTACCGTTGAAGGTCTGACCGTTGAGGTGTGGTCTTTGGAGTTGACTGGCTTTCAAAATGACTATAAATCGCGAGAGAAAGACCCTATCCCGTTGTTTACAAGCAGTGACGAGGGTTTATCGCAATTTTTTAGAAATGCGATATATTCTCTAACCAAAAGATACAATAGCAAGCCCAGTATGCTTTTTTGTGTAAAACGTATTTTAGAAATCTAATTGATTTTAGTTTGATATTAATTTGGTTTTGTTGAAGATCTGCCGTTTTTTTAGAAAGTTCTTTTACAAGATGGAAATGTTACGGTATCAGCCACGGACCACGTTCAGGACGCTGCAGTATCACGCCCATGGACATTTGATCATACTGGCTGCCATACTCCGGTTCATCCACATCACTCGCGGCGACAGACGCATCGTCGGCAACCGACGTGTCGCAGTCGATTGAGTTCTTTGTGGATGCATCGTCTGGGGAGTATTGCGAGTCGGTGACTGTTGAGCCAGAAAAATCAGACGGTGTCAGAGACGCTGCTAGCTCTGACAGCGTGTCGCTGTCAGCGGGCACCCAGTTATCGAAAAAGTTTATGTTCTCGATAGTTGGGCGGAAGACGATGGCATCCATGACGGCGTTGTCCTGCATGCACTCCGCGGAGCCTGGCTGGTATCTTCCGGGCCAGCTCAAAGGCCAGCGCTGAATTGGTCCGTCTGTGTTTTCTTCTCTGTTATTCCGTGCAAACAGTCTTCTTAAAGTACTCCGACGCAGCCTTCTAAACGAAAAGCCCAAGGATCCTTCTTGGGACTGGCTTGTGCCGGTGATGCCCGCGCTTGTACGCGGTGCATCGTTGAAATCGGCAGCACTAACAATGCAGTACGACGACTGCAGGTCGTCTTGAGTTGTCGACATGATGTATGAATCTTGAATAAAAGGCTGTAAAGTGGTTTCGGAAAGAAGCCGAGGCACTTGGTGCGAAGTATGTTATTCGGTTGATAATGTCGCTGTTGGAAAACGAAAATTCAAAAACATCACAGAGTGCAGGGGGTTATTTATAGTTTTTGAAATGGCGATGACAAGGCTCACCGTGTAGTTGACAAGTAAATGCAGGAGCTGTCTCTACTGCACAAAAGTAGAGGCCTCAGTGCAGCCTCACCTTTGTCACTGAAGCTGCTGGTCTATATTGTTTCTATAATGCGCGTTATCTACTGGTTGGGAATGGCGGAAAAGCAGATGTGGTGATATCAGTGCCAACGAGCTGGTATGTCACAGGCAGATACTGGTACGCGAGTTTAAACAAGCCCCAATGGCACTGATATACTGGCATCGAGGAGCAAAAGCCGCTGCCTGGGAGTTGTGATCAAGTATAGAGAGGAAGTCGTCGTAATCAAACTGGCGCTGGCAATGGCACTTGAACGTAACGTAGTAATTGATGACGAGATTGAATATAAATTACCGAGTCACTGCCATGACAAGGCCAGCCTCGTTTGAGAGATGAGACTATAGACGAGGCTGTGTAGAACTATGTTGATAGGACAAAAAGCAAGCAAAGATAGGGCGAAATAGCTGGTGGCCGAAGCCGTCCGCCAAAGGGCAGTATTATAATCACAGGACGAAGCAAGATACACCGGGATAAACACAAATAGAGACAATATCAAAATAAATTACTCCGTGAGTTGTCCTGTCGGACAGCCATATGATCCGTCGGGCTGCACTGCCCATGATTTGCGCCGTAGTATTATACAAGTGATCAGTACCAGAGTAGCACACTTGTGGATGGCTGGCTGACATAGGCCGAAGCGGTGAAAAAGAAAAGCAGAACAGAAATTAAAAATGAACCGAAAACGCCAAATGTAGTCCAATCCTGAGAACGCCAATTATGAACACCAACTTATATCGTACACATAAACTCCAAAAAAAATGAAAACGAAAACAAACATGACAAAACAGCTCACTTCCGAAGCTTAGGCCGGGCGAGGCTGTTGAGGCGGCTCATGCTGATCATGGGCCGCTTCTTTGCCGACGCAGGCGTCTTAGCGCCAGCGGCAGACGGAGTGGGAGCGGCCATCTTCTGGGGGCTGGCCTTTTGGGGCGTGCCTCTAATCACACCAAGACCGCGTGCGGCAGGCATGGTCTTGCCAGCCAGGCGAGGTGCAAGAAGAGCCTCGCCCTCGGGCACGCGCTCGTTCTTGCGCTTCTTGGCCGCACGCTCCGATGCCTCCTGCTCGGCCTCCTCCTCGGCCTCGCTGATCCGCTGGCGCTTCTTGTTGGTAATGCCGTGCGGGATGCTGACAGCAACTGGGCGAGCATTCTCCTTGTTTGCACCAACGGTAGGAACAAGAGCTGTAAACGCTTTGATCATCGGCGCGACCTCGGGGAAGCTACCGGGAATCTTGGGCTCAGGAGCAGTCGACGTCGATGACCGCACCTGGCGAATGCTAGACTGGCCAGGCGACGAGCCGAATCCCTTGGAAGGCTTCTCAGAGAAGTTGATAGTCTTGTCGCTGCGGAAAGTAAAAGAGCCGGGAACTGATGGTGGAGGAGGTGCGAGCTTGGCCGAAGGAGAAGGTACACCCGCATCGGCAGCGTCGGCAGAATCAGATGCCTCCTCTGAGCCAACCAGCAGTTCATGCCCAGTCAGGTCTGGGTAGAACACAGTAGCACCGAAGCGACGGCGGACGCTAGGCGAGCCGTTGGCAGCACTGGACGCGCCAGCCGAGTCGACATCCATATCTGTGGGCTTGAGCTGCTGGTGAGACTTGAGTGCCGAGCGAGGAATGCCCGACCGGAACACAGACGGCGACTTCTCCGACATGAGCGCCTGCTCGGTGGTGGGAGTGAAGGACACATGCTTAGAGACCTTGCGGCGCGGAGTCGTCGCTGGGAAACGCGGCAGGGCGCGGTTGGCAACGCGTTCTGGAGCGGGCGTCTTGGACGCAAAGACCTTGACAGCCGGAGCTGCAGACACGGGCAACGTGCTCCGTACCGCGCTGGAGTTGGCCATAGCACGGCTGGCGGACGGAGGAGCTAGAGTCGCCATCTTGCGAGCCTCTGGCTTGCGAGCCGACTGCACCGGCACCTGGGGCTTAGTGGTCGTCTTGGCGGTTTCGACAGTGGCCGGCTTTGCCGCTGCATGCAGGCTGTTTGTCGAGACCGACTTCTTTAGAGCCGAAGGCAGTCTCGCGGGTGTCTTACTAGGCGTTTGAGGCTGCAGGCTGGAGGTGGGTGTCTTGGCGATTGTTGGCCGAGACAGGACCGACTTTGTGGGCGTCACAATAGAGGCTGTCGTGTGGGAGCGCGTCAGTCCCGATGCGCTGCTGGCGCCAGTGCTAGCAAGACCAGTAAGACCAGCTGGACGAGGCAGAGAGCTGCCAGCACCGTCGCGCGACATGGGCCGGCTGCTCGACGCGTCATCGCCAATGTTTTGCTTGATACGCTTGGCTGCAGGCATGGGCTGCTCCTGCTTCTGCTCGTGGACAGGAGGGAACAAAAGATTGCCCTTGCGGACGGATGGGGGAGCCTTGAACTCTGCGCCAGCAATGCTACTGCCAAACAGCGGGTTGTACTTCTTGGCGGTCGACGCGACAGCTGATCCGGGCGTGGGAGCAGGGCCGGGGGTGCGTGCAGACTTTGCATTGGGTGTGTCGTCGAGATTCGCCTTGGATTGGGTCCGCTTAAGACCACGAGTCGGGCCAGTGGTAGTCGGCGTACCAGCCGTGCTCGGGGCCTTGGACTTAACAGGCGTAAACTTGGAAGCACGGTAGGCTGACGGGTGGTTGGCGATGGAGTCCATCTTGTCAAACTGTGCAGAGTGAGCGGCGCTGAAGCGGCCAGCACGGCTCTTGGGCTTGGCAATCTTGCGGCCAAGCTCTTCCTCGGCAGCGCGCTCCTTCTCGCGCTCGACCTCGAGACCGGCACGGATCTTCTGGGCCTCGCCGCGCAGCTCCTCCATCATGCGGCGCGCGTCTTCGCTGAGACCGGTATCTATGGCGGTTGTCTTTTTCATGCTGACGGGAGCCTCATCGAATTCGGGCGCGTCCTTGACCGGCGTGTCGTTGCGGCGTGAGTAGCGGAACGTGAAGGGCGATGCAGCTGTGAGGGGCGACCGGCGCTTGGAGGGGGTGTCTTCGGGCAGATTTGTGGTCATAATTGTCGGTATGGTAGACGCAGCGATCTTGATGCTCTTGGCTGTGGTCGGGCTGTCGATTCTAGAGGATCTGATGTCGGCAAAGCCCAGGCGGAGGGCAGACGATGGCGGCTCTTTGGGACCATTGGCCTTGCCGGGGCGCATTTCCGACACGGACGGCTTTGCGGGCGACGAACCAGCGGGTGTCTTGGGCGTGTTGACATAGGGCGACGCGGGCTGGTCGTCGATTTCGGTCTGCTCGGTGAGAGAGTCGAGGTTAGGCGCGGCAGCAGAGCCAGTTGGCTGTGATGTTAGCGCGTCGTTGTTCTTAGCTTTGCGATGTTCGTGATGACATACCTTTGAGTTGCTCGCCAAGCGTGCCGAACGACGGCGTGTCAACGGCGGCATGATTGTGGTTGGTGATCTGGTGATGTTTGGCGATGTTGAGGTTGAGGATGTAGATGGTGGACCGTGTTGAGGACGATGACGCGGTGAAAGCAGACCAACGCAAAGAGCGGTAAGCAGCAGAGAACCGAATAAAAAGAGAAAGAGAGAGAGGTCGTCGTCGTATCGTTGTTGGACCCTGTCTATATCACGAGATCGGATATCACGCTACTCTATGCCAGCAGAGAAAGAGAAAGAGAAAAATAGAAAGCGAAACAGATCGAAAGACGTCACAAGTGGCAAAGACGATCCTGGAACACGCGTTGACTTTGCATTCCTTGTCGCTAGGGACTGGGTGTGAGGATAGAGGAGGAAGAGAGTGAAAAAAAGATGAGGAGACAATGTGGGCATCTGGCGAGTCAGAGAGGTAGTAGACAAACGAGTAAAGAGACAAAAACAATGGAAGCTGCATGGGCGCGTCTGTTTGGCTGGGGCAAGGGGGTTTGTTTACTTTCAGGGTGGCCCAAGCTCCTTCCCGTTTACTAGCAACAGCCTAAGTGGGACCCACGTGACCTTTACAGTACTGTTTACGAAGTACTCAGCCGTTGGGTGACAGACGTCAGAGCAGTCAACAGACGTCAGAGCTGTCAACAGACGAGCAGAGCTGCCGCGACAACGATCAGCTTTCGATCTGATTTTACAGCTCTGAGGTCAGACTTGAGTCGATGGTTGTCATTCAGAATTCAGGACTCAGAAGTGACGACAGACCGGAGCTAATAGCCTCCCGTGAGACATGACTTTGACAGGATCGAGGCTCTTTAACGGCAGCATTCCAAGGGTACTTTCACTCGAAGCTCTCAAGAGTCTACAGAGTATCTTCTAGTACAAGTGCCATTCCAGATAGTTTTTAATGAGTCTGTGACAGGCACCAGACCTGAGTTGAGCGGCAAGTGACGGGCTATAAACGACCGACATCAACGGCAATTTGGATAATCCCATCGGACGAAGACTTTCGTCATGGCTTAAAAATATGAACGAGTATATCGGCAGACAATTATGATTACTGATTCTAGATGAGGTGTAGCACAGTCAAGTTCGGTCAGACACCAAGATGATCGGCACATCAACGGCCCGTCGGCACAGAAGTCGGCATCGGCCGATGAGGGAGGTATTCCGAGAGATAAGCTTATCTTCAGCTGTACTATCCAGTACACATATATTTGCGAAAGCAAAACTGATGCCAAGCTGAAGGTAGACTGGTCATCTGAATAAAATAGTCAGATGCGGGATGGCTACTGAGACAAGATAGCACGGGCCATGGATGCAGGTTGATATTGAGGCGTGCAGCAGTCGAGTATCCGTAAGAGTCGAACCAAGTCTGGAGCAATGTGAAGGGGGCCGTATCAAGCAAGCACTATCAAGGAAGCAGTATCAACGATCTACTTGTGGGCACGTAGGTGATCGTGGGGTTAAGTTGTGTAGTCGTCGGGACAAGATGCGCAAGGATCATGATGGTGATCATAAGCAGCGATCACGGAAGGGCGGCACTGAGTATGCGACAGACAGCCAATACTGTAACGCCATGACCTGGTCAGCCTCAAGTGAGAAAGGTGTGAGTCTATTCTTCTTGCTCAACCTTTGGGGCAAGCTGTTGGAATCAGTATCATCACTTCAAGATATGTCATCTTCAATCTAACTCCCACGCTAGCAGGCTTCTATGCATCTCTGCATCCTATGCAGGTCCATCATGCAGCTGAATACGGAGTGCGAGTCTGGAAATATATTGATGGCTGCCGAAGCCGGCCAGTCATAGCTTCGCGTGTGTATTTGTTCCATCTGGTCGACTGTTACAGGCTCATACGAATCAAGCGTTCCCGGGGACCCCGATAGGTAGTTGAGGCAGACAAGCACGGACCGGAGTGGTGGTCCTGTCTTGTTTATTTCTCCTGGCCTAGTCATCTGCATACTCTACTCGACATACGACGGCTGATAGATGGGGGAGGGTATCATCATCTCAGGAACACACTCGAGCGGCCGGTATTAGTGTGGGGGTTAGCCAGAGTTGACATCAAGATCAGCCACATACCTCAGTATGCAATATCAGAATCGTCCATGTATTTTATTGTTGCTTGGATGTCTATTGCAGGGCGTCGTCTTATCAGCCATGCCCGCTACTAGGAGATACCCCGTACGGAGTTTGCAAATTAAGTTGATAATCAAGAAACAAAGTTGATGCTAAGGTGATATATGATATGCTAGCTCTCGTCACAGCTGGCTGCTAATTCGGCGAGTCCGTATGGCTGGGGATTGTAGGATGACTTGGCTCGTGCATCTGCGCGAAACTCGATATGGAAGCGTGGGGAGACCGTAGTAAGAGTACTCGTAATGAGAGCAAGAAGTTGATGGCCAGTGCACGCTGGCGGTGTGGGCGGCTACGAGGTTATTAATTCTTAAAAAGAAAGACTCGTTGTGATGCTCGCAAAATTACGATGCACACCGCATCACGGAACAGTGTGTGCCGATGTCAGGACCAGGTCAGATGAGGCGGATGTGCAGGTGTGAGAGTGCAAACTATCAAGTGAGCTGCATACATGCAATACAATAGAGCGTGGCCCTCAGTATTTGCAGCCTCAGCTTTTCGAATGCATGGATACATCGAGCCGTTGAAATCAAGACGAAGATTCTTCAGCACCTTGCTGCAATAGAATAAATGGCTGAGCCGTGGAAATGTGCATGTTGAGTGATTTCACATGCAATAGCATATACAACACATTGAACATCAAGTCAAATATTAGGTGACGGCATTAATCCGTAGTAACTGGCATCAGCATCCTCTACGAATCCACGGCATCAGGGATCAGCCATCGGCCATCAGGATCAGAGGATCAGAGGATCATGCATCGTTTTTTTCAATGCCACCCTATCCTGGCCAAATCTTTCCTTTTCGGATTTCTCATCCAGACTTACATCTCACACTATTCTTCATACGACTGTCCATGCGACGAAGTTGATTTTATTTCTCCTTGGTGACGCATCTTCCATGTCCATCCTCTCTCCATTACCCCCGGCCTCGCTTCTTTTTCACCTTTTCGCTGCATCCCCCACACCTCCTGTAGGATCATGCAGAAGTATCTTGGCTCTTGAAATCATAGCCATCACTCTGCAAAGCCTGGTGCATCTTTCTTCTTTACCGCTTTTGCAGAGCAATATCTTTAACCTCGCAAGAATACATCGTACATCGTAGTAATTCCACTACAGCCCACTCACACCTTTTGACGACCCTTTTGGCTTTGGCTGGCCGCCCCCCCCGCTGTTCGCTGCTGTCTGCCCCCCAGCGATCGACGACGACGGCTGAAACGAGGCATATTCTTGCAGCCATTTGCCGCTAGAAGTTTTCTAGAAGATGTGGCGCGCCATTTCGCGAGTTGTTCGTTTTCCGCTTTCGCTTCTTCTTTTTTCACTGTAATTTCCCTCCTGTCACATCTCTATTTCTCTTTTTACCTTTTTCACTAGTTTTCTCACGCATCTTATTGCTGGCGGGTAGCATCAGAGTGGGAGGCATTTGACAGCATCGGAGGGCATTCGGCAGAGTGGGATGGTGAAGAAAATTCAATGCTTCACAGAGATGGCGGAGAGTTCCATCCGCTGTATTCCAAGTCTACTTCGTCGATACAGACTTGGTGATCCATCTGTCTACTTTACGCACGGCTGCAGTAGTGTCTGAGCTAGATGAACAAGCTTGTATGTTTACAGCCGACTACTGCCTGACAGATTCATGCTGTGCTCGATGACGACAGTAGAGTAGAGGTATCCGGAGAAAAGCAGTATCTCATCCTCTGCATCTTACGATATACACGATATTTAACACTTTATTCCATACCCGTCGTCTGCGCCGTAGCATCCGGGCGAGCCTCGAAGCCGAGCGAGCCAGCCCTCTATTATTTTCTATGCTCTGCTCTCGTTCGGCTATATCTTACTGTATTCCCGTCTTTCCATTCCCATCTCGCCAGGCGTTGCATGATGTTGCCTATGTTGAATGCAAATTACTGATATGTTTTCTCTCTACTGTAATTACCCGTCACTTCCCCATAGTGCGTCGTCCGTAAATCACCCGTCAGCCCCTGTAAATCCGTCTCACTTCCTTCTACGGCTTCGGTGCAGCTGTCCGTCTTACTACTGAGATGCTCTCATCTCCACACTCTGTCTCAGCCCTGGTCCTGGTCCTCACTGTTCCTCGGAGATGCAAGATCCAGGCTTGCCCAGAGTGGCCATGTAAGCGGTCTGTCATCTGTCTCTTCTGCCGTTATTTCTTCAGTTTGTTTTCTTCGTGATGCTATTGTTTGTATTAGTATTGCAGCATATTCGATGCATATTCAAAGAGGCCTATAGTCTCGTAGTGTCAACTCTGTCTGAAAACTGCCACTCAAACGTATGTTCACAACTATCAGTCAATATGAATTCAAAATGACATTCACACATACGAAGTATGAATGCATCCTACCACCGCCAAGACCCTGCTTCCCCTCGTCAGCGCTCAGGTGACATGAAGAAAGAGGAAAAAGAAAAGACAAAAGACACCAAAGAACGAGAAACAAACACTGGCCAGTGAAAACGGCATGCCTCCGCAGCGCTCCTTTCCCGGCCCTCGTCTTCCATCTGGCCACTGTGATTGGCCAGCCGTGTCCATACACACTCTCCTTTCTCCTTGCTCCAACCGTATGCTCCCCCATAACGCCATACCACCCGAGCGCCGCCCATTGTTCAGTGCTCGCGCAAGAATAGCACCATCCCATCGTCCATCCCTGGCAATATTGAGCGCGAATGGCGACGAAAATTTTTCACTGAGCCGACTGGCGTATTTGCCGTTCGGTGTTGTGTTTATGCTGTTGCATCTACTCGCTGTGACGTGTGCTCCCTTAAACGGTCCTTTCAAATTCAAACTGCGATCGCGCAGTAATAAAGTTGACCGTCAAACATGCTCTCAGACCTCTGATTGACATTTTGCTATTGAACTGACCATACACGAACGTGGTCTTGATCCTTTTATTGCCAAGTATAAAGCTCTCAGCACTGTCTCATTCTTGACTGATCAAATAGAGGCCGGCTTGCTTAGTTCATCACATCGTAAGAGATGCAGCCGTTCCAATGCAGTTGCCAAACGGCCCATCGTGCCTTCCAAAATCTGTACTGAGCTTGCAGAATGCAGAATGCGACGCTCAAACGGTGGAGAAGCCCCGATCTCGGCAGGCATGGCACTAATACGGAAAGGCTAGCAAACTTTGCACGACCCATACAGGCTCTGGTGGTCGGCTTTTGGCTTTTCTTTGCTGGCGTCTCTTTGCTGGCTTTCTTTGCTGTTCATTGTTCATTGTCCAGTGCTAATTCTAATTTTATCACCGCCATAACTCAAAGAATTGCCTGCCCGCACGTTTCAGCGTCATACACAACAAAGACAAAGGTCATGCAGTCGCAGACTTTTCACTACGGCAAGAGCATGCTGGCCACATGGCTGTCCTCCGTCCCTTCCTTTTTGGTTTTGCTGCAATTGATCCGCCCGACTTAACTTGTTATACTTGACCTGCACCGCGACGCAACGCCGTTCTCTCTCTACATTGCGAAGTACATCATAGATGATGTAGATTTATCTGGTCTCTGCATTATTCTACAGCGTAGCGCTGGCGAGCTAGCCGCAAATTCTCCGTCTTGTCAACCGCTGTGCTGCTGTTATATCCGCGCACATTGCGCCATCTGCAGTCTTCGAGTTGAATTACTTGTATCTTTCACATTGTATGCCGTTCAAGATACATAAGATACTCGGTATGTACAGCTTCGTAGTAGAAGATAGCTGCCGGTCTGAAGAAAGTCGACTTATTCAAATTACTCCGTGGGTTCTAGAAGACGACATGGAAAAACACACACTGAGAATACTAAACGGCGATCATCGCGCTTGCCCTGAAAAATTTTCAGCCCATTCGCAAGCTTTGCCATGCTGTATTTGGTTTTGCATTGCCGTTTGCTGATTTCTCTCTACTGAGTACTCGGTATTCAAACAGCCTGTCAGCATTGAATATCCTGCTTGCTGCATATTTGCCTGCTTGCTTTCCTGCCTGCAGCTGTCTCCTGCTGCTCCTGCCTCGCCGTTATGAACATAGCGCGCGGGTTGCACTTGCCGCATTCGGACACTCGCCCTCTTCTCCACGTATTTGTACCTTGTACTTTGTCTTCTCAGTTTCCACACCGTCTGCTCCGTTTCTCGTTTCTCGAGAGAATGACCAGGCTACACGGGCCCCCTGCTGGTCTGGGTGTTAGTCCTAGTAATGCCACTTCACGTAAGATTCTGTACTCTAGCTTATGGGTTGCAGTGTAATATGTCGTAGTGAAATGCTCCTTGCCAGCATCAAGTCTGGGTATCTTCTGTACGAAGTATAAAGTACAAACTACAGAACAAAATCAAAAGGAGAGGTAAGAACCATCCATGTGCAGAGCGCTCCTTCTGTTTATTCTCCGTCGCTGTTGAGTGGGATAGAGAAAGGAAAGAACCATCGACAACGATGCAGCATGGAAGGAGGACCAGGCAGCTTCCTTCTTATAACGGCAATATACTACAGAAGAATGCCATCTTTATTTCCCATTTTAGACACTATACCGTGTGATGTCACTTATTCCATCGTAGTCGTGCTTGTTTGCCCATCGCTCTTTCCCAGGCTGAACCCTTATTCCCAACGGACTGGCCCTTCCATATCCCATATCCCATAACTCATATCTTCCCTATCCCAACATCTCTCCTTTCCCTTCTCTACATCTTCACAAACGTCACCAAATCTACTTCAAAACTAATCATCAAAAACTACCGCCCTGATCGCTGCCGTCTTCGACCGGCTTCTTTGCCTTCCAGCCGCTACCACTTACATCGAATACGTCGACTCCTCTTTTGCCTCCGTCCCGCATTCGCTGGCCTCTGCCCTGCACCCTGCACCTGACAGCTCCCCCTCTGCCACTCCTCTGCCTCTCAGAGTCCAGCTGCCCCCTCTTGTCCTCTTGTGCCAGTCTTGTGCTGCTCCTCAACGGCCGTCTCCTCTCCAATTCACATTACATAAAACCAAACCTTTCGCCCTTTCAAACCTATTCTACCTGTCATCGTTCCTCCTCTTATCTCTAGACTCTCAAACCTCTGCCAGACAGCTCCAAGCACAGAGCACAATCGCCGTCCCTGACTCGGATCTTCTCAGCCTTCTCTGTGTATTCCCTATTCCCTACTAATATCAAAAAGATACTTTCCGTTCGATTACACCATTGCAACGGCGCGGCTCTTCCCTTGACTATTACATACCATTACATACCAGATTCGTTTATCTCAGATAGACTCCTCTATCTCTATCTCTGTCGTCCCCTTCTCCCCTGGCGTCACCACACAATCTCGCTTTGCACACCCCCCTCCCCATCATCTCTTATCTCTTCTGTGCCTTCCTTGCGCCTTCGTTGGCTTCTTTGGCTTCCAGAGACCTTCTATTGTTCCTTGCTGTTCCTTATTCCGTTCCTTTTTCCTGTTTCGATCGTCTCTCCCCTGACACCCGTTTCCAGGCCCTCGGGTCATCTTGCGCCAGCTGCAGCCTTTCTCTGCATCCGCTCGTCACTCATTATTGCCTTACTTGACAGCCTCATATTCGGTCTTTAGGCATATATATTTGAGCTTCTTTCATCATTTCGTCTTGTTATCTGTTTTTTATTCACTACATATACCCAAAACATCAGCCAAAATATTCACGATACTATCGATACTTGACGATACTCGACGTCTTACGACTCGACACTTGACTCGACGACAAACAATTCTTAGACAACACATTTATGGAGATCGACCTTGCCTGGACCCCTAGTCCATCCACCTCAACAACTGAGTAATTGCAAAGTACATTGTACAGCATCGCGATTTAGCCCAGCAACGGCCATTTTCCGGTGTCGGTGTTAGTCGACTCAAAACCAGCCCATCGCCAGGAACGGTAAAACCACAACGCCTGCGCTACTGAAGAACGAATTTCGCAACACACTCAAACAGAGCCTCGCTATCCTCAAACAGCCTCGCGGACTGTGCTTCTTTTCTTATTGCATTGCCTTGGCCTGCCCTTGTTAATACTCTTGTTTCTCCTCTCTTTTCTCCTCTCGTTCGTCTACTTCTAGCTCCTCACGCTCGCTCTCCCTTATTATTCCTTATTATTCCCTCGCTCGACCTCCACAGCCTTTTTCTTCTTCTTTTCTCCTCATCGCTTCTCCTCTCGCTCCCCTCTCCTAATTATACAGCCTGCAGACCCACCCCGCAGACTACGCAGGCTACCCAGACGCCAGACCACCCAGACTACTGTGACTACAGTACTTCCCGTGGCAAAGAAAAAAGGGACGAGAAAAAAAATTAGGTTATCCATTTCTTTTTTTCTTTTTTCTCTCCTAACAGATTGATAATTCGTGATCTTGCATCATCTTTCAGTCTCCCCTTCTTCCAGTCACTCATTCCTGTTATTCATCGTTTCTCTTTATCTCTTACGTCTTGTTCATCTGTTACGTCTTCACGTCTCGTCTCTTACGGCCACCTGCATCGATTTCCCCGCCGCCTGCTCTCTCGGCTTTTGCTTTCCCGTCTCGCCTGCCGTGCCTTCTCTCATCCCCCACTCTCTTTTCTCTTAACCTTTCCATCTCTACGCGAGGCGCCCGCCGCCTATCGGCCGAGGTGTCTCGACCTTGAAATCGGAGAATATGGCAGATTCAATGTCCGTCGACAAGAATGACATCAAGCATGATTCAGACGACTCCCTCGACTCCGGCGGAGAGGGCGACATGCCTCTCAACGGCGGTGGCCTAGACGGCGGCATCGGCAATGCCCAGGACCAGCCCATCAAGCGCAAGGGTGGTCGCAAGCCAGTATGTTTTTGTCACATCCGTCTTGGATCTTGTCGCGTCAAGCCATAGCTTTCTTTTGCCGCCTCTATCCAGAAGCGCAAACGTTGCTGCCGGCCGTGTCGCAATATTTATGAATCTTTTGAATCGCATTCTAACATAATAGATCTACGCGACATCGGAGGAGCGCAAGCAAAGAAACCGCCAGGCGCAGGCCGCCTTCCGTGAACGCCGCACCGAATACATCAAGCAGCTCGAGGAGACTATCCGCGTCCATGAGCAAAACCTCCACAACCTGCAAACTGCCCACCGTCACGCCGCCGACGAGTGTTTGATGCTGCGCTACAAGAACTCGCTGCTCGAGCGCATCCTTCTCGAGAAAGGTACGCGCGATTCTCCCTCTTGCTCCTGCTCTCCTCTCCATACCCCGACCTTGCCCAGCTAACATTCTAGGAATCGATGTGCAAGCTGAGCTGCGCGCCAAGACTGGCAGCCCGAGCCTGGGACCTACTCACATGCCACAGAATATGGTGCAACCACCTCCTCTGCCAAGGGCTATCCTCAACCGCCACCATGCCCGCCGCTCCGGCTCGAGCATCGCACCGAAGCTCGACATTGGCAGCTCTTCCCTGCCACCGCCCAACATTGGCGGCATGAACCCCGGCCACCCTACTCCTACGTCTGTTGTCGCGTCGCCCAAGAGCCGTCCTACGCCCTCGTCGCACTCTGCTTCTCCCGCCGCTTCCACCTCCGCCTACGGCCAGTCGCCGGCAGCCTCGAACAACGATCCGTCTGCATCGATTCGCCCGATTCTTACCGCCCCTGCACCCCCACCGCTCCAAATGCAGCACGGCCAGCAAGGCCACCAGGGCCACAATGTGCCCATCACGGCCGCTTCAATGAAGGCCGGGCAGCTTGGCGGTCCCATGCCAGGGATGAACAGTGTCTTGCCAAGAGCCGTGCAGCAACACCAGCAGCACCAGCAGCAGCACCCGCAATCACAGCATCAGCACTCGCAGCAACACCAGCACGCGCAGCAGCACCAGCAGCAGCACCAACACCAACAACAGCAGTCGCAGCAGCAACAACAACAGCGCCCTCGACAGCCACACATGCAGTCACACCTGCAGCACTCGCAACAGCAACACTCACAGCACTCTTCGGGATCAAACCAGCACCCCTTGCCCTCACCGCAGCCCCCGACGCCGCGGTCTGCGGGCGGTGCTGGAGGAGCCCCGTACTACGCTGTGCCGGGGTTCCAGAACCATATCGAGCAGCTGGGTACGTCTTTTTCTATTTTATTTTATATTATTCACAGATCAATTGCTAACCTTACAGAACAAGAATACGATGCTGTTGACGATATCATGGACGAGCACGCCGAAAACCCAGACACACCCTCCGGTCCTAGCCCGTACCCGCCTAACGCCTACTCGAATGCTCCTGCTCCGATCAGCCTGGCCAGCCCAGCGACGAGCGTCGGCCCCTCTTCAGCATCCTCGATGATGGGTGCGCCAGCCCCCACTGGGCAGAATGGATACCCATCCATGACACAACTCCTGGATCCTGCACTGGACTGGGACCCGTTTGGCCTGAGCGCTAGCATGCAATTTCCGACGCAGTTCTCGTTTGACACCAGCAACACCAGATAGAAGCGGCCTCGTTGAACTGGTAGTGCGCATCAACAGCGGATATATCGACGATTGCATTAATACTTAATACGCCTGATGGGTGGTGGCCGTCATCTGATTTACAGCGCAGCGTCGAGCTACTCAGTACATCTTACAAGCCCGGAGCATCGGCTCTCCACAGGCCAGGCCATTTGCCCACTTGATGGCATCGAATCGAACCACAACTCAGCCCGCCCGCCACCTGGCTTGTTCTCGTTTTCCTGGATCATTTCCATTTCGGTTACTTTCCCCTCTTGTCCGCAGACGGAGTGGGCCATTTGCATGCAGTTCTTGCAGTTTACCATCAGCATTGTTCTATCTATTTTCTCATTTTTTACTTGTTCTTCTTTTGGCATTTTCCCATATATTTTGATACCCCCGAGCTTCTTGCCTTTTGTTTCAATCTCTCATTCTGTTCATCCTTTGGCGGGGTGACGAGTTGAATACATGATGTTGGGCAAGTTACTCTCTGTATAGGGACTTGGATGGGCTTTTGTTTAACGCAACCGCGGTATATTTCTATTTATGTTTTGTCATGTTTTCTCTCTTTCTCTCTCACTCTCTTTGGTCTCTTCATGTTAAAACGGCGCTGTGTCGGGTTTGGTTTAATTGGTACGAAACGGAAAAAATACATATGGGCGGAGGGCATTCATTCGCAGAAGCGATTTCTGTTTATTGGCCAGCTTAATTTCTTATTGGTATACTCGGTTGGGTCTAAAAGTTTATTCATTTTTACTTTCGCTTCTTTTTGGTTTCGGGATGTCTTTTGTATTGGACTGGTTGCATTATATACTAAGCGTGAGGTTTTGGACAAAGCAAGCACAGCTCTTTTATTTGATTATTGATTTTCAGTTGTCCTCTTGACGTTTGGTTCAATTTATCGCAACGTTTTCGTTGTACGACGATGCCATTTGCCTTTTACTTTTCCGCGGCCTATAGTCTACCTCATGTGACGAAACAACCATCGTGACCAGCAAGAGGGATGACTAGCTGCCATGCCGCAGACATCGGCGTCCTCTATACTTTGACCGCTCCCAACAATTTAACAGATTATCGGTCAGAAGGTACGCGGGACGTGGATCACGAGAAACGAGAAGCGGGGGCGGGCGAGACCAAGCGGCGCGCCTCCTACTCCTTGCTCCATATTCAATCGACTAGAGTTCAGCCTCCTCAATATGATTCTTGTCTACTCTTTAGATTTCCGAAGAGAGCTTTATTCACCCCTTGGACGGTAGTAGGCGGCATACGCAACCTCCGACCGCCCGCGAGCAGATCTGGCGGCTCTTGGGCAGCTCTTGGGGCTGATCTTGGGGTATTTGGACAGTTTCTGTCGGCTAGCTAAGGGATAGATGAATCAGTGATTATGAATTCCTACAGAATAGGATTGCTCTAGGTGCTACTACTGCAACAGTGCACTGTAAAGTCTAGACCAGGATCCGATTCCGTGCCGGCCGGTGGTATTGGTGGACGGCGAGTCATGCATCGCGAGAAAGACGGAAGGACGGTTTAGGGATTTGATGGCTGAATCGATATTCCGATCAGGGGTACAGACGAGCAAACCAAATCCCGAAGTACTTGCAAAGGCTCAAAGGCTATGCAGTTGGAGAAATGTAGTAGCTGCAAGCCAAGTCAGTCTTTGTAGAGGCTTCATTCTGTGTGCTTTGTTTAAAGAGACAAGCTCAGCTATTCGGAAATAACTAGCAAAACGGTCAAAACGGTGTACAATTGCAATATAGATCCACGTGGATAGGTAAAATAGAGAGCAAAAATAGAAATAGATGGGATACAGTGAATAGAGACAACACAAGAAGCTCAGAACGGCAAAACCAAAGAGGGGAGCAACCGGCGCTATTACGTACAAGCCGACCGCTTTGTCTCCGAATGTCCAGTCTCACTGTGGCAGCACTGCAACAGCGGCAGTGGATCGTGAATGCCTTGTATTCCGAGTAGAGGCCTTGATTGTGTTTTATTTTCAATGCATCGATATTCGCGATACTGCGAATATAGGAGTATGAGACTCTTTCTAGATCATGTGTCACTAAATAAATATCTGGTCGTCGAATAAAAGACAAATACGTCTCTTTTGACTACCAAAGGCATTCTATACAAGAGGTAGCAGAGAAAGACTGGCTTTCGAGCCATCTGGGGTTGTTTCCGAGTAAAACCTGCAGCCGCCCTCTCAAAAGACGACATGACGTTGAGCTGTCCCATAAAAGTGCCCTCTTCATATCGTCTATCACGATAAGATACGGATAACACAGCCTCGCCGGATACATGATAGAGATGGAGATACCATGCAGTTGTTATCCGTATCACTTATCCGATCAGATCACTATCGTCGCTATCGCATCTTTTGATGGTGTCACCAAATCGGAGCGTCATACCTACAAGTGAAGGTATCATGAATCAATTTTACCAATGCGGCAAATCCCAATCAAGGCTATAGATATATATACACAAAAAACAAGACACAAAAAGAGAGATGCGACTATTCAAACCAAACAAGACTGAGCCCAAGATGATGCTCGTATCTTAAATCATCCATCGAGCCATCTACTGCGGCCTTGCGTCGTTGTTATCCGCCAGGCTTAGCCCGCGCATCGCCTCGCGCGCCCAGTCGTCATCCGCATTGACCGACGACGACGCGCGACTGTGGCCGCCCTGCCGGCCCGTGTTCAGCCGCCAGTCCTCGCTGGTAGACGGCCGCCCGTCGACGCCAGGCAGAAAGATCTGAGACGAGCTGGACAGCGTGCCGCTGGTGTCGTGGGGGCCACCAGGCGGTGGCTGCGGCGAGTGCACACTCTTGCGAGCGACAGGCTTGCGGCCGACTGGCACAGGCGGCGGGCCGCGCGCATCGTCCTCGTCTGAGCTCTCGACGTCGGCATTGCGCACCGACAAAACGCCTGCGCGGCCCTGCGTCGGCGTCACTGCATCCGGCTCGGTCTTGTACGGGTCGTACTCGCCGTAGTCGTCAAGGCCATACTGGTTGGTGTTGTTGTTGGCGCTTGTCGTCGTGATCGTCGGGGTGTCGGCATGGGCGTTGCCGTCGCCCGTTGCCGTCAGTGGCCGGGCCATGACGGCATTGTCGTCGGCGGGCATCTCGACAGCGCCAAACTGCGGCGGCGGCGGCCCGTCTTCGTTGTTGTTGCCGAAGCCAAAGTCGAGGTCGTGCTGCTGCTCCAGCTCGCGCTGCTCCAGGATCTGCGGGGGCGCCTGGATCGACATGCTGTCGGTGTTGCGGATGCTGCCGCCACCGTTGCCGCCGCTGCGCATGCTACTAAGGCTGGCGCGGTTGGGGTCGAGCTGGCCCGACGGGCCAGAGTCGGCACCGCCGCCGCCCTCAATCGCAGACATGTCGCGGATGGCAAACTGCGCCATCGTCCGCATCTTGCGCGACACCCAGCCCACCAGAATTTTGCCGCGCTGCTTCTCGCCCAGCCGCGACCGCGGGAAGTCGCCGCGGTTCACAAACGCCACAATATCGACAACCACCTGGTGCTCATTGAGGATAGCATTGACGATGACAGGCACAATCGACGCCAGGTAGGCCTTGCGCGCAACCTCGACCAACACAACCACAAGGCCGCCAGCCTGGAAGACGGCACTAGAAAGTTAGTACTTCATCGTAAAATAGTAAAACAAAAAAACTCACCATCCACCCGGAACAATGATCCGGTGACAACGCTCGACAGAGTTCTCAATGTCCATCGGGAAGTGGCTCAGGCCGTTGATTTCAAACGTCTCGCCAATGTTGCCCAGCACAAACAGCACCTGCATGTCCACCAGCGCTCCGCTAGGGCCGATAGGCCGGCTCACGCTGTGCAGGAAACCAAGGTCGCCTGTGCGCACGTAGCGGATGTTCGGGTCGCCATCCACCGTGCGCCCGTCGAACCGCTCCGCATCAAACGCATCGCGCGACCCGTAAAACGACTTGACGCACGCCTCCGAGTCCACCCAGATCTCACCAAACTCGCCATCCAGACACAGCAGCCGGCTCTCTGGGTTGACAATCGCAATCTGCGTCGACACAGGCACCATGCCCGAGTCCTGCACCAGCAGTGCGCGCGGGTTGGTGTCGGGGTCAACCGGCAGGATCAGGCCGCGCCGCAGAGCCTTGGTGTCGAGCCACAGCTCAATCGGCTCAATGCACATGTACGACCGGGACGCAATCATCGGGTTCAACACGTGCGAGTACACAGTGTTGATGGCCGTACGATCCAGGCCTGTCGCAGCAAAGTGCAGCCGCACCTTTTGGAACACGTCCACGCGCGGGCGGCTCTCGGCCGTGATCATCATGTTCTTCAGTTCGTGCAGCGTGAATCCTTTGCCCGGCATCGTCGCCATGGCGTGGTCCAGCATCTGCGGCGTCGCGTACGTGTCCTTGATCTTGTAGCGCGACAGAATCAGGAACAGCGACAGCGGGTTCTGCGCAAACTCCACCGGAGACAGCAGGTACGTCGGCGTGCCAATGTAAATGCCCATGAGACAGGTGTGCACAAAGCCCAGACCTGTCGTACTGCGCACACAGCCCAGCACCGGGCGCGAACTAGTCATCTGGCACGTCTCCTTTTGCACCTTGCACATTCCCAGAATCGTGCTGTGGCTCAGCTGCACCGCAACACGGCGCTGGTCCGGCGTCCAGTACGTCCAGATCAGCGCCGGGTAGCTCGACTGCACCCAGTTGGGGTCCATGGTTATGCCGAGGTCACGGAGACCTTGGTTCTGCTTGGGCGGCCGAGACGTGTTGTAGATACTGGGCAGCGCCAGCTTCAGCACCTGTGCAGACTGCTTGATGTGCTGCGATACAGTCTTCATCTTGAGCAGGTGGTCAATCTCGTTGTTGACCAGAACGGCCTTGACGCGGAAATCGGCCACAAGGTGCAGGAACGCAGGCACATCCTCGGACAGGCGGTTCTGGTCCATGGGCGCCATGGGAATGACGACAATGCCCAGGTTCAGACAGGCATGCACGGCAAACACAAAGTCCTCCGAGTGCGTGTACATGAGCACGGCATGGTCGCCGGCCCGCAGGCGCACCTTGTTCTTGAGGTAGACAGCCACCGCAGCGACGCGCGTGTCGAACTTCTTCCACGTGATACCCTTGCCTTCTTTTCCGCGCCCGTCAATGCTGCAGTATGACAGCTCTTCGGGCTGGCGTGCGACACGCCACTGGATCAGGTCCGTGATGCTCGTAAAGTTGTTGAGCGCAGTCGATGTCTTGTCGTCAATGACAACCTCACGTCTGTCGATACCAGAGTACTGGTTGTCTGCACCCGCCAGAATCTGGCCGCGTGAGTCGGAGGCGATGCGCGACCAGATACCACCCATAGGGTCGACACCAAACGGAAGGTTCAGAACGGCATGCTCTACGCCAAACTTGACGTGGACGCAGGCCAAATTGCCATTGTCAAACTCGCGACGGCACAGCATGTTGCCGATCTCGCGGCGGCCGTTCTTGAGAACGCGCGGCAATGCGTTAGGAGCAGTAATCATAACACAGTAGACGCGCAGACGGTGAACTTGCAGCAACACATCCATGCAGCGCTGGGCGAGCGAGTCAAGCAAGGCTGTGTCCAGCTGGCGTGGCGGGCCGCCCTGGGTTGCTGGTGCCGTCGATGCGGCCGTTGTTTCCAGGAGGACAATGGGGAGGTGCTCCTCGTTGACAAAAACATCAAAAGCCGAGCAGTCGAAGATCTTGGGGATTGTCCGGAGGATGGTGAACACAATGTGCTGCACGAAAAAGTATCTGTACTCGATGATCTCGTTCTCGGGTTCCACCCATTCCACCTTTTGACGGATGCGGTCCTCGTACAAGCCGAGCACAAAGATCTTGCCCTCGATGATCGTTCCCAACAGGCCTGTACGCAGAAACTCGGGCTCGACGGGCGTCGGGGTCGGGTCGCCCGGCTCAAACTTGTACGGCCGGGCGTGGAAGATCTGCTCCGTGTGCTTAGGTAGCGCCCAGAAGCCACCCGAGAGCGACGGCGAGTCGACCCAAATTTCACCGATTGTGTGCGGCGACGACAGCAAACAAGTCTCCGGATCGACAATGGCCATTGTGGCGTCAGGAATGGGGTAGCCAAAGGCGCCGATGCGGACTGTGCCGGCCTCGTTCTGCCGCTTGCGAGCCTCAGCACCCACAGCCAGCACGACAACCTCATTGGTCTTGAGCGCTTCGCTATCGAGCAGGACCTCGCTCAATTCATTAGAGGCGTGCTGTTCTTTCTTGCTCGTGGTACCTCCACCGAGTAGGGATCCAAATCCGCCAGCTGTATCTTCAGTAGCCGCTGCGTCCGAGGCGGCGACATCCTTCTCATCAGAAGTAGCATCCTCCGCCTCTTCTCCGTCACGAATATCAAGCTTAAGCGGGCAGCCCATGCGCTCCTCACCACCGAGCCAGTCTCGTATGCTAATTACCATGCCGCCGTGTTCGGGCAGACACAACATGGGGGAAACGACTTCACGCGCGCGTGGGTTCCGTAGCGGGCGCAGCCAGCGGTCAGCCAGCACCTCATGGAACTCTGCATCGACCGTCAGAGTATCAATGAGACACAGCTTGACAGACTGGAAGTTGGGCTCCATGCCCTTTTTGTAGTTGCGTGTTGTCATGGGGTCTTGCTGGTAGTTGTAAACGGAGCGCTTCAGCCCGGGGTAGTCAGCAGCCATGAGCGTTGCCTTGTACTTGGAGATTAGGTGTGCGTAGAGGCCAGGCACCTCGGTCGTCTTGTGCTCGAGCCAGACGACGGTGTGGCCGCCATAGACGGCGAAAAGCACGGCGAGGATCATGCCGATACCCTGCCGCGGGTCAAGGTAGGACAGCAGGATTTCACTGCTGGCAGCGCCGCCAATGAGTCGCCCGTTCTTGTCACGCAGCGAAGAGCCGGTGAAAGAGTCGCCCGGCCGGTTTCCAGGCACAGTCGAAACAACAGCGCTGAGGCAGGCCAGCTGGTGCATGATGGTGCGATGGCTAAGCACAACACCACGCAGGTCGCCGGTTGGGGCACGGGAGAACTCAATGTACGCAAGGTCGGGCACGGATAGGGGCGGTACATCGTCCTTTTTCTTCGGGTGGAAGCTGCCAAACTCGTTCGTCTTCCACCACTCGACGCCCTTGGGCCATGTGAGCTTGTGCGTAGCGATATCACGCTGGAACGTCTTCAGGTTGTTCTCCGTCGTAAGAGCCAGGTGCGCCTGGGTTGAGGTGAGGATCAGGTTGAGCTTCTGGTAGTCGTTGAAGTCGTTGATGGGCACGGCCACGACGCCTGCGATAAAGCAGCCAAGCAGCGCAATCGCAAACTCGATGATCTCCGAGTCGCGGTAGACGAGAGCCACACGATCGCCTCTGTAAAGCGAGCTCTTATCGCGGATGACCTGGGCGACCTTTTCGGCGCGAGAAGCCAGCTTCTCCCAGGTGATTGAAGCAATCTCCTTGCCGCGGCTATCGAGCACCCAGTACGCGGGCATTTTGGAGGTCGTGCGACCGCGGTGACGCAGGACGGCCGCGATGTTGTCAAACTTGGACATGGGGGTGTTTCCGTCGTGAGGATCGTGGATGGCAAAGGGGACATCACGCGGCTCGAGGGGCAATTGGTACTCGAGCGCGTCTGGAGGCGGAAGGTCGCTTGCAGTAAGCATTGGCGGTGCTGTGGCTGCCGTCGGGGAGAAAGCGTCGCCCATGGAGTAGCGCTGGCCCATGTTGTTGGAGAACCCGTCGCCGCCGCCGCCCGAGTACCGGTGACCGCCGCCGTACTGGTCGCCAGGCATAGTTCCCTGTTCGTAGGACTGCTGGCCTGCAAAGTCGGAAAAATAGTTCTGGTCGAGCATGGTGCCTGTCCGGCTGTCGAATGGATTCTGTGAGCTTTGGGTCATGCTCATGGCGCCGCCGTTGGGGTTGTATTGGCCGTACTGCTGCTGCTGGTTGTCTGGGTTGAAAGCGTAGTCAGTCGACACCATAGTCGCCGAGCGTGACGGGTCTGTACCAGCGCGCATGGGGTCAATGCCATTGCCGCCAACGATCGACAGCCGGCTGTCGTTTCCGCCTTGTGATGGGAGAGAGAGGAAGAGCGAGTCGTGGTTGCTGAGGTTCGTACGCTGCTCGGCAATCGGTCCGCCGGGCGCGAGTAGGTTCGTGGGGTACGTCGGCGAATGGATGCGAAGACCTGCTGGTGCTGCAGGTTGTCCTTGTCCCTGGGAAGGGCCGCCACTCAGGGCAGCAAAGGAAGCCGCGCGGTGGTCCTGCTGTCCGCCTCCTCCGTCTGATCCGACCGGGGATTGGACATAGACGGAGGCTCGTGGGTCGCCACCAATGCTGAGATTCGGAGCCATTCCATACTGCGAGAACAGTTGTGTCCGGCGCTTCTGGTATCTAGAGATGCGGTTAGCACGCGAGCTGGTGGCTGGATTGCGCGTTGCCTGGCTTACCCTTTCTGTGTGATATCGCCTTCCTGTGGTGGTGTTAGTATCGCCAGATTGATTTTCTCTTTGTCTATCCTTATTTCTCTATTTCTTCCTTTTCCTTCTTAAAATTCCCCAATCTCTCCCGACTACATCCAACCCAGACATACCTCAAGCTCTTTCTCCAGCTCGTTGAGCTGCACCTGCAGCTCGGGAGCAAGCCCAGCCATTCTCTCGGTTGTCTGTCGAGTTTATGTCGGATAACGGTGGTAAACGTCGTGGTGGGATTGAAGCTGTCGTGATCTTGTCGTCAAAGAGCCGCGAGAGAGCCACCAAAGAGCCGTCAAAGAGACAAAGCTAAGAGTTGCAGAATGCAACCTTGTGACTCCAAGAAGCTCGCAGGAGGCTGACTAGTATATGGCTAATGTGATATGTTCAAGATATGCCTTGTAATTCGAATGATGTCGAGGTCTCGCAAAGGTGAGGAGGTGAAGGCGAGGCTCGAGGACGGTCAGCTCGGCAGCAGGAGGATGGGCGCGAATAGCAGCCAGTTACTGCGATATTAATATTGTGACGCAGCACAGCGCCAGGGGATAGAGTCGTTGGACTGGATAGGTTGATATGTGTGCTGGACCTGAGGTTGTGGCCGTCGCTTGTGCTGCTGTCGAACCTGCGCAACGTGGTGTCGTTGAGTGCGGCGGTAATGGGTAATGGTTGATGATGATGCTGGCTCGCTGGGACGGGTCGCAAGTGGGGACACTGTAGTGTGGACAGTGTGGGCTTGACGTTTCATGACGTGGGCCGCCCAAAATTACGTGTGAGCTACTGTGTGCATTTAAACAGCTGCACTGTACATCTCTCAAGGTCTCTGGAAACTTGGCGGAAGGCGCTACCCAGCGCTAACCGCTGTATTCCAGGCGTGAAGGTGGGGTAAATACGGGATTGTGACCGTTTTACCGTCAATCAATGCTGCAGCCGGTCGCTCCTTCTGTATATTGACCACCTGCATCTCGTGTTCGCAGCCGTGGTCTTTCCCTTCACGATTCTCTCGTATCCTTTCAATTGCCTCTTACCTCTTTCTTCTTTCAGTAATTTGCTTTTCTTTCTTTAGCTTCTTTCCTTTTTTGTGATCGTTATCATTTGACCGATATCTGTGATATATATAGCTCGCAGTGCTTCTTTGACGGGCAACTACACCCGTCGCGCTTTCCTTGTTCCTTGTTTCATGTTTCGAGTTTCTTTTGCAGTTTCCCTTTTCGGCCACCTCCATGTGCGTCGACGACTTCCTTCCCGATTTCGCATCCCTCGTGTCTCGTCTTTGACCTCATCTCATCTTTTGCACTCATATTCGCATATAGTTAACCCTGCGCCTTGATCCTCCTTGTGCGCCCGCTCTACAACCGTCTGCTTTTGTCATTCTCGTCGCTCTGCCCTCGTTTGTGCAGTGTCGCACAGGCCGTTTATGCCGCTCGATCCTGCATGCAATCTATGCGTCCACAGCCACCAGCCACAGCTCACTGGCTGCGGACTACAGACTAAACCCTCGGTCTCGATATCCCATTTATAAATTCTTTATTGATTGTCTGCATGAATCTCACCTTGACTGCTGGTCTGTCTATTCATTCCACACCTTCCTCCCGTATTTGGTCGCCACTGAAGACTCGGTCTCGAGGTCCCTCGTACAACATACGGCGTTGCTTTCTCGACCATTGTTCTCACAGGACCACGAGAATATATCCGCCATACTGAAGAGAGAAAGTTGTTTTTTCCTTGCAGAATTATTCGGGCGTTATAGTCTTCTCAAGTGAGCACCGATTCATACAAGCAATGCAATGCAAGAAGTCTTGTATCTCATGCCAGAAATTGCATCGCCCTTCGTCTAGCCTCGACCCTCGATCAATGGCCCCCGATCAATGAGTATCTGTCCTGGGGTTGTCAGTAGAAGCAATGGAAAAGAGATGGAATAAGCTTAGTGTGGCTGCTTCTATTTTAAAACATGCCTTTTAAGACGTCTTTGTCGCCGTTGGTCTAGCCTCATCCAACGTTTTGATACTCGGGTCCTTGATTCTTCGAGTCTGCCATCCTCTTCTTTGACAAGCCGATTCTGAAACTCGTCCAGCTAAGTTTATCAGTTGTCAATGTAGAAACTTTAAAGAATATTCCTAGAAGATTCGAAAGATAGCACAAGTGTGCCCCTGATTGTTCTCTATGCGGCTACGATGACAATCAAAGAGAGAAAGAAATCAGGCTGGCACAATGAGTCTGCATTTGCCCTTTGTTGACTTTGCTGTGCAGCCTCCATATTGTGTTGATGCAGCTTTGGACATTTTATTCTTATGCATCTCATCAAAGACGTCAAAGAAGATATCATCCTGCATCATGGTTCTTGTTCAAGGTATAAATGATGGCCACCTCGCTCCCTCGGGATGTTCATGTTTCGAGAGAGGAAGACCACGCACAATCTCCAGACATCATTTATCACGGTAGTTCAGCAGTGCTGCTACACATATTTTTTCATTCATTCACACATTCATTTTATCACTTCCTGTTTTATTCTTCAAATTTATTCCCGTTCCCATTCTATTCTGCCCATTTTATCCGTTCCTTTATCATATCTTCCAGGTGTTCACGTTTTCAAACTGTCACAATGTCCAAGCACGACAATGGTTACGGCAGTGACCTCGATAGCCTCTTTGGCGGCGAGGACAGTGCCAGTCAATACCCCGAGTCTCCCCTAGCCACCACCAACAAGCCATACTCAGGCAGTCATCTGGCTATTCCCGAGGACACTCCCATGACCGAAGCTCCCTCGGATCCTACCCCCATGCCCTTGGCCATGCCCGACATGCCTATGCCTCTGCCTGACATGCCTCCTATGCCAACGCATATGCCTATGCCGGCACAAGTGCCTTCGACTTTCCCGCCTATGCCTATGACGGAAGTCTCAAAGGCTTCCGATATGAAATACTGCCAGGACTTTCAACAGCCACAGGCGCCCCAGAACACCAGCAATGTGCCTGGTGCCGCCGGTGACTGGCAGTTCAAGGATATGCCGTCTGCTCTTGGTATAGATCCGAGTAATCTCGGTGCTCTCTTCCAGGAATTTCTGGAGCAGAAGGCTATGGGAAAACTGCCAGGTGCTTACATGAACTCCAAGGCTGCTCTCTCGACACAGCTCCAGGCAAAGGCAAATCCGCCACCAGTTGGTGCAAAGATTAGCCATTCGCGAAACAAGAACGGAGAGCACCGCATTGGCCAGTTCGACTGGTACGACAAGCCCCCTGTTCAGAAAGGCTGGATTGCCAATGACAATGGCAGACAGGTCCAGATCAAGTACTCGAAGAAGGGAGAGATGAGACAGCCGTCTACCCTCGGTCGTGGCGATATCGAGGCCTACATCCGTGGGTGTGCCGAGCGTGGCATTCCACTGCGGCTTTGGATCCAGAACATCCCGACCATCCACACAGACCGTTACCACCATTCGGAGCACCACAAGTGCCGTATCCGGGACTGTGCTGCAAAGGGAACTCTTGGCCGCGGCGCGTACCAGGTGTGCTTTGACGAGCACCCGGAAGAGACGTCCAACGGCCGCTACGACCCGTTCCACGTCACTGCCTACATGCACCTGTTCTGCCTGGAGGAGTTGATCCCCATGGCGTATCTCATGCAATTCGCAGATGTACGGGCCGATATTCGCGACCTTCCCCTCGAGGAGCGCAACCCCATGAGTCTGAAACGCGACGGCTCGCATGTGATTGAGAAGGTCTTTAACGACTGGAAGACGGCGCACCACGACTCCTATATCAAGACCGGCTTTCCCATCGACAGCGCTCCTCGCAAGCGGGACAGCGACTGTCTGTACTACAACATGACCAAGAAGAAGCTCGAGTCGCAGCCCAACACGCGCCAGCGGACTCGCGACAAGCGGAATGGCAACGACATCTCCAAGCACTACGGCAACCTGCGCAAGGAGGAGGCCAACCGCAACAAGAAGAAGCGCAAGCAGGCCCGCTTCTCCAGCGACAGCACCAACAATGAGGCTGGCAATGCTGGCAATGCTGGCAATGCTGGCAACGCTGGCAACGCTGGCAACCCGGGAAACTTTGACTCGCTTCAGGGCTTTACCTTCAACCCCATGCCGCCACCGAGTTCCAAGAGACAGCGTCTGTCGGGTACTGCTCAGCCGGCTCTCCAGACTGCTGCTGCCTATGCTATGCAGTCTCAGATGTCTGATGCGCTGTCATCGCCTCTTCGCCGCTCACGTCGCTTGTCAGGCGCACTCGCAATCGACAACATCTTCATCCCGCCGTCGTCTGCCTTTACAGACCTCCGCACGGGCTTCACTCCTGGATTCCGGACTGGACTCACTCCCGAGCTCCGCTCTGGGTTTACACCTAGGCTCCGTTCAGGCTTCACTCCGCGGTCCTCCGGCAATGGTCGCAGCAGCCTCAACATTCAGACCGACAACATGTCGCTGGGCCTGGACCAGATCAACTTCACGCCCAATATGGACGGGCTTGTCTACGACTTTACCGACGCCGATTACGATCAGTACATTAACGAGGAGCTTGAAAAGCTCGCCGGTGCTAATGGCGGCACGGGTGCTACTGACAACAACGGCAGCGGCAGTGCCAAGGAATTTGGCAACCCCGCCCATATCCTGCACTTTGGACAGCTCCAGACGCCCAGCGGCACGTACAACGTTACCACCGCACCCGTTCCCTATGGTCTGCGGGCAACGGCTGCACGTCGCGAGACGGCCATCAAGCAGACATCAGCCCGCATCTCGCAGACCGAGGGCATTCAGTGCGACGAGAAGAAGCTGATGGAGGCCATCAAGAGCCCCGGTCTGCCGCTCAAGACGCCGACTGTCGTGCCGCGCACGAGCCAGACGATCCGGCCTGTGTCGCAACAGGGCGGGGCCAATGCCGACACCACGACATCGCCCTCGCGGCGCGTGACCCGCAGCATGAGCCGCAATGGCTCTGCTGTCGAGCAGCCATTCGGCCAGGACTTCCAGATGGACATGCTGTTCTCCGGTGGTCTCGACGGTTTCCAGGATGGTTTCTTTGACTTGGACTCTTTTGGTGTTTGATTTGTTGTATTTCGTTTTGTGTTTTGTGTTTGTACTATGTTATGTTTGTTTTGTGTTCTTTGCATTTTCTTGTCTTCTTGTATATTAATGCTGTCTGTGCCTCCTTTTTGTATCATGGTTTTTTACGAATATGTCTAGTTGATCTAGCATAATTTTCACTTAAATATATATAAAAAAATCCTTTCAACTCCTTGAATATAAGACCAAAACTGCAGATTAAAACCAGTCGTATTGATTTCACTTTAAAGTCGGTGTAAGTGAGTCTAATCAGATACTAGCGAGGATCTCCACACCGATGAACTATATAGGGCAGATATGAGCCACATCCGATCTTTATCGCAGCATTATCTACGATTTATCTGTATCTTCTTAACACCGTGGAAACATGTTTCCGCTGCTCGCCTAGAAGCACTTTTCTACTTTCTAATTGAATCATACCCCAATATACACTCCCTGCCCTTTGGATACCTACGCGACGACATCTTGGCCTTGTGTCCCCGGACATCGCTCACTGCCGACGCTCACCTCCGAAGTATTAGCCCCATCGTCGGCCCCGTATCTCCATATCTTGACTTATCCGGCAAATCACAACAAGGAAAACACAATCAATACAATGTCGCCATCGAGTCTGTGATGAGGAGGTATAATGGTTTGAGATTATGCTCTATATATACTGCGCACCATGTCGACCTAGAGACCTTTGCCATGTGCCCAGGACGATGAGATCGCCCATACCGTGATCTTCTGTCAAGCAACAAGATGGAAGACTATACAGTGAAACCCACCGCCGATGCTAGGAGTGATGAGAAGAGGTCGCTCGCCGAACTTGGACAGGCCGTGGACTCGGTGTCCGGCGAGGTGCAGCCCAGCGAGCCGAGCACTGCGGTGTCGTGGACAGAGAAGGAAGAAAGAGCCGTTCGCTGGAAGTGAGTGCTCCGTTAGATTATATTTCTGAACATCTCTAACGACTCAGGCTTGACATGTATTTGATGCCGATCCTTGTGCTGGGCTTCTTCGCCCTGCAGCTCGACCGGTCCAACATCAGCAACGCGCTCACCGACACTATCACGACAGACCTCGGCATCACAACCGACCAGGTCAGCTCCGGTTCCCAGCTGCTGGCCGCCGGCATCGTCATTGCCGAAATCCCCTCGAACCTGATCCTGCAGAAGCTGGGCGCGTCAGTGTGGCTCACGTTTCTTCTGTGCATCTGGGGCACCATCTCGCTCACGCAGGCCTACGTTACCAATATCCACGGCTTCTACGCGACGCGATTCCTGTTGGGCATGTCCGAGGGCGGCTACATCCCGGGCGCCCAGTACGTGCTCGCGCTTTTCTACAAAGAAGATGAGCTGGCCATGCGGACGGCCATTTTCTATTTTGGCAACTACTTCTCAACTGCCACTGGCTCGCTCATTGCCGCCGGTATTCTGAAGATGGGTGGTATCCACGGCCTGGCAGGATGGCAATGGCTTTTTATCAGTAAGTCCTTCAGATTTTATATACTTTAAATCAAGTACTAATCCGATAGTTGAGGGAGCGATTACGCTCGCCATATTTGTCATTTTTGTCGCCTTTATTCCGTCGTCGCCGGGACGGACGCGCCCGATTCACGGACTGTTCGACTTCTTTAGCGACCGCGACCGCGAGATCATGCAGGCGCGCGTTGTCCTCCAAGACGCCTCCAAGGGCGCTGCCAAAGCACACATCACATGGTCGGGCTTTGTCGGCGCTGTGTTCGACTTCCGCCTCTGGCTGCACATGATCCTCAACATTGCTGCGCTGTCTCCCAAGGCCGGCCTGCAGCTCTACGGGCCGACCATCATCAAGTCGCTCGGTTTCGACACGACCAAGGCCAACCTGCTCAACTCTGTGAGCAGCTACATTGTTGTGGTTTTGTCTTTCCTGATATCTCTGGCTTCGGATCGCACGCGGCTTCGCGGCCCCTGGTGTATCGTCGCCTTTATCTGGTCGATTGTGTTTTCCGCGGCATTGTTAGGCATTGGCGTCAATGCCGACCGCTGGCTGCGTTTCACCATGTTTACTCTGTTGGCCGGTGGCAATGCGCTGGCCCAGGGGCTCAACGATGCCTGGCTGAGTGTCAACGCCCGAGACCCGGTGAAGCGCAGTCTCGGCCTCGCCTTTGTCGTCATCGGCAGCAACCTCGGTGGTATTATCGGCCCGACCCTCTTCCAGTCGTCGGACAAGCCGGCCTACCGGCATGGCTTTGCCGCGGTGCTTGGCCTGTATTCTGCAAGCATTGTCATTACGCTCGTGATCATGGCTGTATACTGGAGAGACAACCGCAAACGTGCCCTGCAGGAAAATGATGCGGACACGCCGGAGGAGCGGGACAGCAAAAGGCGGCTGCATATTTAGCAACCTTGCGTTTGGTTATATTTATTATATCTGTTATATCGGAAGACTGTCTGGCTGCTACTTCAAGTCCTTTTAGATGGCACGGTTGATCAACGATGAGACACTGAGCTCAAGTTGATATTTAGAAATTTCAGCAAGTTGGACTCTCCTCGCGTCCGAATTAACCATGCATTACTTGCGGTGCTCGAATCATTGAAAAATTGAATCTTATGGAGATGAAAAGGACTACGCTTGCCATCCGAGCCGCAACCCTAGAGCCGGCCTGGCCCGTGGCAGAGGGACTCATAAATACTTCACTCGCCAACAGTTCTGATTTGTAGGCTACCAATCCAGAGCCGTCGCTAGTTTATGCATGTTTTAAACTGTGATATCGAAATCTAGAATCTCGAAATCGGACAACACCATTCATACTTCGTAGCTGTACAAGTTCCCAGACCACCCAGAATCCACTTAGACAAGTGTATCTCTGCAAGCGCTGCATGATGGCAGACGAGGTGGTATTAAGTGGGCGAACGAGCTAGACCAGCTCACCAGCTATTGGAGCCAAGTTAACAGCAGCAATACGATTCGGCCAAGCCGATATGCACTCCATATGCACGCCATGCCGGGCATTGCGATGCATGCACAGGCCTGGACCGGGCACGTGCCTCTGAAGTGCTGTCACTGCGCTGTTATTTTTGGTACAAGCAGACAAGTATCAACCCGACAAGCACGTCAGAGGCGCCTCATTGTCTCTTGAATCCCTGCCTGGTGGAAGGACAGCTATGGCCACGCGCTGCACAATGTGCCAACGTGTGACTCGAGGTCTGTCCAAAGCGGAGTTGGCGGTGGCTTGACGTGTTTGTGCTTCGTCAACGGCGACTAGCAAGGCTAGACTAGCCAGGTGCATCTCAGTTTCCAACAGGCAAAGTAGGGTGCATTCGTCTTTGTTGTTGAGCATGAAAGCCAACTGCCTCACTTTGGCACTAAAGACACTATCTCGGTCACGTGCTTCCTCGAGATACCAAAACAAAATGACACCTGCAGCGCGAACCAGCGCACCTGTCGGGTCAAAGAAACTAGCTCCTTTTCACAATGCGCATCACAAAGAACGCCAGAATGTAAAGTGTAAAAATAGTCCTCATCCCCAGCGCGGCCACGCCGCCTATTCGCGCTTCCTTTTTCAAGCACCATTTGCAATAAATGGCTAATGCCACTATATAGAATAGACAATAGACGGTTGGGACGTTCCTTCGCTCCTTCCTCAGATCTCAGATATTAAAGCTGCTGCCCGTTTCACGTTTCACGCGTATTCTTGTCCTCGATCGCTCCTTCTCATTCGGCTCCAACTCACCTCAGCCGCAGCATATCTTACCATCGCGCAGGTACCCCAGCATACAACATTACATGCAGGGTACCTCAACGTTGTAGCTTGGTGTCGCTCCTTCTCTTTGAAACACCCACTCACCGTCATTGCCTTTTTGACAACAACGCCGGCCGTACCTTCCATGCCCATCCAAGACACTTAATCTGTCGAGTCCCTGTTCTTGCAGCACTTGCATCGGCGTGTCCGCTGGATCCCCTCCTCATCCTTCGCCCCGAAAAGCTTCACTTTTGGCTACACGCATTTTTGTCTTTATCAATCCCCCCAGCCTCCTAAACCTCCTAAAGTGATCGCCCTAGCTGCATTCCACTGGCCGTGCAACGCAACAACCCTTGCCGGTGGCCTCACTCCTGCTCTTTCGACCCACACATTGTACACATTGTACTTGCACGAGCTTGCGATCATACCGGTCGCAATCTTGAAGCCGCAACCCGTTCCCACTAGGAACTAGGAACTCTTCAAGCCGAAAAGTGTTTGGCGCCGTACAACTTCACACCGGCACTGGACTGTCACAACCTCTGCGTCTCTGCGCCTCTGCTCCCCGACACGCATTGCCTCTCACAGCCACGGCACTGCATGAACACAGCCGCTTAGCTCTCACAGCAACATTTCTCCCAACAGCCAAGGAGCCGGCACGACGGATCTTTGACAGCGATGAGCGGCAGCACGGTCGATGCGTCGGCCGGGCCCAGCTCGCCGGCGCTGCAGGTCATTGTTCTTGTAAGATACATCTCATTTTCCTTTCAACCACGTGCCAAGACGGCGAAGCTTTTTGTCGGGTTGTCATTTATTTTCGTCGTTTCGTCATATGGTCATCTGGGCGTTTCGTCATTATTGCCCACACAGCAGGGGCCGTGATCGTCTGATCTCTGAAACAATCTCTTGTTGCATCGATGAATGCGATTGTCAGAGCTATCGCGTGCCAGGAACTTTACCCCAGATGGCCAGAACCCACATATTCTCTCATCCCATCTCTCGCCATCTTGCATCTCATGCCTGTGCATCATGCTAACAAATCCAATAGGGATCGGGTGGCGGACCCCAAGAGTTCAATACCACCGCATTTCTGGTGCGGTCGACGGCCGAGGGATGGCGCCGGGGTTCGATTGTGTCTTTGGACGCCGGTGTCCTCATGAGTTCAATAACACGAATCCTAGAGAAAACACTGCCGCCAGGCCTAGCAGAAGCAAACAGCTCACCAAGTGAAGAAGGCAGCACTCCAGAACCTTCAGAACTATCCCTACCATACACACTCACAACCGGCCCATTTGCTGGCCTTGAAGTGCCTTATGCAACAGCTGGCGCGAACGCTTCATTTGTGCAGAGCGCACTTATTGATACGTATCTTATCACTCATCCTCACCTGGACCACATATCAGGCTTCGTCATCAACACGGCCGGCCTCCCTGGGACACGGCCAAAACGACTCGCTGGACTACCGTCGACAATCGCCGCATTTAAAGCACACATCTTCAACAATGTCATCTGGCCAAATCTGTCAGATGAGAACAACGGCGCAGGTCTCGTTACCTACATGCGTCTAGTGGAGGGCGGCTCGCCCGCGCTGGGAGACGGCGAAGGTCGAGGCTACGTCGAGATCAGCGATGGGCTGGCTGTCAAAATCTGGGGCGTCAGCCATGGGCACTGTATTGAACGCCACAGTCATCGTGGCAGCGGAGCAGGCACACGCTTTGGCAGCATGGATGGCAGCAGCCTGCCTCTTGGCTCCAGTATTTTGAGCCCTCATGGCCACACACACCACGGTGTCACGAGTGCCACACTCACACAATCACCCTCGAACTCGGTACCAGCTTCCCAGCCGGTTCAACAAACACAAACACAAACTCAAACACAATCACAAGCACAACCTGTTCAGCCACTTGCTCTGCCATCTGCACAGGGAACACCGCAGCTTGGACCACAACGTAGGGACAGCCTCGCGCTGCTCTCTGGTCCCGGAAGTGTCGCTGCAGCACGCCGTGGCAGCTTGGGGCTGCCACCCCAAGTGACCACGAGCGAGAGTGTCTGCGTCTACGACTCCAGTGCCTACTTCATCCGCGATGTAAAGACCGGTCGCGAGGTGTTGATGTTTGGCGACGTCGAGCCAGACTCCATTTCCCTATCACCAAGAAACTGCCTGATCTGGCAAGAGGCCGCACCCAAGATTGCCGCTGGCAAGCTTGCCGCAATTTTTGTCGAATGCAGCTACGACGACTCCCAGCCTCTCGACAGACTCTACGGACACCTCACGCCAAGGTTTGTTGTCGAAGAGATGACCAACCTGGCGGCAGAAGTTGCGCATGCGCGCATCATCTACAAGCAACAAGAGCTCCAAATGCAGCAGCAGCAGCGTGAGCGGGACGGTCGGAAACGCAAGCGTCATGGGGGCGACGAAGACCAGGCAAGTAATGCCGCCAATATCCCACGGACAGACAGCCACAGTCGCCGCAAAACTGATATTGCAATGATCAACACCGGCGACGCCGGCCCCGTCGACCTCGTCAACCCGAACGCGTCTGAACTGCTAGAAGACCCCGTGTCACCAAGGACTGTCAAGCCAGCCCGCCTGGCAATCGCAGGTCACGGCGAGTCCGAGGCTATTGGTGGATCGCAGTCCGACACTCCTCTTGCGACACCAACAGCTGATTTATCATTGGGTGCGGACCTGCCACAGCCGGCTATCCCGCCCACCGACATCAAGCCCGAGACCGAAGAGCCTCAGCTGCCTCTTGCTGGCCTCAAGGTGGTCATTATCCACATCAAGGAGAAGCTTCGCGATGGCCCGCCCGCAGGTGAAATTATTTTGGACCAGCTGCGGGAATACGAGGCGCGCAGCCCGCTTGGGTGCGAGTATATCATCTCCTACTCTGGGCAGAGTCTCTTCTTCTGATGTCTTTATTCGATATTTTGATACCATATACCTTTTGTTAAATATCAATTTTGGATACCATGTCTCATCGTCGTTTTAATTTGTGATTTTTAATGATATGTCACGATGATGCTTTCTAACCAGCTCGGGTACTATTTTCCGGTAGCATTGAAGGCCTGCCCCCTCGCTCATTCAATCTTTACAAGTCATCCTTCGAACAGTTCATCTACAGTTTCACGTCTTTAACAACCAAATATACAAAATGGCATCCAATAAAAAGACGGTCAGCATTATCGCCTTTCTCAAGCGCAAGCCTGGCATGTCGCACGACGAGTTCTACCACCACTGGCTCAACGTGCACGGCCCTCTTGTGAAGCCCTGGGCCACCAAGCACGGCTTCCTCGAGTACAGGCAGATACATCTCCTGCCTTCGATCAACGCTGAGCGGGCGTCTGTCGGGCCCGAAAATAAGGCAAATACAGGGCTTGAGAACTGGGACGGGTGTGCCACGTTTGAGCTAGAAAGCATCGAGGTATTTGAAGCGGCGTTCCGCGATCCGTACTACCTCGACGTCATCGCCAAGGACGAAGACAAGTTTGTCGACAAGGCGGCGGGCGTCATGCGTCGGCGCGGGGAGTTGAATCGTGTTATATAATTTGATTGGTTTACTTCTTTGGATCTCAGGATTACATTGTACGATTGAAAATGTTCGGTTATAGGAATGCTTGCTATGATATACAAAACTTGGTGACTGCCTACTCGCGACTCATCGCCCGCTTGACAATCCCAACGGCCTCAACAGCCACATCTTGACCACGCCGCCACGTATACAAGGCGACGCCGTGGGGAGCTAATATATCCTGGGCATGCGCGAGACGGCGGTGCCACAGGTCAACCTTCTTGCTTGGCGGCATTTGCTGCTGCTGTTGGGGCTGGGGTGAGACTGGTGGTCTCTGGTATGGGTACTGCTGCCGCTGCCGTGCATTGTCGGCACCGCCGCTGCTGCCGTCAAATCCTGAAGGTTGTGAGCGACGCGGCGGTGGTGGCGGCGGCGGAGGACCACCCAAGTCTGGACTGCTTCTCTCGGTAGGGGTTGAGGCGGTAGACCCGACAGCCCTCCGACGAGGCGCCGGTGGGGGAGGGGGTGTGCTGCGGGCTGAGGAGATGGCACTGGCTGCCGACGTGGCTGCTGTTCCGGCGACGGCTGTGACTGCCGATGCTGCGGTGGCAGCCGTCGATGCGACGGAGGTAGCAGCTGTCGCAGCCGACGACGCAGCGGCTGAGGCTGTTGCGGCGGCAGAGCCCCGCAGAGCCAGCGGCTTACTAGGCCGGGGCGGCGGGAGGGGCTTTCTGGGCGGCAGCGTAGGGACGTGGTCTGCAGAAGTTGAGGTCTTAACTGGCGGGGGTGTATCGGCAGGAGCATCATCGAGATCGATCAGCGTACCCATGACCGGGCCCTGCCTAGGGGCGGTCTGTCTCTGCTGCTGCTGTTGTTGCTGCTGCTGCTGGGGTGGTGCTGTTGCAATGCGGGCCGGCAGAGTCGGGCGCCGTTCGGGGCCAGGGGTCGAGGGTCCATAGTTTGGATCTAGTGTACGCGAGGATGTCGAAGAGTCAAAGTAGCCCTGTTGTTGGGGTGTTGTGACGTCGCGGATAAAAATAGCCAGGACGCGGCCAGGGTGTGCGAGAACCAGTTCTGTGTACACCTCGAGGTCGGCCTCGCCACTGTCGCCAACGAGAAGGAAGCGGCGGTTAGGGAAGTCGCGCAGGATCTTTTCGAGGGTGCCGCGCTTGCGCTCGGCGACGGGCTCAAAGATACCCTGCAGCATGCCGCTGTACTGCTTCAGGTGCAGGGGACCCTTGGGCAGGCCCGCGCGCTTGAAGAATGTGGTCAGGACAGGGAAGAGCTGCCACGGGCTGTTGGAGCAGTAGTGAAACTGCACGCCCAGGTCGTGCAATGCGGTGTACCACTCGCGCGCGCCATCGACCGTCATGTCGGCGAGATCGCGCACAAACGTGTTGCGGAAAATCTCGCGCGTGCCCAGGGCGATGTTGGACGTCTTGATAGTATCGTCAATGTCGCTGATGAGACTGATGCCGCGGTCCTCGACGAGCTGGATAGGCGCTACAGCTGACAGAGGGTGTGTCAAACTATTGACGAGCGCAGTCTCGCTGGCGACAGAGTAATTGACGCCGGCTCCCTGGCCGCCGTTTCCAGAGCCGCTAGCAACCAAGATACGGACATGCGTCGGCACGAAATCCAGCGAGGCACAGGTGACAAAGTGGCCAGACTCTGAAGTCAAAACTGTTCTTGACTGTGACCTATCTTCGTTGTAAAAGAACAGGGTGACTGGCTGCTGCTCGACGGGTGTTGTCAAGAAAGGCCCCAGCCGTGATAGCAGGTTGGTGTTGGCAGCGATCATCTCTGCCTCTGACATTTCCGGGGTGGTCGCAGTGCTGTTGATAGAAGTTGCTCCCCAAGAGGACTTGGGCGTGAGCTTCCCCGGTCCGGGGGCCGGTGGTGGTGGCTTTCGGTGGCGGCCGTTGCCATCTTCAGAGCTACTGTCGTCGTACCTAGCAGCCTGGTCCGGGGTTTCGCTGTATTCACCGCGCGCAGCTGCGTCCTTCTCGCCCTGGCCACGTCTTTCGATCTCTTCGGCTGCACGCTGGATCTTGCGCGCCTCGTGGGCATCTTTGATGGATCCGTCGCCGCCTGCAGGCATGCCGGAAATGTCGACTGGTACTGTCTGCTCTGGTGCAGGAATGCCGCTCAATCTCCGCGCAAGGCCAATCAACAACCGGTTCTTGCGTGTTAATGGGCCTTGGTTTACGAGGTACAGCCAGCCATGCACGTTGACATCGACCACTGCCTTTTCATCTTCGAGGCGCGCAAACTCCTGTGTCCAGTTTGGGGGCTCGCCCGGCATGCCCGAGTCGTCTGAAGAGTATCCAGCACTTTGCCGTCCACTTGACGGCTTGAACTTGCGCACATGCCGTTTGGCGTACATGGGAAACAGGACCATCTGCGCATTGCCGCCCGTCGCAAAGGACACATCAGGAAATGCGCCCGGGATATTTGGCGGCCGGTCCTCCTCCCACTCGGACCCAGATCCGTCGCTGTCGCGTGCTCGTGATGTGTTGTACTGGTCGCGAATCTCGCTGGCGGCTGCAACGCCTGCGCGGTAGACATTGTTGGCCATGGCGGCGAAGCGGCGGCGGCGGGACCCGCGCTCTTGGTTTTGGTAGTCGTACGACATTTTGGGGAGCTTTGCGATGAGTTCTCTTGCGCGCGCGTTGGCTACTTCGGATGCCGTCTTGTCTGTCAGGTAAGGCGGCTTTAGTCCCAGCGGAAGAAGACGTAGGGTCAACTGGCGCTGCCGCTTCTGGCGTCGAGAACTGACACGGTCGACAACGAAGCGGTAGAGCCGTGAGTGCGCCCGCTGGCGGTATCGGGGGAATGTCTCGAGGCGGAAGCGGAGGAGTCTATCGCGGAGGTAGGATCGGTAGTTGTTGCTAGGATTGAGGGGGGTCCGGGTCGCGTGGTAGCCGGCCAGGAAAGATGCTTTGTATCCAGAGAGGTGTCGAAGAATACGCGATGAATGCGGCTGCTGCTGCTTCTGATTCTGTTGCTGCAGCTGTTGTTGGAGGCGCGGCAAAATGTGCTGCTTCCAGGTCGCCGTTGCGCGCGAAGGCCGCGAACGCAGGAAGAGACGGCTCCGCCAGAAGGGAGCCACTTTGCCTTCTTTTGATTTTTAGGTTATAGGGTAGGATTGGGAGTCGAAGAGTGGCGAGTGGCCAGATGGATGACGGGATATGTCACTGGCACAAGGCGGAATGATTGTCGGTGGTCGAGTGGTCGAGAGGTCGAGAGGGTCGAGGGTCGAGGGAGGTGAGCCGAGGTGAGGAGGAGAAGTAGGAGAGGAGAGGAGGTCGAGGAAAAGGAAAGGAGACTCTGTGCCGTCACGCTAACGTCATTCCCGTGTTGCTGCTTCTCGTCAGTAGAGATAGGCGACAGATCTCTGAAATGTCGTTGCAAGACGCAGGCCGTGAAAGGAGGGGCGGTGGTGAGAAGTGAGCAGCGAGGTCTCAGGCTGACGGCAGGCGACTGCAGGCTAGTGGGCAGCTAGCGGCATACGGGCAGCTGAAGTGGGCAGCTGCGCCGTTCAGCATGTGCGCCCTGGCGCCCAGCGTTTAGAAGACCCACTTTTAGCTCAAAGCCAGCCTTGCGGGAAGAACCGACTTCGAAACGTGCACACAAACGTGGTGATGGCGATCTTAGTGGTTGCGCATGACAGGAGACTGCATTATTTAAGTTTGCGATATCTCTTGGCTTTTTCTTCAAAACAAAACCTTTAAATCAAAACGAGTGCAGTTCATGGTGATAATGAACACGTGACATCATTTTCGTAATTTGTGTGTACCGAAACGGAAGGTGCCATCGTTGACAAAGATTATGTAATTTTGCCTCGAGTTACCAACTGTTGGTTGCTGATGACGTCTGTTTCCCATTTGGGACTCTGCCATATATGCCCTCCGCACAACGTCATCTTTCACGTACGGCCATAGATATTGGAAAATACGGGATCCCGTCCGCTCTCCCCTAGTCAAACCAATAATCGGCGGATTAGTAGTTGGGTCGGTGACGACCAGCGAATACCCTCTGCTGTACGTTTTTTTGTATTTTTGCTGATTTTTTGGACATTTTTCTCGTGCTAAACTGACCTCATGATGGTTGTGACTCCCTTCATCTTTTTGCTCATTTCTGTCTTTGTTTAGTCTACCATCTTCCTCGCTGTCTTGCTTTCGGCCGTCACTGTGAGTGTGTTTTTGATCAGTTTTATTCATCAAGCCATGATGTCTGGAGTCATGATGTCTAAGTGTTCTAGATGCTAGATAACGAGAGAGACCAAGAGAAGCAAGCCAGTATAAAAATAAATGGAATTACAAAGAAAATGCACAAATATAACAAAAATATCAAGTATATATGCTCCAATGCCCAATGAAAAAAAGAAACCCCGGCTTTTGTCTTTGTTTTACTTCACGCCGTCAAGACGTCAAGCTTTACCGCTTGCCGCCCTTCTTGCCACCCTTAGGACCGCCTTTGGATCCCTTGGCACCCTTGGCCGCCTTGATCGGCCGCGGGCCGCTGCTGCTGCCACCGCCGCCGCCGCTCTTGGCCAACGGCTTGCCCTTGTTGGCCACAATCGCCTTCTTCTCCTGCTTCAGCTTCTGGCCGCCCATGCCCGACAGCCGGTCCTGCTTGTTGTCCAGCTTCTTCTGGTCCTTGCGGCTCAGGTCGCCGCCCGCGCGCTTGTGCTTGAGCTGGTCGCGCAGCTTGTCGACGCTGCTCTTCTTGGCGTCCTCGCCCACGGGGCCGTTGCGCCGCTGCAGCTGTTTCTTGGCCTCCTTCTCGCGCGGCGTCTCGAACCACGTCTTCTTGGGCCGCGACAGGATCTCGTCGCGGTGCTTGAGCATGTTCTCGCCGCGCGTGAGCTCCATCTCCGCCATCGCCAGCTTGCGCGCCTCGCGCTCCTCGGCCACAATCTCGTTGATGTCGCCGTCGAGCTCGTCGATCTTGGTCTGCCACTCCTTGGCCGCCGCAGGGTCGACCGGCCGGCTCTTGATCAAAAACTTCATGCCCTTGCCGTCGTCCTTGCGCATCGCCTTGGTCGCCGCGCGCACAAACTTGCGGTCGTCCTCGGCCACCAGCGTCACGGCCACACCACGGTTACCCGCACGGGCTGTACGACCAATACGATGGATGTAGTCCTCGAGCGTCTTGGGCACCTCGTAGTTGATGACCGTCTGCACGCCCTTGATATCCAGACCACGCGATGCCAGGTCACTGGCAAGAAGGAACGACACAGCGCCCTTACGGAACGAGTCCAAACTGGCTGTACGCTCAGCCTGCTTGATGTTACCGTGCAGCTCCTCGCACGTCAGGCCCATCAGGCCAAACACAATGCGCGCCTCGTGGATGTACTTCTTCTCGCGGAAGAAGATGATCGTGTGGTCGCGGTACAGCGTCGTGCACAGGTGCAGCAGGTAGCCCATGCGCGAGCCCTCGCGGCCCTGGCGCAGACGCACAAACTCCTGCGTCAGCGTGCCAGCAGTGCGCGAGTTGGCGTCGGCGACGACGCGCACAGGCCGCAGCATGCCCACGCGGATCAGCTGGTCGACGGGCGCACTCATCGTGGCCGAGAACAGCATGGTCTGGCGCGAGCGCGGCAGGAACTTGACAATCTCGTCGAGCTCGTCGGCGAAACCGTCCTGCAGCATTCGATCGGCCTCATCGAGGACCAGAATCTCAACTGCGTCGACAGCGAAGCCGGGCGTGTTGCGCATGTGGTCAATGAAACGACCGGGGGTACCAATGACGATATCCGGGCGCTCGCGCAGCTTGGGCTCGGTGGCCTTGAACGAAGTACCACCGACGGTCAGGACCATGGTGATGTTTGTGAACTTGGCCAGCTTGACGGCGACCTGGTGACACTGCAGGGCCAACTCACGCGTCGGTGTGAGGATGACGACACGGGTCTTGGGGACCTTGCTGGGACGGTGCAGCATACGCTCAAAGATAGGCAGCAAGAAGGCGGCAGTCTTACCGGAACCGGTCACGGCCTGGCCGACGACATCCTTGCCACCGACGGCAAAGGGCATGGTCTTGGCCTGAATCTTGGTGGGACGGTTGAAGCCGGCGGCAGCGACGGCACGCAGAATCGGGCGCGAGAAGATGCGCATCGACTCGAAAGACGGCACCGACAGCAGCGAGTTGCCGTCGGCACCCTCGTCGTCTTCGTCGTTGTCGCCGCCCTTGCCGCCCTTCTTGTTCTTCTTGGACGCCTTGAGCTTCTCCTTCTCGCCGTCGGCAAAGAAGGCCTCTTGCCGTGCCTTCTCGTCGTCGTCTTCCGAATCGGAATCGTCCGAATTCTTTGCCTGCTCCTCGTCGTCGCTCGAGTCGCCGCGGTCGTCATCGCCGCGTTCGTCGTCGTCGGGGTGGCCAATCGGCGTCGCAACAGAGTCGTTGTCAGATGCTGCGTCGTCGTCGTCGTCGGATTGCTCGTCAAGGTTTGCGCCCATGCCGAATCCGTCCTCGGCCAGAGTCTCGTCGTCCAGGTCAATGTCGGCCGCCTCTTCATCCTCCTCTTCCTCATCCTCTCCCTCCTCCTCCTCCTCCTCCTCTTCTTCTTCTTCTTCCTCATCCTCTTCCTCCTCGTCATCCTCCTCCTCGTCGTCGCTTCCCTCACTCTCCTCAACCTTCTTCTCCTTCTTGCTGCTCTTCACAGCCTTGGCCGCTGCTGCTGCCTCCTTCTTCTCGCGCCGCCGCTTAATAATGGCGTCCAGGTCGACAATGCGCTCGGCGCCAATCCACTCCAGATCGGCCTTTTCTCTCGCATTCTCCTGGTCCTCGTCGTAGCCCGAGCCGAATCCGTCGTCGTCGTCCCACACAAAGGTTGCGTCAAAGTGCTGGCGCTTGCTCGGCGGCAGCTCGTCGTCCGAGTCGGCCTTCTCGTCGGAAACGTAGTCGTCATCCTCAATGGTGTAGGAGACAGGCTCCTGGGCCTTTCTTTTTTGGGGTGCCATGTTGAATATGGTTGTCTTGTCGGAATATGTGTATACTACACAACTCGTTTGGCGTTGATGCTGTACTTCACTCAGTACGTGAGTTTTTTTGCGGGGACTAGTATCGCTATTCAGAAAATTTACTGGAGCTTCCCAAAACTTTTTTTCTGCCGTATATACAAAGGCGGTGTATGCGCTCGGTGCTCCACCGCTTGGGAAGATGGCAGAGGGCGGTATTTGACGCCACTTTAAAGTCGAAGAATAGCCGGCAGAAAAAAAACATATCGCGACGCTCTCCGCCCTCCACCTTGGTTCCAGCTTGACGAATATCAATCACTTCGCGCATCCTTATACATCATGATTATCCAATAGACAGCTCAATCACGTTTCTTTCCTCGATTCTCGATTCTCGACCTCCTCTACACACAATGGACGCCAGCGGCCTCCTCAAGAAACAGGGCTGGCGCGGACTCGGCCACACCCTCCACCCGACCGACGATTCCACCGGCCTCGCCCGCCCTCTGCTGCTGTCGCGCAAAGAAGACCGCCAGGGCCTCGGCATCGACTCCATTCACCGCAAGGCCGCCGCTACAGATCAGTGGTGGCTCGAGGCCTTTGACCAGCAATGCAAGAACATGAACGCACCGGGCGGCGCTGTGGCGACATCAGCGGCCAAGGGCCCGACACGGCTGGAGATGATTGCAGGCAACCACGGCGCGAACAAGTATCGGGGCGCGTACGGGCTGTATGCGAGTTTTGTGCGCGGCGAGACGATTGGCGGCACAATAGGGCAGGCCAAGTCGAGTGCATCCAGTACAAGCACGAGCACATCAAGGTCGGGCAGCGCCGACGCCAGCACGGCCGCAACAACGCCCGAGGTTGAGGACAGCAAAGACAAGAAGCGGAAACGGAGCGACGACGATTCAGAACAAAAGGAGAAGAAGAGCAAGGGCAAGGAGACCAAGGACGAGAAGCAGCTGAGAAAGGCAGCGGAAAAGACGGCCAAGAAGGAGGCCAAGAAGGCGGCAAAGAGAGCACTAAAGGACGCAGAAAAGGCCAAGAAGAAGGAAGAGAAAGCTGCTGCAAAAGCTGCCGTCAAGGCCGAGAAGAAACGAGCCGAGGCGGCAGCCAAGGCGAACGAGACCAAAGAAGAGCGCAAAGCAAGGCGGAAGCTGAAAAAGGACGGCAAGGCATAGACCAGCGTGTGTTTGTGTTTTTGTGTTATTTGTTTTATATCTTTTCTTTTTTAGCGAAGCATTGGGATTGGCATACAAAAGCGGCATAGACAATCGATTTATCTGGTTTGGGATATATATATAAGACCGAGCGAGTGCAATGATGTGAGCTGGTGAACTAGAAGGCCAACGTATGTCGACCACATGAAAACAAGAGTTAAAAAGTTTGGCACCTAAACGCCATACCCAAGAAATATAAACGATAAAGAGAACAGCAAGACTGCCATATTTACAGCTGCTTCGGCAGCGTGCCCGGGACACCCGTTAGCAGCCATGGCCGGCGCTCCCAAAACTCGTCCTTGATAATGTCTATGTGCTCGACGGTGATGCGCGCCTTGGCCCGGCGCTTCTTGTCGCTCTCGGCCTTGGACTTGGACACGGCCGCCGGCTCGGCCTGGTCGTCGACGGCGGCTGCCACGTCGGTAGTTGATGCTGGGTCGACCAGTTCGTACTGCAGGTTAGCATTATATTAGCATTAGCCATCGCATAGGCCGGGAGAGGACATACATCGCGAAACACAACGCTGCCCTTCTTGTTCATCTCGGGCTCGTTGTTGTAGTTGATCTTGAAGCGCGAAAACAGAATCTCGTTCTTATCGGCCGAGAACGTGCCCTTGAGCAGCTCCGTCGCCGCCACCGAGTCCATGCCGTCCTTGACGAGCGCCCAGAATGTTGTATTGTACAAATTGTTGATGTGGCAGTCGACCTGCCGCCAGCTCAGGTAGTCGCGCAGGTTCTGTACGCTCGGGTAGCACACGGCGCGGCCGTCAAACGTCGGCAGGTGCGGCGGCGCCAGCGGTTCGGTCGCGGGCAGAGACATGCTGCTGAAGTCGACAATAGGCACGCCGTCCTCGTCGCGGCCGTTGACGACGACGCCGTCGGTCGGGCCTGCCGGGTTAAAGAACGTTGGCCACAAGTACACGTAGAACGCAGTAAACGTCGACACGACCGTGGACACGAGCTTGCTGGAGCGGCGCTCAAACAGCTGGCAGGACTTGTGGAAGACGAAGCTGTACTCGTCGCTGACGCCGTAGGCGAGCACAATGTCGGGCAGGTCGGCCATGACGGCCTTGGCGGCTGCATTCATGAGGTCGAGGGCGCGCTTGTCGTTTGGCTTTTCAAAGCCGTATTTTGCGCACAATCTTTTGTCAGTCATGTTAGTCGTGATCCCTCATCATTGGTCAGAGTTGGTGATACTCACTTTGTGAAGCCACGGCCGTCGATGCGCACGACGATCCAGGTATTGGGCATCAGCGTGTCCTGCTGTTCAAACAGCCGGACATACTCGTACCTGGGGTGTTAGTTTGTCATTCTTCTTTTCGTTATTCTTGTATTCATGGCCGTCGTCATGGCACATCGTCGTCGTTGTCTCATCTTCTTCGTCTTCTTCGTCTTCCTCCGCCGACTTACTTTGAGTTTGCCATCTTTGGATCTTTTCTCTTTTCTGCTCTTAAGTATCCAAACGCTCAATGAGACTAACAAACGAGAGAAACAATGTGTTCAACAACAATCAATAATCAATGAAATGCAATCGAATCAAATGAGGGGTGCTTGCTTTGAGGTCGTGTGATGACAAAGATGCACTGTGACGACAGCCTTGTCACTCTAGCGCTAGCTACAGCGCCACATGGCATTTTGGCCAATCATAGGCGCTCATCCATATGGACTATGCCCTACAAAATCGAGGCTAGCTGCTGAATACTGCCAGATACTGCCAAACACAGCAGGTGCAAGCTCCCCGCCGCGATCCTCGCTTTTGACCTCCTCTCATCAACGTCCATCAACGGGCTGCCGGCCTCAATATGAACCTCCTCCTCTCCGAAGACTACCTGCTGCAGGACTACCCCGAACACATTACCAACACCATCCGATCGGGCCATGCGACATGCCTGCGCTTCAACCGCAAGGGCGACTACCTCGCCTCGGGCCGTGTCGACGGCACCGTTGTCGTCTGGGACATTGACACCATGGGCGTTGCGCGCAAGCTCCGAGGCCACTCTAAGAGCATCTCGTCGCTGAGCTGGTCGCGCTGTGGACGCTACCTACTGTCGGCGTGCCAGGGCTGGAAGGCCATTTTGTGGGACCTGCACGACGGTCGCAAGCACCGCGAGGTCCGGTTTAAGGCCCCCGTGTACATTGCCGAGCTGCACCCGTGGTGCGTGACACACTTTGTCGCATCCATCTTTGAGGACCAGGCGCTGCTGGTGGACATTAGCGAGCCGATCGACGTCAAGCACGTGCTGCCGTCGCGGCCCAAGCGCCCGCACACCGAGGACTCGAACCAGCGCGACAAGTGGGCCAAGGAGGACGCCAAGCAGATGACGACGGTGACCATCTACTCGAACAACGGCGCGCACATTCTGTCGGCGACGAGCAAGGGTTGGATCAACATTATCGACGCCGCGACGTTCGAGGTCATCTTCTCGCGCAAGGCCAGCGGCAGCGTAATCACGACGCTGCGGCTCAACCACTCGGGCAAGATCCTGCTGGCCAACTCGCAGGACCGCATTGTGCGCTCGCTGCACATGCCCAACCTGGCCAGCCCGGACCTTGACGCCGACACCATCCAGCTGCCCGAGGAGCACAAGTTTCAGGACGTTGTCAACCGGCTGTCATGGAACCACATTGCGCTCAGCCCGACGGCCGAGTACGTGGCCGCGTCGACGTATAACAACCACGAGCTTTACATCTGGGAGCGCAACCACGGCTCGCTCGTGCGCATGCTCGAGGGGCCCAAGGAGGAGCAGGGCGTCATCGAGTGGCACCCGCACCGCGCGCTGCTGGCGGCCTGCGGCCTCGAGACGGGGCGCATCAACATCTGGTCGGTCACGAGCCCGCAAAAGTGGTCGGCCCTGGCGCCCGACTTTGCCGAGGTCGAAGAGAACGAAATCTACGTCGAGCGTGAGGACGAGTTTGACGTGCACCCGCAGGAGGAGATTACGAAGCGGCGGCTGGACCTCGAGGACGAGGAGGTCGACGTGCTCACGGTGCAGCAGACGGACGACGACATGGACAGCATGCCTGCATTTGCGTCTGCGGCGTCTGGTTCGGCCAGCGTCTTCCACATGCCGATCCTCTACGACCTCGGCGAGTCCGACAGCGAGGAAGAGTTCATTGCCGTGTCGACGGGCACGATGCGGCGGCGCAGTCCGGGCGACGGCCAGAGCGTCGACCTGGATGCCGACAGCGCGATGGCAGACGATCGCGTGAGCACGAGCACAAAGAAGACGGCCGCGGCCAGCAAGGGCGGGCGGTCACGGCGGCGGTAGATGTCTTTACTCGGGTGTTTTCTTTTGTTCTTCTCTGCTTTCCGCCAGGTGTGGCTGTTATACCTTTTGTTTTTCGTTGTTCTTTGTTCTATCAAGCATGGATCTTATGGCGGTTGCATGGCGCATGGTGTTGGTATCAAAATGGTTTGCTTTCTTCTGGTTATTCGAGTCACTCTGGTTTATGAATTCATCTTATTCTCTTGGGCGTTTGATATTATCTTTGATATCTCTTTGATATCATCTTAATCTTTTCTTTGTTTTCTCTGATTTGTTTGCATCTGATTGCAGTCGAGATATCATTGTGATTTTGATGATTTTCTGGTATTATTAGTGAATAAAATCTCAATATATGGCGAGATAATATGTGTTTTCTTTTTCTTTTTCTTTTCTTTTTTTATCTTCTATTTTTCTTTTCTTTTCTGTTTTATTTTCTGTTTTCTTTGGTTATCTTTTCTTATTATTTATTTATTTTTAAATCATTTGAAGAGTAATGCAAGATCAAATCATCCATCAACGAAACAAAACCCGTCATCTGTACTTTCATTCATCATAAGCCTTACCATCTCATCCAACATCACCAACCAACGCCATTGTCCAAACGCGGACGTCAAAGCGTCGCATTCAAAGCGCACCCAAAAGACAGACAAAGACGCGTCGGCCAGTCGTTTGACGTCCGTTTTAACTGTTGCATGCACAGTGGTGGGCTTGGCGTCTTTCAGGCGCACTAACGCCATCTACTCCCTGTACCTATGCCTTATGCCCCTATTAATAAGCTCCTGCAGCTCAGAGCCACAGAGGGTACCTCCCCGGTACTTGTCTCCCGCACCAGTTCTTTCCCAGTTCCAGCGCGAGCCGCACTGTACTCTCGCAGGAGCCGAAGCTTCGAGAACCAATCACAGCTTGTACCTCGGGCGTACTCAAGCTTACACGTGACCTGGCCAGAGCTCTAGAGGCGAAAAGGAGTGCCACTAGGCTGCAACAGGCATAGCGCCGCCTTTGGGACACGCTCAAGCCCCAAGGGAGGCAGGAATGAGCAGAGGGAAGGAGCGACCTGCTAGGCAGAGAAGGGGAGCGAAGTTTTTCCTGCCCCTTGGAGTCGCCGCTGGGCGTTGGTTTTTGGCCTCACTTTTCCTCCTACACAACCATCGACACGCAAACGCCGCCGTCAACGACCACCCGAACAACATCGTCCGGCTGTCGAAAACGCGTCTGAATTTTTCTTACGGGGTGTCTCTTTACTGATTTCGCCTTTTGTTTTTCCTTTTCGCACCACCAGCGCCGTGGCCAGCCATCGCGCCGTCGCACCTCGGCGAATCACGACATTGATCATTGATCACGATCCCATCACCATCGCCGCCACAAACACCGAGTCATCGACCAGTCCCGCGCAGTCGCGTCTGCTTCACGAAACTTTGGCGCCGATCTCAGCCCTCCGTCGCCGTTGAGGCACGTCGCTCCCGTCGGGGGATCTGGGGGTTGTTTGCGATCTGTTGGTCGGAGCTTCAGCTCGATTGCGCGTCAGTGAACGAGCACAAGACTTTGCGAAAGACGTGATAGCATCGCACAGTTGCTTCAGAGTGTCTCTTTGTTGTCTGTCTTGTGGTGTGCTTGATTGATTTCATCTTCCTTTGATCTTCATCTCATCGTCGTCGACTACGCGCACGCGCATCTCGCCACCTCACTCCTTTCGATCCTTTACTTTCTTCTCTTCTTTCTCTCATTTTCGTGTCATTTGTTTAATACTTTCGCTTGCTTTCAGCTTCAACGATATCGACGACTTTACTTAATCCGTCGATTACGCGTTCTATCGTTATTCATTCTATATCTCGACATCTCGACATCTCGATATACGTCGACATCGACTCATCTCGACACACACACTCCCACTCGCCATCCATCCACCACCGCAATCATGGCGAACCTCTACTTTGCGCACTCGAGTGCGCCCCTCAAGACCATTGAGGAAATCCAGTTCGGCATGATGTCTCCCGAGGAGATCAAGAACATGAGTGTCGCCCACATCATCTACCCAGAGGCCATGGACGAGAGCAAGACAAAACCCCGGGACGGCGGTGTCAACGACCCTTTGTTGGGCTCTGTCGACCGCGGCTTCAAGTGCAAGACCTGTACCGAGAGCATGTCCGAGTGCCCGGGTCACTTTGGCCACATTGAGCTGGCTAAGCCTGTCTACCACCCCGGCTTCATCAAGAAGACCAAGAAGGTCCTCGAGATCGTTTGCCACAACTGCAGCATGGTGCTTGCCGACAGGGTTAGTACTTGAGAGCAACTTCTGTCGTTGGACGGGATGCGTTCAAAGGTTCTTCACTTTTTCGCGTCTATGATCTGTGCTAACCTGACTTTTCCTTTTTTTCTTCGTTTCTCTAAATACAGAGTGATCCTGAATATCTTGCCGCTGTCAGCACACGCGATCCCAAGGCCCGCTTCCAGCGTGTCTGGGAGTGCTGCAAGAAGAAGAAGCGCTGCGAGAATGAAGTCAAGGCCGAGAACGAGGAGGAGTTCGACCCTAACCCAGTGAACAAAATTGGCAAGCAGGCACCGCACAACCACGGCGGCTGTGGTAACTCGCAGCCCGCTGTCCGCCAGACTGGTCTGCAGCTGTGGTCTCACTACGAGATCGAGCGCGACGAGGGCGGCAAGGTCAAGGAGAAGAAGATGCTCACCGCCGAAATGGCCCTCAGCATCATGCGCCGCATCAGCACCGAGGACATCCGTGATATGGGTCTCAACGTCGACTATGCCCGTCCCGAGTGGATGGTCATCACTGTCCTGCCCGTGCCCCCGCCGCCTGTGCGTCCCTCCATCTCCATGGACGGTACTGGTACCGGTATGCGCAACGAGGATGATTTGACTTTCAAGCTTGGTGATATCATTCGTGCAAACGCAAACGTCAAGCAGGCCATCAACGAGGGCTCGCCCGCGCACATTTCCTCCGACTTTGAACAGCTGCTGCAGTACCACGTCGCCACCTACATGGACAACGACATCGCCGCCATTCCCCGTGCCCTGCAGAAGAGTGGCCGTCCTGTCAAAGCCATCCGTGCCCGTCTCAAGGGTAAGGAGGGTCGTCTCCGTGGTAACTTGATGGGTAAGCGTGTCGATTTCTCCGCACGTACCGTCATCACGGGTGATGCCAACATCTCCCTGGACGAGGTCGGTGTGCCCCGCAGTATTGCTCGCACGCTCACCTACCCCGAGACCGTCACCCCTTACAACATCAGCCGCCTGCATCAGCTGGTCCAGAACGGCCCCAACGAGCACCCCGGTGCCAAGTACGTCATCCGCTCCGACGGTACACGTATCGATCTGCGCCATCACCGCCGCGCTGGCCAGATCTCCCTCGAGTACGGCTGGAAGGTCGAGCGGCATCTGATTGACGGTGATTATATCATCTTCAACCGTCAGCCCTCGCTGCACAAGGAGTCCATGATGGGCCATCGTGTTCGTGTCATGCCCTACTCCACATTCCGTCTGAACCTGTCCGTGACGTCCCCCTACAACGCCGATTTCGATGGTGACGAGATGAACCTTCACGTTCCCCAGACCGAAGAGACCCGTGCCGAGATCAAGGAGCTGTGCATGGTTCCCCTCAACATCGTCTCGCCCCAGAAGAACGGTCCCCTGATGGGTATTGTGCAGGATACCCTGGCCGGTGCCTACAAGATGTGCCGTCGTGATGTCTTCATGACTAAGGAGCAGGTGATGAACCTGATGCTCTGGGTCCCCGACTGGGACGGTGTCATCCCCCAGCCTGCCATATACAAGCCGCGTCCCCGCTGGACGGGTAAGCAGATTGTCAGCTTGATCATTCCCAAGACGGTCAGCTTGCAGATGGGCAACGATTCCAACCCACTTAACGATGGTGGTCTCCTGATCCAGACTGGTGAGGTCCTTTACGGTCTTCTGACCAAGAAGAGTGTCGGTGCCTCGGGTGGCGGTATTATCCATATTTGCTACAACGAGCTTGGCTCCGACGCCGCCATGGGCTTCCTGAACGGCTGTCAGCGTGTCGTTAACTACTGGCTGCTGCACAACGGCCACAGCATCGGCATTGGTGACACCATTCCCGACAAGGAGACCATTGAGAAGGTGCAGAAGCACATTGACGATGAGAAGGAGGAGGTGCGCAACCTCACCGCCCTGGCTACCGCCAACAAGCTGGAGGCCCTGCCCGGTATGAACATTCGTGAGACGTTCGAGAACAAGGTGTCCAAGGCCCTGAACACGGCCCGTGACAAGGCCGGTACCACCACACAGGAGTCGCTCAAGGACCACAACAACGCCGTCACCATGGCTCTGTCTGGTTCCAAGGGTTCGTCCATCAACATTTCGCAGATGACGGCGTTGGTCGGTCAGCAGATTGTTGAGGGTAGACGTATTCCCTTTGGTTTCAAGTACCGCACGCTGCCCCATTTCACCAAGGATGACTACTCTCCCGAGGCCCGTGGTTTCGTCGAGAACTCGTACCTGCGTGGTCTGACCCCGACCGAGTTCTTCTTCCACGCCATGGCTGGTCGTGAGGGTCTGATTGACACAGCTGTCAAGACTGCCGAGACGGGTTATATCCAGCGTCGTCTGGTCAAGGCCCTGGAAGATGTCAGTGCCAAGTACGACGGTACTGTACGCAACTCGCTGGGTGATGTCATCCAGTTTGTGTACGGTGAGGACGGTCTCGATGGTGCCAAGATCGAGGAGCAGCGCATGGACTTTATCAACATGTCGCTGCCCAAGTTTGAGAAGCAGTACCGCCTTGACGTCATGGGCAACACTCGCTCGCGCGACATTGACGCGCTCGAGTATGCCAACGAGATCACCGGCGACCCCGAGGCGCAGAGCCTGCTGGATGCCGAGTACGAGGCTCTCCTGGCTGCTCGTGAGCACATTCGCACAATCAGCAAGAAGCGTATCACTTCGATTCTGGGCAAGAAGGACGAGGAGATGATGCAGCTGCCGCTCAACATTGTGCGTATCATCAACTCGGCGCAGAAGACGTTCAAGGTCGACGATGTCCAGCGCAGTGACCTGCGTCCCCAGGATGTTGTGCCCGTGATCCAGAAGCTGCTGGACAACATGATTGCCGTTCGCGGTAGCGACCCCATCTCGATCGAGGCCAACTACAGCGCCACAATTTTGATCAAGGCACAGATCCGTTCGCGTCTGGCGTTCAAGCGTCTGGCGGTGGACATGCGTCTGTCGCGTCTGGCATTTGAGCACATTGTTGGTGAGCTTAGCAGCCGTTGGGCCCGCGCTATGGTCAACCCTGGTGAGATGGTCGGTGTGCTGGCTGCACAGTCGATTGGTGAGCCCGCGACACAGATGACCCTGAACACGTTCCATTTCGCCGGTGTGTCGTCCAAGAACGTCACTCTGGGTGTGCCGCGTCTCAAGGAGATTCTCAACGTTGCCAGCAACATCAAGACGCCGTCTATGCTGGTGTACCTGGATGATGCTGATGGCCGGCCTGCGACGCAGGAGCGCGCCAAGGACCTGCGTAGTATTGTCGAGCACACCAACCTGCGGTCGGTGACTGCGGTGACGGAGATCTACTACGACCCCGACGTGCGGTGGACCAACATTGACGAGGACGAGAACATTCTGGAGTCGTACTTTATGATTCCCGAGGACGTGGCTACCAACCTGGACCAGCAGTCGCGCTGGATGCTGCGTATCACTCTTGACCGTCAGAAGATGCTGGATAAGGGTCTGACGATTGAGGACGTGGCGACGCGCATCAAGGACGAGTACCCGAGCGATCTGGGTGTCGTGTTCAGTGACAACAACGCCGACAGCCAAGTGATCCGTATCCGGACTGTGCGCCAGGACGGTGACAAGGAGGAGGAGGGTGCTCTGGAGGACGACGTGATGCTGAAGCGTCTGGAGACACATCTGCTGGACACGCTGACTCTGCGCGGTGTGCCCGGCATTGAGCGTGCGTTCCTGAACAAGGACACCATCCTCATCCGCACTGCTGACGACGCCCTGCTGGCGGCCAAGGACAAGCCCGAGTGCACTGCGTGGTACCTAGATACTGAGGGTACGTCGCTGCGTGCCGTTCTGGCCGTTGACGGTGTCGACTGCAAGCGGACATACACCAACGACCTGCACCAGGTTGTCGACGTGTTTGGTATCGAGGCAGCGCGGTCTGCGCTGCTGCGTGAGCTGACGCAGGTGCTGTCGTTTGATGGTTCGTACGTCAACCACCGTCATTTGGCGCTGCTTGTCGACGTCATGACCTACCGTGGCAGCATCGCCGCCGTTACTCGTCACGGTATCAACCGTGCTGACACTGGTGCGCTGATGCGTTGTTCCTTTGAGGAGACGGTGGAGATTCTTCTGGAGGCTGCTGCCGTGGGTGAGCTTGACGACTGCCGGGGTATCTCGGAGAACGTCATGCTGGGCCAGCTGGCGCCGATGGGCACTGGCCACTTTGAGGTGCTGCTGGACCCCAAGATGCTCGACACTGTGATTTCGGACAACTCGCGCATGGGCCTGATGCCTGGTCTGACGGTCAAGGGCAGCCAGATCGAGGGTGCCGCGACACCGTACGACTCTGGCTCGCCGATGGCGGACTCTGGCTACCTGAGCATGAGCTCGCCGGCGATGGGCAACTTCTCGCCCATCATGAGCGCTGGCTCGGAGACGCCTGCTGGCCTGGGCACCGAGTATGGTGGCAGTGGCTTCGGCAGCATTGGCGGCTACTCTGGCGCCAGCCCGCGGCCCACGAGCCCCTTCAGCACGTCGCCGACGTCGCCGTTCAGCGGTGGATACGGCAGCTACTCGCCGACGTCGCCGGCGGCATACTCGCCCACATCGCCGATGATGGACATGAGTGGCCGCTTCTCGTCGTCGCCGCAGTTCAGCCCGTCGTCGCCGTCGTTCTCGCCAACGTCGCCGTCGATGCGCCCGACGAGCCCCAACTACAGCCCGACGTCGCCCAGCTACTCGCCTGCATCGCCGTCGGCTACTCGTCACTACTCGCCGACGTCGCCCGCGCAGTTCAACTCGCCTACGTCTCCGTCGTACTCGCCTGCGAGCCCCAACTACAGCCCTGCGTCGCCCAACATCCACGCAACCAGCCCGTCGTACTCGCCGGCATCTCCCACATGGTCGCCGACGTCGCCCGAGGCGTACTCGCCGACCAGCCCGACGTTCCAGCGGTCGCCGAACCAGCAGGGCTCGCCGACAAGCCCGAGCTACTCGCCGACGTCGCCGACATTCTCGCCGAGAACACCTGGTCGTGCGCCGCCCGGCAATGGGTCGTACTCGCCGACGTCGCCGTCCAACAACTAATCTCTGGCATACGACTGTGTGTCCCTGTTCTACCACATTGTGCATATTCTGCTTCCACACATCACATGAAACTACTTTAATATTGCGTGCGTGCAATTGCTTTCTTGCTTTTTTCCGTCTTCTGTTACTTGGCTTGGGGTATTCCGTCTTTTCACTCTGTCTTGTTTTATCTTGAATGTCCATTTCCCAAAATTTCGCGCTCGTCGCCATGCAAAAAATCTGCATACTGCATCACAAACATAGATTACATACCTGTTTTGAAATTTCCATCACTCTTATTCACACCTTGCTTAACATAAACCTGCCGCCTTTCTCATACAATCTCACAAAAAAATTGTACAGAAGCTTTGATTCGACACTGTCCGTCTGTTATACTTTGCGTGTTGCGTCGTTTCTTTGTGCTTTATCTTTCTGTTACTATCTACGGAGGGATCAGGGTCCAGGGAGACATTACGATAAGGAGAGCGACTTTGAGCACTCTCACTGGTGGCCGGCAGCTGGCCGTGATAAGAATACATACAAAAAACATGAAACAACTCAAAAACCAAAACATCACAATCATAACGCAACAAAACCAAACGAAGACATGATACAAAACAAAAGACGGAGATTCTCAGCGGCTGGTGGCGACGTGCTCCTCTACCAGACTGCACCATGTGTTCACACTCTGCTTGAGCAAGCTAATATATCTGCTCCTGTTCCGACTGCTTCATCTGCTTTGTCTTTTACTTTTGCTCTTTGCTTTCTCTTCTGCTTTCTTCCTTTCTTCTGTTTCCTTGCCACGAGTACTTGCTTAAACCTACATCGATACGATACACGAATAAAAGATTGAACTATCATATCTGTCCGAAAATGACTGTGAAAGTGGAGAAGTGTCTTGTAGTGTGCAAACAAGTTGAATATAAGATTGACAAAACTCAATGACATAAGCACGTCCCCAGCCATCAACTTGTAGATGTCGTGTGCGTGTACACTGATACGGAAGGAGACATGTATTATATCACGTAGCCAGCAGGTCTTTCTCTTCTTTATCGGTTGAAAGCCAGAGTTGCTGCATATAGAAGGCACGCTTGTGCTTCCGTAGCCCCTTCCGTTTTCATATTGTGTTGTCGCATGCTCCTGCCTTTTCTGTCTGAAGCCATACATGTCCTGCTCGCCTCTTTCGCCGAATTTATCCAACTCTCTCATCCTACACCCCCAACTATATTGACATCTCTTTGCTTCCGTCGATACCTCGCACAAGTACACGACCACGACGTTGCATGTACTCACCCTCCACTGCACTTCCGAGCCAGCACGACAGTAATCTTTGTGTACCGGTGTGCATCTCAGAGCCCAAAGAGTTTAACTGACCCCAAAAGGACGTTCCATGCGAGCACCCGAATCAGACTTAGAAGCAAAGTCAGAAGCAAAGCCTTAAGAAGTCAGAACCAGAGCGGAACAAGAAAGGGCTGCAAAAAACTGCAAGTATCATGCCATCTTTTAGACGGAAGCTGACTAAAGACATCTGATATCATAGAGACGCATCTTGAGCCGTGAATCTCCGAGAACCTCCATGCTTTTTTCTGCCTCTGGCCCGAGCTGACTCCAATGGCACGGCACGCAGATACTACCCGGTCCAGACTCTTGGAGAAGGCAAATGAGAGCCTAGGGAGCAGTTGCAACCCAAGAGCGAGAATGCACCAGCCGGGCCAATCTGCGAGATCTATCTTGCAGCCTCTTGCAGCCGAGCTTGCGGAGCAGCTACCTGACTTGGAGATTTTCGTGCCCAAAACAGCTGCGCACAGGAGAAGATGTGCACCATATGCACCAAAAGGCATAGCGCCGAGCAACTACTAGGGCTGGCAGTGTCTATTGTCTATCATCGCCGGCTGTCTGCGGAACCGAAGCCCGAGATACCATGCTATCACCGCGAGAAGCATCACCATATCGTGGCGAGGTTCTATCTCGTTATCATGGCTGCTCTGTGATGGCTGTACTCTGAATACGGAGATACAGAGCACTGAATTGAGTTGTGCAGTGCATAGGGACACCGGTCATCTGACGGGAAAAAAAGAAAAAGAAATTACACATTCCTGTTTCTGCTAATTACAAGTTCGCCCCTCCCCCAGATTTGCTATGAATTAGCCTGCGCCTTGCTACTTGTTCCTGGGTCAATCGGGTCGGGCTCAATGGGCTATTATTGTACTGCGATGACGCTATCGATAGCACAACCCGCGGCTATTCATAGGGTTTGGCTTTGTTGTTGCAAGTGCAAGTGCAATTGCTGATGCCAATCGTTACAGAGGCCAGTGGACTAACAACCAAGTTGCCGACTAGCCTCGGGCTGTTGGCTCTCCCAGTTCTTGTCTCTGATTTTCTGATTTCTAGGATACCAAGCGGTTTGAAGACGAGAAAACATACAGCAAACGAACTAGATTGGTTCAGAAAAGAAGTATAAGGCCACAAAACAAGAACCTACAAAAAAAAGTGATCAAAAAAAGAAGAGAAAAGAGAGAAAACCGAGATATCCCCAGTCGCCTTCATGCTGTCCTCGTGACGGCCCTGATCATGCGGTGGTGCCATTGAGTCTCTTTGGCCTAGCCTGCTATATTAGCTGTTTTTCAGCAAGGGTAGCCATTATTACCAGGCTGACCTACACCCCGCAAGATTGGGTCTATTGCCTGCTGCATAACTCTATGCTGGATATGATTGTCCTGTCTTGTCTCTTGTTCTTGTTATCAGCTATCAGTCTATCGTATCATATCGTGCGTGTTTCCCTTCGTCCATCCGTCACAGTCCATGCGGAGCCAATTTCTGATGTATCTCGTTTTCTTTTTGCCTTGTCTTTTGTCAGTTGTGCATTATCGTTATTTTCGTCTTCTCCCTGTTATTCTTGCCGTGTTGGGGTCATTGTGTGCCGAAAGTCCTATCACAATGGCTGGTTGAGATTGAAGCCTGAATATCTACACAGTTCATAGCTGTTGTGTGGCGTATCTCTCAAAACTATTGCGACTTGCGACTTGCACTTTGCACCTTGCACTGCATCTCAGGGAGAAGTGATAGGCACTGTCATGTCCACACACCCCTTATGCGTATGCCTCTCTTCCTTGATTGTTTGACTGATTTTCTTCTTATTTTTATCTATTTATCTTTTGTGTGTTTTTGTTTCACGCTGCCTGTGTTTACTTTGCCCCTCGTTTCTGCCAAACCCTTCTATTTCCATGCCTCGCACCAGATACACCGTCGCGGGGGTCACTTTCTTTAAAAATCACATAACAGACTGGATACAACTCACTCAGCGGTGAGCAATGCTCCATGGTGTTGGCTATCCGCCTGGTCCGCAATTGCACTCTTGCTGTTGTCACTCTGTATTGTTATCATTTTTTTATTTCAGAGCAACTGACTTTCTTTTGCTTTGCTTTGTTATTGTTTTATGTTTGTCTTGCGCTGCTTGCTCACTTGTCACTGCTTCCCTCGCTTTTATCTATTTTATGTACCAGCTGGCTGTCACCAATGGCGAACCCCACGTGTGTGGGCGGCTAGGCCGGACTGTCCATTCACGTATCTTACTTTTGTCCTTTTGCCCTTTTGTCCTTTTGTCTCTTTTTGTACGTCACAAGCACCTCCGTGCACAGACAGAGGCAAAGCAAAAGCAGAGGGCCTGGGCTAGCCTGCCTATTTTCCATTTCCTCTTTCTTGTCAGGGACTGCCACAGACAGGTCATTTTCTTATTTTGACTTTTCAACTGAGTACCTCTTTTGCATACAGTCACCCCTCAACTCTGCCAACTGGCTTGCCTCATCCGTGGGTGTGTAATACAAGTATTACAGTGCCTGTACGTGCAACCGTCTTGTCCTCTGTATTCGGCTGCCATGCCTTGGCTGTCTCATTGTGGTGATAGAGGCTGTAGAAGGTTGGGAGAGAAGAAGAAAGAAATAGAAAGAGCAGACACGGAGTTGAGGACAAAAGATGCGCGGCAGCGTGTTTGTACTAGTGGACTTACACCTCCAAGGACAAGAGGAACAAAGAATGCGAGCCACTGAGGCACTGCAACAGTGTCCCCTGACAGCCAAGTACGAAGTAGCTTGATCACTTTCGCTACTTTGTTTGTGCTATGATGGAGAATCTCATATTTCTTTTTCGGCTAGATGGGCAATATGATGTCGACAGCGTATCCAAGCGTCTGGGGGAGGGGGGTTCGGGGCCGGGGTCTGTCAGCAGCCCTTTCTGCTTGATTCTGGTGTCCTGTTTCCAAGAGAGTGAGACAGTGGGATCTGCTGGTGGTTTAAATAAATGATAAAAGAAAAGAAAGATTTATATCTTTAGAATATCAAAGGGTAGGCTAAGCAGCCCGGAGTATAAAGTCCATCGAGTCCCCCTTCTGCTGGCCGTCGAGTCTGATACTCACCATATTCATTCTCATTCTCTACTCTCTACTCTTTATTCTCTACAACTTCTTCAACTCTACAACTCTACAACTACCAACTCTCTCAACCCTCTCAACTCACCCTACCCAACGAACAATGTCTTCCAACGAGGATATCGTCGCCCTTGCCAGCCAGGCCAAGAGCTTCACGCCCAACGCCAACGACCGCCGCCCGTCGTTCTTCCTGTCGCTGGCCCCGGCCACGTCCAACTCGTACCCCAAGGCCCAGCAGGGCGTTGATGCTCCAGTCGAGGCTGATGCCGCCGCGCCTGCCGTCGAGGCCGATGCCAAGCAGCGCCGCAGCTCGAGCCTGAGCAGCACCAACAGCAACGCCCCCGGTCTGCGGATCCTCAAGCTGGGCCCCGTGCACTGGGGCGAGCACCGCGACGAGCACAAGGGTGACTGGCACGAGGTTGCCATTGAGTGATTGTGGTTACGTTCACTCTTTGCACTTCTTGTTACTTGTTATTAGCATCTGGGATCACATCATGATACGGAAGAGGAGAACATGGTGATGGGCGGCATCAGCGGCCACCCACGGCGCAGGATTTCATTTTTCATTTTATACTGTTTTGTTGTTTCTTTACTGCTCTGCCAGTCGACGACTGCTGCATTTCCTCTCATAGTTATGATCATATGATTGAGGCTTCATACCAGAATGGACCAGGAGGCATCTACTCCTATTTATTGCTCATTTTGCTCATTTTGATTTCAAATGTGATTTATTTGTCTCTTGTTTGTGTCTGATCATCTATTCACTCTTCTTGGCGTTTATACAATGTAAAAGGCTGCCAGGTCATGTGCACATCGCCTAATGAGTACAGTAGCCTTGGCAGCAATCTATTATTGACAGTGAGAGACACGGTGAATGGAGTCAACTCACTCAAAGTAGAAGGCAGCAAAATCCAAACAGAGTAGGGCAGACTTGTTCATCCCACTTGAGACCTGGCGGCAGCCGCGCGTTGCTGCGATGTAATAACTCTGAGAAAGAACGGAGCCTGGACACGACGGAGACGCTCCTTCCTTTTTCTCTCCTCTCCCTCTCTGCAAAGCATTACCTCTTTCCTATTCAAATGCAATCAGAGTAGCCCAATCCGAGCCGTACATGGAAAGAGGCCCACCTGGCACGTTCCTTTCTTCTACTTGGGACTGGATGCATGAGAGCAGTACGAAGGCAGCGTACTGAAAATACAGAGTATCAGAGTGAGGTATTTGTCTGTTGGCAGTGAGAAGGAGTATTTATTTGTGCATTTATAGAATATAACTGTTAAAGTCGCTTTGTGGAGGATGATCATGTGCAAAGTAGACAAAAGAAGATGGATTTCCCGCGAGAAAATGACAAGAAAAAAGACAAAAAAAAGCAAAAGAAACGAGAGCTGCCTTTTTCTACTTACCCCCATGTTGCATTTGTATTGTCTATGCTTTTCTTCTGCTGCCTTTTGCAGTCTTCTTTTCTCTCTTTTCTTCTTTTTCCATTTCTACTCTTATTTGCTGTTTCCTTTCTGGGTAGCTCGTTCACGATGCCGCCCACCGTGGCTTCCTTTGCTGGACGACTATCCATTCCTGCTCCTGCCTGTTGCTGTGCTCCCCAGACTTGGCTTGATGAATGAGCAGTCTTGACTCCAGATATGTGGTATCAACAGATTGCTCTTCATCCTCTTGTTTTATCTTCTTTTTTCTTATTTTTCATTTCTTTTTCACCTTGTTCTTCCAATCCTCACTGTCTTGGCTGTCTCTCTTTTGCCGCTCATCTCCTTGTTCAACCTCTCCTTGCTGAGTATGAAGTGCTCATCAACGGACTCCAGCTCTTGGCCGTCTTGGCATGATATCTTCTATCTGTTGTTTTCTGATACGACACTCGTTGTTGTGCAATTACACAAGGTGCTGGCCGCCCCTGCCTAAAACGAACGCGGGATGCTTGTACGGAGTGTGTGAGATGTGAGATCTGTAGATCCGTCTTGGCTGTCTCTCCAGGTCTTGGCTGTATCACTGGAGGCGTATCTACCGTATTCTCTACTATTTTCTACTCTACTCTCTACTCTGCTCTCTGTTGCACAATGACAACAACGCACTGTTGAGACAAGCTCACAAAGACAGCCCTCACATACAGTGATCAGCAAATTGCCACCGCAGGGACTTGGCATATGCTGTGGACGCGGTGCCAAGACCACTCTGGCGGTATTTCCTACCGAGTATGGCACAATATGAGTAGGGGATTGCTACTATGCGTCCCAATTCTGGCAAAAATGCGTCCCAAATAGTGGAGTCCTGTGGCTTAGAAAAAAGATATATTGACTAACTAGAAAATATATGCAAAAACCAAGGTAGACTAATTTTAAAACAATAATACCGTATCGTTATAGTGATTATACCTTTTTTTCCGCTAACAACTACGTTATCTTACGATTACGTTTTTCTTTAGTTTTTTGTTTTTTTTTTTAATTAAGTATTAATTTTAGCCTTAAAATTAATTAAAAGTAGATCTATATCTTTTAATTTATTAAATTCATCGAAATTATTAAGGCCGTAAGTATATGTAATGACCGAAAAAGACTAACGCCGCGAGGCTTATCGATAGTAGATTAAAGATAAAATAAACGGGCCCGATAAAAGCTTTAGCCTAAAGTAGGGCGCTACGCGCCCGTCGCTAGCTACGCGCCAGCGCTGCGACAAGAAAACGTACGTACGGGCTACCTAGTCTTTTTTATAGTTCGGGGACGCTAGTCCCTCGAACTTAAGAAGAACAAAATTTAGTCTTACTTACTACGACCCCCTACCTTAAGACTATACGATAGCTTTACGACGATAATTCGATAAAGTTATTTATTTTACTTTTACTTATTATAATTTTAAATCTTTTCCTCGAAATACTTAACTATATCGGATTATTTAAATAATATTTTTACGGCCGGATAAAGCCGCGCTACTTATTCGTTCTCGAAAGTTACGGTAAAACGTAATACTAATAAAACCTTAGAGACTTTTTTACGAGTCGAAGAAATACTAGACGTAAATAAAAACGAAAGACGAGCTAATAATACGCCGCCGCTTCTTCGAAAAAATAACGAGACTAGCCTAAAAGATAAAAATTAAAAAAAGCTAGACTTAAAATAAAAGTTAGCTAAAACCGAAAAAAAAATAACTTTTCGAAAATAAATCTAATAAGTATCGTAACAAAATTAATTTTTTATAAACTCGGAATAATTAAAAAAAACGAGTAGCCGTAAACGACGACGCGACTCCTTAAAAACTCGTAATTTTAAAGTAAGGCTATAAAAAAAATTAATAACTACGGCTACGTTTTAAAAAAAAAATTAATAGCTATTAGATATTAATATAATAATTAAATACGTTCCGATTACGTTCTCGTTGGGTTTCCGTTAAGTCGTTAGAGTTATATAAAAGATAGACTTACTTTTATAAACTTAATAACGTTAATATATCGATACGTTAAATAATAAAAAAAAAAAAAAAAAATACCGTAACTTACTCGTTTTATTTAAATAATAAGTTAAGACTTTCGTTTTTTTAGCTAAAAATCTTACGTAAACGGTTATTACGGCTTATTATAAAATACGTATACGTAACGACTAAAGCTTTTATAAGTTTTTTTTATATCTTTAGTTTCTTAAAGTTTAGTTCGAAAACTTTTTTAACGACTTTAAAAAATAGTTATTTTTTAGTAAGTTAACCGATTAATTAAAATAACTATTTAACGTTATTATTATTTTTAATTCGATTAATTTAAAAAACTTTACGCTAAAAGCCGATCTAATATATAAACAACTTTTAAAAATAAAAAAATATAAACGCCTTACTAACGACTTTTTTACGATCCGCAATAAAAAAAACAAAAAATACTAAATAAAAGACTAACTTAACAAAAAAAAAAACCGAAGCGGCTGAAAAAACTATAAATAGCCGAAAAAAACACTATACTAAAACTAACCTATAAAAAATCTATCGGATATTATATACTATCGCTACTAAAAAAAAAACTACTACTTTAATACTTATACCGTTAACGAAACGACGCCACGGGTTTAAAATACCACGGTCGGTATCGAAAAACTAATAAAAAACTAGTTATAACGCCCGCCGATTATAAAATAATCGTTATAAAAAAAAAATTAATCTTAATAAAACCTTAAAAAAAAACGACGGTATCTATTCGTAAATAAATTTAATACGCGGCGATAATAAATTTAAATATAAAGTCTCAAATAAATTTAATTAACGTCTAAATAGCAAAAAAGCTCGCGTTAAAATAAAAACAATAAAAAACAATAAAAACTATAATAATTAACGGCCGTATTATTTAATCGTACGATATCTACGAAGTATTTTTAAAAATAACCGATAACTAAAAACGTATTAAAAAAATAACGAAAAATTATTTTGTAATCGACCGACTAAAGATATTAAAAGTTAACCTACTACTACTAAAAACCCCGAAATTAAAAAAACTTAATATCGATATCTTAGTTTAAGCGTTTTAACGTTTCGTTTTCGACAAATTAAAACTACGTTTCGTTTCTCCTCGTTAATTTAAAAAAACGGTTAAAAACGAGTTTTTAATATTTATAATAGTTTTAGTCTTAACGATACTCGCGAAAAAATAAAAAAAAACAAAAAACAAGCCTTAAACTATTATCTAATAGCTTATTTTCCCGGACGACTTATTAACGTTTTTTAATGTTTTCGACGCCGCAAAAACGACGATTTTTTCGGCTTTTAAAAAGACTAACTATATAATTAATTTAGTAGAAAATACTACGTTACCGGTTAGCCTAATTTATTTTTTATTAAAACGCGAACTAAAAAAACTAAAACGTTACTTTAAAAAAAACTTAAAAAATAACCGGATTTAATATTTTTAAAACGACGTAAAAGCCTCGATTTTTTTTATTTTTAAAAAAAATAAAATATTACGTTTTTATATCGATTATTAAAACTTAAATAAAATTATTATTAAAAACCGTTATATATTATTTTTAATTATTAAATTAATAGACCGGATATAAAAAGTTTAGTATTTTATTAAACTTAATATTAAAAATACGTACTACCGAATTAAAATTAAAAAAAAAAATAAGTAAAAGTTAGTTTTTCGAACTAAATACGGGCTATACGAATATATTATTTTATTATTTAATATAATTAACGCCTTAACGATATTTTAAAACTATATTTACGAAACGTTAAAAAGTTTATTAGATAAATATTATATTACTTATATAAACGACGTATTAATTTATTCTAAAACGCGCGAAAAATACGTACGCTATTTATAAAAAGTCTTAACGCGGCTACGACGAGCCGAGTTATACGCGAACCCGGCTAAATATAAATTCTTTATATAAGAAGTAAAATTCCTCGGTTTTATTTTATCGATTAAAAGGATTAAGATAAACGAAAACCGTATCCGGATAATCTTAAAGTAACTAAAACTAAATAACTATCGAGATATTTAAGTATTTTTAAAATTTTATAACTTTTACCGCCGATTTATCTACGGATATTTTTAAATAATAGCTTTTTTTACTTTAATAATAAAAAAAATAGTTAAAAATAAGAAGTTAAATAAAGTTAAGCTAAATAAACGTTAACGACGCGTTTTCGAAGAGCTTAAAAAGTAGTTTAGTCGAGCTTTACTTTTAAAATACTTCGATTTAAAAAAACGTACCCGTTTCGATATAAACGCGTCTAACGATATAAACGTAAAAATAATATTATAATAA